>JAQFJA010000010.1:6456770-6467269 GCA_029874485.1 Naso brachycentron | reverse complement strand
TTACTTTAATCAAAACACCAAAATGTAACTTAAACTAATGTAATTAGACTAAAACTGACTGACACTAATTCACTCTATATGAACTCAACACATACATTCAGCAAATCAGTTAATCCCCTGAAAGTTTGTTTTTAATCCCTATGATATTTAAAACGTGTCTCCAGAATGTTTAAATTTTCACCTCCCAGCCGCTGCTACGTGCCAGACACTATTTCAGATTTGTGTCCCAGTCTCGAAAGATACTGTTTATTTTTCTGACAACAGAGGCACCGAGTGCAAGACACTGAACAAAGACTGCCGAAGTAGACGTTATGTGGGACTTGGTATATTTGGACATCCACGCTTGTGAACAGTAGAGGCCCTGGAGTGAATTGCGGTGTGTTTTTGTTTGCACCTGTCTGTCTTTGAAGGCATAACCGAGGAGGATGCAAGCTCACAAGACTGAGGGACAAGAAGAAGAAGCTTCTTTTGAGAGTTTTTCAACATCGTGAAAAAATGCTTTAAAAATTCTACATCTGAATCTCACTGAAAACACTACAGTACTAAAAGTAAAAGGGAAACATGTGTTTTCAAATATGGCATCTCTCTGTATCTGTCTTATATCTGATCAATGACCAATTCCTGCACAGTCTTTTTACATCTTTCTGCAGTTCGTGGCATGGACCCTCAGCTATCTATTGAAACCATGTGTCTCCTATTAAACACTTCCCCTCCACTTCAAATAAATCAGCCATAGTTGACTTTCTAACTTTATTGCAGCAGTATTGAGCTGTGTCATCCCCCTTAAACTACTGCAGATACTCTTCTACTCCTTGAGCAGAGCTCCTGTTTGGCTGTTCAGGGAATGCTAAAGGTACAACGGCTAGTTCCTACTAATGTCGTTTTGTTGCAGAAGTGGAAAATTCCATGTTTCCCTTCTCCATACATTTACCAAAGTTTAATCTAGCGTCAAATTTAAGATTTGCTTTGCTTAAGTTGATTTATGAAGAAAACCCTTCCATCCTTTTTTTGACTGAATCCCCAAATAGTGGAAAATCTTATTTTTAGGAGCTCTGTTTAGGAAGGAGCCGCCACAATCCCAAGTCACCACACCCCACCTGTGTCCCATCTCAACCCAGCCCATCCCAACAGCGCGTCAGTGTACCGACTGCTCGATTCTCTGAAACGCTTGAGCCTCCTCTGATGCACTCCTGAAGCTTTTCAGATACCCTCTGTGATTAACCAATCTCTGAGATGAAGGTCAGGCTGTTGGAAAGGATGACACGCCTCTGACGCTCCTCATCCATCCCGGCCTTTCATTGCTAACCCCCATGCAGCTCCATCTTTCGTGAAACCCAACCGTAAAACTTCAGCCTCAGTCTCAACCTCAGCCCACGGCCCTGAGACAGTCAGCCAACCAGACCCCTTAGAGAGGAACGGTGCCTTTGTGTGGCTGTGTGCTTGTCTGCCTCCCATTATTCCTCCATTCAAGCTCCAAATGAAAGCCAGCTCACATATGAAATGCTTTTGAGGTTTAAACCTTAACTATACCACTAGACAACTACTGCAGCTACTATTACCAATGCTGCATAATGGATCAATATTCACACATGCCCTAAGAGTCAGCTAACAGCAACAAATACCTCCAATAACAACAATATGTTTGTGTTTTTGAACTCATTCAGAGCCGATGATGTAAGATAAAATATGGGCTAATATATTTTATTCTCATTAGTGACTGCTCACAGTCTTGTGGCAGGTCATAATTACAGTGCTCTCCTTTTTCATCCTGAGTTTGACAAGTGGTCAGTCAAATGGAGAGAGCCAGAGGGCTGGAGACTTTTGCAGCTCCCTCTTTATTTAATCTAGCACGAGTGGAAATGAAATGACAGCTGTACCACGCTCATACACTCCCTAACAGCGATGATGGATGCTTTTTGATTCCTTTTTTTCTGATGTTCATTTTTGCTATGGTGCCCTTTCAATAAATATTTTTAAGTCTGTCAGTTAATTCTGAGACTCCGTCGATGAACTCTGTCCAGAAAAATAAACAGGGCAGCCACAGCAGTTGGCCTGGATGGAGAGTTGTTATTTTGTTCGGGCTATTGGCAGGGACTCTCCGCAGAAATATTGCTTATTTTGCTTCGTTTCAGCTTCAAGCTCCTGACAGTTTATGTGAAAAACTGCAAACTGTATTGCCATTTAAACACAACTTCTCTGTTCTGTAATTACAAGCTCCATTCACACAGATGAATGAGACAGACAGCCACAGAACAAGGATTGTTCTAGAGACGTACACATTCCTCAGATCAACAAATTGTGGTCAAATTGCAATTAGGAGAGAAAAAAAACGTAATTTTCCTCATCATATTTGTATCAGTCTGCACTTGCCTTTTAAGGATTGAACTGGAAACCGTGGAAATCCCAACAGGGCAATTTGTTGGATAGAATTTGGGAAAACACTGTGGTGAAATTCAATGTCCACTCTGTCAGTCATATTTCTTTATAAAGAATGTTGCAGTATAGAAATGTTGACACAATCACCTCAAAAATGTCCTGCGTCAAAAAGGCAACTTCGTCGGGCGGTTTGGGCCCAATCATGGAGCTTTGTTGTAAAAGTCACGAGTGGGCCAGTGGCCGTAGCGGCCCACAACCCACTGTGAGTGGGCTCGCTCAAAAATAGAATGGTACATTCCAAACCAATATAACAGCGGCAGTGCACCATCACAAGACCGCAGTAAATGGCTAAATTATTGTGCATACTTTCTGAGGCACGCCTAAAAAAAACCCTGCTGTGTCCACATGCACTCCCACTAACATCAGGTAGCACTTAAGTGTCCTTCGCCCTAATGTATGACTAAACACGCTGCCCCTTCACCAGGCTAAACTGATACGCAGAGAGGGACACTGCCATGTGCTGCTGCCTCACCAGGCAGTAAAAGACACCCGGACCTTCAATAACAGGATATGGTCTGCATTTCTCATTTTGAAAATGTGCACAAACAGCTCTTTAAAATAAAGTGCAGCTTCTGTTTGATAAAAAAAAAAGCAAAAACAAAGAGTCACAGAGCAGCCGCCCATTTCCTGGGAAACTTTGCTGTGTCGCTTTCATATGTTTTCCTCTCTAACTGTGCAGTCTGCTGCTTTCCCACCCTTGCGTTGTAAAAATCAGGAATGTCCCCACTATAATGAAGCACCTCTCAGAAAAGACAGGATGGGAGAAAATTGAATTAATGTTAATATGGCCATTAGGTTACCACCCAGCAGGAGAATTATGGCAAACCTCAGCCTTCCCTGCTGTGCCGCTGTTAATCACTTTGTTACACTCCAAACTTTCATCTGCATACTTTGGGCCAGCAGCAGGGGGAGAAGGCAAGCCCAGAGCTAAACCAGAGATCTGTCTGCAGCCTAGTCTGTCTTCCAACCACGCACCGAGAGCTCCTGGTGAACACACAAACTCTGCTGTGAGGTATCCTTGAGGAAAATATCCATTTACTTCACAGCAACACACAAAGGTGCGCCTCAAACCGGGCTGAAATAAAAAAGCTGAGACACGCTGACACACTGGCTGTGTCAGAAATCCCTCCTGGTTCTAGTTCTCAGGGGTGAACTTGAACTGCCAGTACTTGTTGGCCTTTGACGAAACCATTGCATGAAAAGGAGAAGTGAGCTGGACCAAAACTGTCAAAACTTTTAATTCAATCTCGATGGAAAACCTCACCTCATACAAGAAGTATTAATGCAGAGTTTTATGTCTGCTGAGGTTTTATTTGTTGCAGAATTTATGGTCTAAATATTGACTTTAAATTGGTCTTTAATTAGCTTGGCCAATTTGAAATAAACAGCAACAGAAGCAATGAAATCGAGCATGTGGGATGCAGTCACTGTATAGCACAGATGCAACCTTGTGCTCTTACGTATTTCACTGATCTGAACCTGCCTGTAGCCTGTCAGAATATTTGTATATATCCTGTGAATCATCTGTTGTATATCAAATAGAGATCCATGGTTTCATCTGACAATGGGAGTAGCATCAGCATCAATGTGTTCCAGATCTGGCAACGTGATAGCCTGCCTTTCTTCTCCCTGTAAACAGATCATCCATTCAAAGCCTCTACGTTTTACTTAAGACCAGCCCAGGCTCAGTGTCCGCTGACTGGTTCCACGTGTGTGCAGGCGGCACTGAGGTGTGTGTATTTGCTTCTGTGTGTGTGCACAGCCTTCACTAAAGGGGGTCATGAGTCACTGGAACAGGGACGTGACTGATGCCCTCCCTAAGTCTTACTCTAATTACTGCTGAGGTGTCGGTGATTGCCCTGGTGACAATCCTGAGCTCGGCTGGTGTGCTGTTTCAGCCCTGCCAAGATGACACTGTCACAAAACCCTGAGTCCGTAAGCTGTAATTGTGCATTTTCAAAAGTACTGCATTACTCAATCACTACACACCTTGACATTTGGATGTGCGTAGGTTGTGGCGAGCAGCGACCCTGTCAACTGCCGTAGTAATTGCTGCTGAGTAATGTTCTTGCTTTGGCTCGAACAGGAAAAAAAACTCACCAATAAATCTGGAGGCCATTTTAGGACGTTGCCCAACAGGCTACGGGTTCGCATGGGAAAAAAACCTCGACTATTATAAGCCAAAGAAATGGCAAAGTTGAAACCATACAACCTTAACAACAGCAAATTAAAGCTCTCATCAAAAGTTGGCTTCTGTGGAAAGAGGGCGAGAAGGCACAAAGTTGGCCAACAGAGCGGCGCAGTTAGAGGACACCGCTGACTGCACAGAAGCACAGCCTCCAGTCATTTCCAATGCTCGCAAAGACAATGGGGATACGCTGGGGCTTAAGTAATAAGCCCAAAATGACTTCCAGAGCGCTGAGGCCTCCTCATTTCAGCGAGGCAGCGATGCGGGGAAATCAGAGCCACGCGAGTTGAGGGTTTCATGGAGGATCAAAGATCGTGATTAGCCTAGACTGTCCATCCACCATTACGGGGAGATCTGCCACCGATGGCAACCATATGCCGGCCGGATTAACCTCTCCATCACAATCACTATCCAAGGGAAGAGGAGACGAAGAGGTGAGGAGAGAAGAGAGGAGGCACAAAGCAGGAAAGGAGAGCAGTGCAGAACAGAGAGGTGAGAGGAGTCCAAAGGGACGGGGGAGGGATGAGAGGAGTGGAAGGGGAGAGGTAGAAAACATCAAATGTCAGTCACTGATGGCGTAACACGTGTGCCCAATATGCAGGAAGCCTTTTGGCAGGTTTCCCTGACCTATATAGTCCGGAAGTTGGAGAAACTGCGGGCTGAAACAAGTCTTTCATCTTTTAAATGAGCCGTAGTACTCTGTGCTGCACATTTGGAAATTTAATAAAGCTGATACAAGTGCGCTGTAAAATAGAGTTATTTCACAGCCAGTGTTGTAGGAGGTGGTCATCTGATTCAGTAAAAAGTGTGATATTTCATATAAAGCAAAGCTGAAGTTTGATTTCTCCTCATGACTCTCATAAATATTAACTGCGAAGATACTGCAGCTATTTTTCTGTTTTTATGTCTTTATTTAATAGCAGCAGTAGTCAGAGAACAGGAAATGAATAAAGAGAGTGAGATGAAATTATTTCCAACAAAAGTCCACTGCCAGATACAAACTGGAAACATTCTAGTTGATGGTTGGTGCCTGACCTCTAAGGACACTAGGGTGCCCCATACTGCGACTGGTTTCCATGTTTCTCATATATCGCCAAAAGAGGACAGAACTATTTATGGACATACTTGTAGGAGCACCATCTAAGCCTCAGGGTGGGTATTTCCTATGGTAACAATTGACTGACATCTGAAAATCGCTGTTACAAGCAGATGCTTTGTCAGCCTCTCAAATGTGCTACTGACTGCATCAAGTCATAGCCTACAGACATTGATACAAGGCATTTTTCTCCAACTTTCAAACAAGCCCACACATCATTGGCTATAAACCTTTCACTACATTCAATACAAAGCAGCGCCATCCTGCAGTTAAATTTGCATTCCACTCACAAAAGGAAGCTAGTTTGCTACAGTTAGCACCCACTAACCCTGACTTAAAGTTCATTTTCATGCACACCTGCACACCTGCACTCAAGCGATTATCTCAGTGTTCCCACTCTACACTAAGTGGAGGGTTCATTTTGCATTAGCTGTCAGTCATGGGCCCAGATGTGGTAATGGGATATTACTAGACTGTCAAAACCCACATCAACAGTAATCGCAGCAATGTGTACATTACCCCTGGATTTGTATTATGACACAGAGCAATGTGTAGAATCATACAGCAACTTAGGGATTGCTGAAGTCACCAATGATGGTCAACAACAACAGAGATGTTCAATAATTTTTTTGTCTGCCACAGCATGCCCATGGGCATGCGCTCTGTAAAAAAAAAACCCTCTGGTGACGACCTCCATTACCTACAGCCGTCACCGTCTTTGTTTGGAGCCAGAAATGACCATTTTTAGATGAGAGGGTAGAGCTTGGGCAGATACACATATGCTTCTGTCCTGTTTGGATCTAACTGGAGATACACTCTGCTTCCAGCTTGTCAATACCAGGCAGTGCTGCCAGGTGTACGATAATTATCGTATTTGTACGATAATTTGGCCCTCTGTACGATGTACGATCAATAATCCCAAAAAAGGGCAAATGTACGATAATTTGACCATTTCAAATTATTGCCTGCCAAAACTGTCTGCCAGAGAGTTTTTTTTGTGAACCCTGAAGGCATCTGTTCCCATGTGACATGTTACCAGCCAATCGTGCTTTGCTGAGAGTGAGATACGAGTAACGTCCATGCGTTCATTATCATGATTACAAGCTAACAGCAGCATCTGTTAGCCTCTCTGTCACTGTCAACCTAACTAAAGGTCTCCTAACAGTTTCTCGCCATGGCAACATGTGGTTGACATGCACCATACGCTGTCTCTGTCCCTTTTGTATCAGGTAAGTGACAGATCCCAGTCTCTTTACAACTGTTGCCTGAATCCATTTCTCCACTCCTCCACTGAAATTTCAGATGCATACAGTCTCTCCTTCCAGAAAAGCATGAACAGGTGACACTTCATGGTCATGATGATGCTTCTGTGCAGCTTGTTTCTCTTCAACCCATCTGGCAAGCTCAGGCTTCAGCAAACTGAAACAGGTTTGGATCTGCTGTTTCAGAAACAACTCAGCTGGTGTCCGACCAGTCACAGTGTGGGGCGTACTGCGATACATGAGAAGGAAATTCGCCAATCTATGACTGAGTGGCAAAGACGCCCTACTCTCTGTTTCTAGTACATCTTTCATCAGAGCTTGTTTCAGTATTTGTACTGACCTCTCTGCTGCCCCATTTGATGCAGGGTGATATGAAGGTACAGCAGTGTGTTTGATTCCGTTTTTCTCCAGGAACTGAGAAAACTCCTTTGACACCAGCTGAGGACCATTATCTGATACTAGTTCTTCTGGCAGTCCGTATGCAGCAAACAGGCCCCGAAGCGCTTCAATAGTGTTGTAAGAGGTGATGGAAGACATGGGAAAAACCTCTAACCACTTTGAATGGCTATCAATAACCACCAAAAAGTACTGGCGATCTTTCTCAGCAAAATCAATGTGAATTCTTTGCCACACTCTTTCTGGCCATCTCCAGTGATGCAGTGGAGCAACTGCTGGCATTTTCTGTACAGTTTGGCAGACTGGACAACTTTTCACAAGTTCCTCAATTTCTCCATCACAGCCCGGCCACCAAAGGTAGCTGCGGGCGAGCGCCTTCATACGACAGATACCTGGGTGCTCATGATGCCGGTCTTTCAGTAATCTCTGTCGATAAACAGGGGGTATAAGGACTTGTTGGCCCCAGCTCTGCTGACAACTCCTGTCTGTGTATGAAATAAGGCCTCAGTTCTTCACCTTGCACATAATTTGGCCATCCGTTCATAGTGTGACTCCACACTTTGCTTAGTACAGGGTCTTTCATAGTGGCTTTCTCAATGTCTTTTGTACATACTGGTAGCTCCTCCACATTAGAGAAATGGAAGATACTTCCCGCTTCAAGGAAGGTGTGACAAAGCATCTGCATTTGCATGATCAGCTGATTTCCTGTATTCTATGTCATAGTTGTATGCCATGAGGATGATAGCCCAGCGTTGCATCCGTAATGCTGCTAAAGTTGGGACTGCTGATTTTGGTTCCAGTATGGCCAAGGGAGGCTTGTGATCGGTGATGAGTGTGAATTTCCTGCCATACAACTGTTTGTGGAATTTCTTAACTCCAAAAATGATGGCAAGGGCCTCTATTTCAATCTGCGCATACTTCCTTTCAGCATCAGTTAATGTCCTGGATGCAAAAGCCACAGGTCGTTTTTCACCATTGTTCATTATATGGGAAATCACAGCACCTACCCCATAGGGTGAGGCATCGCAAGCAATCCTCAGTGGCAAACCTGTGTTATAGTGTACTAACACTTTGTTCTCTTGCAATAATCGCTTAGCATCCCTAAATGCCTTTTTACAGTCATCAGTCCAAATCCATTTAGTGTCTTTTCTCAGCAGGTTATGCAGAGGCTGGAGAACAGTTGATGGCTTTTGCAGGAAACGGCTGTAGTAGTTCAGGAGGCCTAGAAAAGACTTCAGCTCTGTAACATTTGTTGGCAGGTGCATTTGTTATGGCTGTCACCTTTTCCTCAGTAGGGTGTAGGCCATCCTTGTCAATGCAATGTCTCAAATATTCCACGCTGTTTTGCAGGAATTTGCATTTGGAAAGTTTTACTCTGATGCCATGTTTCTCCAGACGTGTGAGCACCTCATCCAGCCGTTTTTTATGCTCCTCCTCAGAGGATGCAGTAATGAGGATGTCATCCAAAAAACATGTCACATGATCCAACCCTTGGAGTATCTGGTCCAGAACGGACTGAAAGATTGCAGGGGCACTTGAAACTCCATAGCTGAGACGGTGGTACTTGTAGAGCCCCTTGTGAGTGTTTATGGTCAAATATTTTTCAGACTCTTAATTTAACTGCAGCTGCTGGTAGGCATGAGAAAGGTCAAGTTTGCTGAATGATGCTCCCCCTGCTAATGTAGCAAACAAATCGTCAGTGTTTGGTAGTGGGTATGTCTCCTCTTCCATGCACTGGTTTATACTGACCTTATAGTCGGCGCATATTCTGATTGTTTTGTCAACTTTGGGCACAGTGACGATGGGAGCTGCCCAATCACTTTTCTCGATTTTGGAAATCACTTTCGCTTCCTCCAATCTTTCCAACTCTTTCTCTACAGCCTCCTTGAGTGCATAAGGAACTGGACGAGCCTTGCAGAAGATTGGGGAGGTGACAGGTTTTGTGCGGATTGTGCGAACGCTGCCTGATGGCGCTGTATCACTTCTTGGACTCCTGGGTTACACTCTGCATGTGTTAGCACTCCCTATACTGTGAAGATCTCATTCCAGTTTAACCGTAGTTTCTTTAGCCAGTTATGGCCTATCAGAGCAGGTCTGTCACCCTTGACGATAACCGGTGGTAGAGTAACTTGCTGTCTCTCATACTGTACTGGTATCATTATGTATCCTCTGACAGCAATCCTTTGGCCAGAGTAAGATTTCAGTTTTAATCTGGAAGTTGATCTTTGGGGAAAAAGGGAGAGGTTTGTCCGGTAATATTTGTCAGATATCACCGACACTGCAGATCCAGTATCCAGCAGCATGGTTTTAATCTTGTCCCCCAGTGCAACATCAATTGTGTATCCCTGTTCACAGCCTGATGTTGAGTATATTGCATATACTCCAAAAAGTTTGTCATCATCCTCTCTTCTGGATGCAGTTCGCTTCATTTACCTGGTGAGGTTCACTTTGTCCAGAAAACTCCATCGTATTTTTGGACGCAAGCTCAATTGATAATGTAATCTCACAGGCCTGCGAAAAGTTCAGGTCACTTTCCGACAGCAAATGGCGCTGCACAGCATCAGAACGCAGTCCACTCACAAAACGACCCCGCAGAGCATTGTCCAAATACTGTCCGAAATCACATATGGCTGACAACTGCCTTAAAGCCACAACATAATCAGATATTGATTCCCCGTCCTTCTGATTATGTTTCTGAAAACAAAAACGTTCCACAATTACAACCGGCGCTGGCTTGTAATGTGTACTCAGTGCTCTCATCAGGTCAGCATATGGCATAGTACTTGGCATAGCCAGAAACACCAGATTTTTCAGCAGCTTGTATGTGTCTGCCCCAATCACAGAAAGAAACACAGACTTTCTTGTCATCTTCGACATCATTTGCCAACATCCACTGTTCCAGACGCTCCAGATAAGACTCAAAATCCTCCTTGGACTCGTTGTATTCGTCAACACGACCCACCTGCATGGCCATGTTAGCTTGCTAGCTGGTAGTCCGACACGTACCCGGTTCCTCCATGGGAAAAAAACTTTTTTTTTTTCTTACACATACGACCAGTGTACAGTTCTTTCACGCAGTGGAAACTTTCAAATCTTCGTCGCCATTTGTACCATACTGGGG
>JAQFJA010000010.1:6425474-6449422 GCA_029874485.1 Naso brachycentron | reverse complement strand
AAAGGACAACACAAAAGACACTCTAGACCATTTCATCAAATTTCATGACATGGAGAAAAATACGACAAGACAAATGTTATTTTTAAGTTTATAGCAGTTGACATTAACGGTGATATATGAAGTGCAATGTGTAAAGTTAGAAACTTCTTCAGTTCTCAAATGCAGCAAGGAATCTTTCAGGGGAAACAGCTTTAAGAATGAAATGTTTCTTCAATCTATTTTGAATGAAAGCTGGTTCATTAGCCTATATATACTGGAAAGGCATATTTTCTGTGCTGGTCTGCAGCATTGAAGTCAAAGAGGAAGATTTAGAATTCCAAAAAAAGGCTGAGACAGATTTTGTCTTTAATGTCTCGTTTCTGTTATTTCAGTAGGATCAAATGGTTCTGCTGTAGCTACTTTGCTTGAGCAGCAGACAGAAAACAGAACAGCAAATATGTAAGTTGGGCACGCAGGAATGCCTCTTCATTTCAAATGTAACTTTTGATTAGCTTCATAAAACTAAAAATATCTCCTCCAGTGAAGACGAGCTTATGGTTTATTATGCAGCGACGATGTCTGTGCAGACATAAAAATGTTGCTCCCCCACCCCGACTCTTTAGGGAAGACACGGAGTAAAAAACTGTAAATCTGTCATATGCAAGACTCCCGACAATTTAGTCACCCTTTGAAATTTGCCTTGATGATCAGTAATTACCATCCAGACCCTTCCATCTTCTGCACACTTTCATGTCCCCTCAGTGGCTCTTGAATCATGGCATCTCGTGGTCTCCTAAACGACCCTTCGGGTGTCTGATCTCTGAGAGAAGACCACCAAAACTGCAAACCTTTGGCACCCAAGAAGGCCCTCTGGTGTGCCCATTAAATCATCTTACCCTATTCCCATCTCAATATAGCAACATATTTCTGAACAAGATAAATATTTGACTAATACGTAGTATATGTGCAGCACTGAGCTCAGGCCAGAAAACACCACTATCAAAATACGAGTGAAAGAGGAGCATTCAGCAGATGCGATGTTTGCACATCTCTGATAAGGCAGGATCTTGATTTATTCACAGTGATAGAATTCAAATTACACATCCTAAATAAAACATCAAACATTGACATAAAACCACAAAGTCGATTTTTGTATTTTTATTGTTTATTGATACAAATTTGATTCCTAAAAAAAACAACTCTGCATCCAGAAACTATGCCTGGTACTTGCCCTCTTAAAATCTCTCGGCCAAAAGACCATTTGATAATGAAATAGAAAAATAATTGCAGGCAAAATGTCCTTGGATTCAAAAGAGACTCAGTGTACATTCAGAGCAGTTCCTTCAATTACAAATTGTTTCAAAAACATCAGATATAATGTGGAAAAAATAAACACTGATAATTTGTTGAGAGACAATTTTGAAATGTTTACGGTATCTCAGTTACATAATGCTTTTCGGGTTGTCGTCCAATTTGTGAGACACTGCTGGCTTTCATTAGCAGCAAGCATTTTTCTCCATCTTATTGAGCCATGCTGCCAGAAGTCTGTGCTTCTGAAAACATTGCAGGGCCCTGCCAATAAGTCCCCCCCCTCGCTGCACCCACCCACCCACCTCTCCTCCAAGCACAGCCAGATTGCTGAAAGGCAGCACAGGCAGCGTGGCCCTACTCCAAGCTTGGCCACTTTGGAAATCGCCACACGCAAGTGCTGGCCTCCCTGTCGGTGGCGTGATGGGGTCACCTCTGGGGCCTGGGGTGGGTAAACACACATGACCCAAGACAAACTTTCACAATTCCGCCAGGTGTGCAAACAGGAGGCCGCAAAAATACCCGGAAAAGTCTGACCATGCAAAAACAATATGAATGCCTCTGATGAACTCCTACAAATGCAGAGGTAGAGGCAGAGCTGGAAGAGCCGAGCAAACCGGAGTGGGACTGATGTCAGAGGAGAGGGCATGTTGGCATCGCGCGAAGTAATCCATCGTGTCTCAAAGATCAAGAGGGTTGGATTGGTTCGGATGGGAGACTCACCTGTTCTGATTGGTCTCCAGCGTGGATCTCATCCAGCCCACCCAATGAGCTGTGAAAATTCAGAACTTCATGGAGACATAAAATAAGCAACGGCAAAAAGGAAGACTTTTTTCAAACGGTGTAGATTAAATCTTCACAGGCCTACAATTTTCTTCGTCTCTAGAATTCCAGCTAAGTAAAGCGGCCTACATGGCCAACGGTCTTCTTATTGTCCTGAGCTTCTCTTTTGTTCGTTTTCATGGCCTGCACCGAACGATTCAATCCCCCCACCCCGTCCTGATCCATTGTCTCCTGGGCCGGTGAGTCCCGGAGCTGACCTCTGTGGGGAGTCTTCCCGGCACCAGATGTTGGTTTTGTGTCCATATGAACTCGACTTGCTTGAGTAGTTGGGCCTATGGCACCGAATCTGAAGGACACAGCAAAACAACGATTTAACTACAACCAGATGCAGCACTGTCCTCCCAGATCATCTGTTATGCTTTGTGTTAGATCTTCCTCTGATAGTCATGCTGCCAGTGGAGGAGGATGCTTGTTTGTTTGTTTGTTTGCAAGGGGACGGTCCAAGCCTCGCAATGTCTTCACAGATGCATTTTAATTCCAGCTGCCAGCTAATGCCACGGCACTGACTGCACATCTGGCTTTGCTTTTCCGCAGAAGTCATTTCCATTTGTGATCTCAGAATTATTCATGAATGAAAATAAATTGATAATCCTAAACTGACACAACAGATAATTCTTTAAAATGGCTGTAAATCTCTGTCATGCTTTTTGAGCCAGCCGATTTCTTCTTGCATACTGATATTATTGTCAAAGCTTACCTCTGCTCACCCCTGCTGCTAGACACTGAGTAAGCACGCAGCAGCCTGCTGGTTATACTATTAGCAATACAGATGAGAGATGTCTGCATGTCTGCAGAGTCAACCTGTAATTATCATGGCTGTACACCCCGGGCGAGAGACGAAGTCAGATTTATAGATTTATTCTGTCTTCAAATTAGCATCATGCCTCAGATTCCAGGATTCCATCTCGAAGGCTGCTGGAATGTTTTGAGAGCAAAAAAAGGAGTCATTGTAATTCACAAATACACATCCCAAAAACCACCATCTATAAAATAATGTTGGAGAGGTAACAATATGTGTGTGTACTCTTCAAAAGAGACCTCCTTTAAGCGCAGCTGTATTCTTTTCATTTTTGGACACAGTTGTGAACTGTTTCGGATAAAAAGGGCACTAAAGTATCTGATTCTGTTCATTATTACAAGAATGGGCTCCCGCTACAGGGAGGCATGCTGCTGGAAGTCACCAGCAACTGCAGTAGATCTTTGTGCTGGTATAAGATTCATGAATGATTTTTCCTGCAGCCACAAGAACAGTTTAGTTCTCCCTCATTCATAAGTGGCTCCAACTTTCCACATTTAAGATGTGCGCCAAGCATAGGCTAATAGTGTATGTGATACATTTGTTCATTCGTATCTGTAGTTAGTAGAAAAATGCTTGTAAATGTTCTATTTCAGAGATTTTTATTTAGGAAACTTTACAGCAAACATTATGACAATAATTCTCTTTGATAAATCAGAATTTAATGTCACATTATTTTGGAGTATAGCGTGCTTTTGAAGTCCTGCATAAATAATACAGTAAAATATGCAGTACTTTGAATGGAATTTCCATCCAGTTTTGTATTGCCATGTTACTACTGTTCTTTCTGATTGTACATATGTATTTAATATTGGACAGGAAAATAGCTGGAAAACCGTACAAAAACACGATGATGAGAAAAAGAAATCAAGTGGTGCAGTGTTCTTTTTCTCAAGGATTGTACTCAAATTTTAAGGTACTGAACTTGAGTTTCCTTTTTTTTCTAGAGTTAATTTTTAAATTTTGCTTTTTATTCCACTAACTTTATCTTTTATTGTGTGTTATTTTGAAAATTGACAAATTTACATGCAAAACTTGATCAGTTAATAAAGCTTTGAGTTAAACCATCTAACAGTTCATGAAGCAAATACAAGTAAAGTCACCTTGACCAGCTGCAACAGTTAAATGCTGCTTATTTGTTGGAGCATCAGTATTTATAAGTCAGTATTAATTACAATGAACAAGTCACACAGGCCGGCTTTTCAAACAGTGAGCACATTTTTACTTCTGATACTTCATTTTCATTGAATGCATTTTAATGGTAATGCTTTTCAGTTCAGTCAGGACTTTTACTTTTAATACCAGGATATCTTTACATAATGCCATTGCTACATTTATTGAAAAGAGGGAGTGAATACTCCTTACAGCGGTGAATAAACACCCTAAAAACCACAAAGTTCGTGAAATTTATTTCAGGTGTAAACTCAGATTTTCTCCTGTGCCACATTTTATAGCAACATCGAATCCCACCTCTGTTTCACGGCACCTTTGAGTTCCTTTGCTTTTCACTTTAAAAACGACTCCCAGAAGCACAGTAAGCCTCTGATTTTTTTACAGGAATATTAAATCGGCATGCATGTTTGAGAGGGATGTACGGGAATGCAGGTTATTTTTGAAAACATGTTTACAAGTGCTCCCAATAATACATGCATTCCTATGTATCAGTATGCCGGATTAGTCAAATTCCAGCATACATTATAATGTAATTTGTGCCGGTTGTTTGAAGTTAAGTGTTTTTTCCATGAGGAGTAAATACATTCCTCAGCTGGCTTGTCCCAGATTGATCTTTGCTGACTCATGAGAAAGATTGCATACCTACCAAGTGGCTAATAGACAATGCCCTAGGTTTACTTCTCTGCACGTACAGTACATGTGCGGACGGCTGTGTGTGTGTGTTGAGAACATTTTTTACAGTTCAGCGCAGTCCTTGGGCTAGCAGCACAGACTCTCATTTATACTCTCTTTCTGCAGAATGAAGCCTATTACTGTCAGCCAGAAAGAAACGTTAATTGTTAAAAAAGTTCAGGATAAATTAAAATCAGCTTATAAATACTTAGTCAAAGCAGCTTTATTGTAATAAAAATAGATATAAATGTCAGATGTAATATAGTTTTACAACGCTACACGGAATGGCAACTTCCTTTTGTAATTTAGTATCTGGTTTGACTTGCAGTATTCCCATCTGATGTGAATTTGATAATCAGACAGAACGAAGATATAAAGCCATAAACTCTGGAACAGTTGTGTGAGCACTTTTAAGTGATTATCCTGAGACAATACAGCCAGTGAACTCTGGGAGTTTGCCCGCATGCCTGCGCTTCAGGCTGTATTGTGACTGGTTCAAGTCAGCGTCCTGCTCGTACATCTTTCTAAAATTATACACCACAATGAAGAGAAGCGGCCACTTCTAAACAATGTCAAAAATTCAGATCTAGATCCCCCTCTTTTTTTATCTTGTTATTGTGTTACACAGGGACTGAAAGACGAGTCACAGCATTATGAAATCATGTGAGCAGGGCAATTATCCATCACAAAAGCCCCACAGAAAAAAAAAAAAATAACCCACCGGCTGGAGGAGACAACAGAGCCTTTTGTTTGCCTCATTGTCAGTGACACAGTGCCGAACTCCTCCTCATAAAGGCTTGTTTCTCCAGCGAGCCGTCTGCCTTTATCAGGCGTACTTTGTTCTCGACAGCAAGTAAACTGAGTTTCTGAGACACATAATGGGCAGCTTATGTATAAGATCATTCAGGTTGCGATTGGCTGCCGTGACCCGCAGATTTGAGTCATGGCCAGCGCAGAGTTAACATATTCCTCCTCACACTAGCTGCGTGGATGACACACAGTCATTTCTGTCTTTGACATTTGCCTAAAGTGATGGCACCATGTGACTGGGGGCGTCATGTGACCTTGTAGTGGAGTTGTATCATCAGTGCGATGTAATTGTAATGCTGACTTAGCAGTTCAGCCGCTTGAACTCTGTTGACCTCGGCAAAACGGCTATTGTAAAATCTCTTGGCTGTTGACAACCGACCACACAATGACAGGGTTTACAGTGGCCGCAACTATACTATAGCTGCCTCACTGGACACAAGGCTGCAGGGAGAAAGAGAGCAGAAGCAGAAGCACCCTGAAGGCCCCTTCACACTTAGAATGAGAACTATAAAGTTTTTGAAATCGTTATAGGTGAATCTCATGTATATGTTCACACTACAACTATAACGATAAAAACGTCCAAATGACAAGTACAATCTCGGAGGGATTTTCTTGATGTACAGACAACGATAAAACGTTTTCAGCCAATCAAAATAAAGTTCAAAGGGAAGGGGCGTGCCTTCCATTTGTTTACTCATACCAGCAGAAGTAATGGCTTCGCTCGCAGAAGAACTAATCACAGAAGTGCAGTAAAAACCCGGCACTTTTTGACGAAGACCATCCCCTCCACAAAAATGCCGCCATGTATGCCGACATGTTATTTGCTTTTTTAGACAGCCAGTAAATTAAAATCAGATCGGTAAAACAATCTTCCTCTATTTCCTCAGAGAAATCAGTGCTGAATGAAAGATATCTTGTAGTGAATGCTTGAGCAACGGAATATCGTTTTAGTTATCTTTACAGTTATCGTTCCAAGTGTGAAGGGGCCTTGAGGTCCTCAGTCATGACCAGCTAGTCTTTGGTATGAAGAAGCCGCTGGAAGTCTCAGCTCAGGCCTCGGCGGCTGGACCTGTCCTCACCTTTAACACAGCATGGCGTGTATAAACCAGACTGCAGGACCTGTGGAGGACCAGTGTGCTTTTATGCCGCAAAGTGCCATAAAGTTTCACCGAGGTGGAGAAATAGCAGGAGAGTGGTATGCATGGGAAGTAAAAAAGATATATATAAGTCCACCTCCATCTACTTAGCACACAAATTAAACCAACTTGTCAGTGAACATTTAGAAATCATCGCTTGGGTCTCAGCGGGCCTCGCTGTTTGAACTGCAGTGTAGGTAGGCACTGTTTATCCTGGAGTGGGCCCTTGATTAAAATGAGGAATGGAGGGGGAAAAAAGAGGAGAAATGGCTCACTCTCTCGGTGGTCAGCCACAGCCTCCTCATCGCAGCCTCCACCAATGATCCGACTTTCCCCTCTTTTTGCGATTTTATGTAATCACAACTCGGAGAGCTATTTTTAATGTGTGTTTAGGTTGTGCGTGCGCCATTCGATATTAAACATTTCCCCTTATTACTTAAAGGCCGACTTTATTTTCCCTCAAAGCTGTGACTCCAAAAACAGCTGTCCAGACACCACAAGAAAGGGCCTTGAGTCACTGGAAGATGTAGATACCACTGCTGGACTCCCAAAGAAAAATATCTACTTTTCATTAAGATTATACCAAAGCGTACCTTACCAAACAATTCACATAGAACATCAACATCCCCTTGGCGACACGGCGGCGGAGATTTAGTTCCTGCAGTTTGGAGCGAACTCCTCCACGACTCTTGCTTCATTCTATATGGCTGCAGGTCAGCGTCCCGCCTCAGCAGAGCCTGAAGGAGATATTTACATTCACACCAGTGGTGCAGCGGCCAACAGAAGCTGATTGCAAGTGGTGTTTGTTTCCAATGAAAGCACGTTAATTCGGGCTCGGCCGCAGTGTAAACTACCTTGGCATTTTACAGATGTCGCCTGTTAAAGTGAATCACTGTACCTGCCTGTTTGCCCGGGCCGGGCCGTTCTGATGCCTCGCCAGTGAGAGTACACAACGCGAGCCAAAAGGGCTAAAAATAAGCCCTTCCTTTTCTAATACCGTAATGCCTCCACGTGTGTAATGTCTGCTCTGGGCTAATTATGTCACGTCATTTTTAGCTTTCGCAGAGAGACGAATACAGACAGCCTCACAGCCTCAGTCTGAGTTAATTTTAACTCATCTTAGGTGTCATTATCCTGCGAGATTTTTCCAGAAATACTTGTTGCAAGAAATAATTTTCTAGGAAAATTTCCAGTCCACTGCGAAGCTCATTTGCTGCGACAAAGGGAGGAAACAGTTCAGTGTATCAAGCAGCACTGCGCTTCACACACACACACACATGAACACCGTGTTAGTAGCATGTGTAATTTTAAGCATGTTCCAACACATGATACCTCTATTATGTTTCTGTGAGAGCTTGAGATAACAAAGTGAGTCCATTTGAAGGTGTGTGGTCCTGAGTGGTAGGAGAGAGAAAGTGTCTGGCAGGGTGGGCCATCGACCACAGTCCTCAGGGCAGACCTTGGCCAGAGCTCAGAGTACGGCCAGGCTCTTCAGCTCCGTGCACACACACAAGTATAGCAAGTGTACTATACGGCCACCAGTGGAGAACCAGTAATGAATGAAATATTATATTCCACATCATTTTCCAGCCTTTAACATTATTACCTTCGCATTAAAGCTCTTTTTTGACAGCAAGGAGTACATATATTACAAAATTGTCTGTACAGCAAAATGAAGGACCTTCCAGGCTGGCACTGCCTCCCTCATGTGAAATATTTTTTCATGAGATGCTGTATAGAACTCCCTCCACCGCTTATATACAGTCACAGTGTGATTTGACTGTATTGAAACACTCTGTTGAACATGAACTCAAGGTAATTGGCTCCTGCGACGATATAATTGCAAAAATCCTTCCAATCAGGCTGGAATAAAATTCATAAATTCCTTTTTAATTGAACCGTTTATTTGCCAAGCGTCTCAAAAACTTTATACATCTGAGAACAAACTCCAAACCTTTAATTTGCATGTTTTCTGGATTGGATCTCGGGTGTGTTGAGTTAAATCTTCAGACTTGCTTATAGACAAGAGTGGAGGTTGCGGTCAAGATTTGGATGGAAACGGTTTGTTGTGGTTTTCTTAAGGTGGGTGAACTGCTGACCTGACCAAAAGTTGGGCAAGTCAAAAACAATATTTGGCCGACTGTAACTAAACTTTGTTACTGTATCGGGGGAAAACATGACCCATTCCTTTTCGTTTTAATCTTTGCAGCTCTTAAAGAATTCATGCAGTGATATCTGAGACTTAAACATCACCGTCGTTCAGATTTTCACCATCAAGGTTGTTTATCGCATGCCATGCCACCCAAGAAGTTATGTTTCCTGCCATACGAGTTGGTTTGACATTTATGCTCTATTTTTCATTCGGTATTTTAGGTTCAATCACAATATGCAAATTATATTCCCATCAAACTGTGTGTAATTCTCTGTGGCTCAGTGGAACTCACAGCAGTGCTGCACTCTGTCCTTAAGTTGAATGCTTCTGACAGCAAGGCATCCGTTTGCAATAACCTTAAAAATGTTTTTACATGACCTGAAATGTTTTTCTTGAGAGACTTCAGTCTAGATCTTTCAAACTAGATCTTTTTTACAGCAAATCTTTGCTCTTGTAGTGGTGATCCAAAGCATATAGTCTAACAATTATTAAGGAGGTCTACTCTTTAATAGTTATGGGTATGTTTTGCATTAAGCTAAACTGCATGGATGACATTACATATATAATCCGTACATGTTCTGTGATATTGCAGCATCTGAAAAGCCTTTCCTTAAGGATTCTGTAACATTTGCTGCAACTCAAGAGGCATGTTCTTGTTTTAGACGGCAAATATTTACAAAGCAGCAAGCCAAGAAAAATGTTTCACTGCACAGAAATAAGATAGGTGGCAAACAAGTGTGGACATACTGTTGCGTGTGTGTGTGTGTATGCAAGCATGCATGTGTGTCGCAATGAGATTTGGAATCGATAGAGGTGAAACTTTATTTTCAAATAATGACAACATGTTGATTTGAGTATTTAGACAAATTCAGTCACCGTTGTTGATCTGTAACTACTTAATTACTCTTAATAAAATGTTTTTATTATTTATGATTTTAACTCAAGTTTCTCAGTGTTGCCTGTTTGTGCAATAATGAGAGTTACTAATTTATTGACTGAACTCATTTGGATTTAATGCATTAAAAGTTATTTTAATTGTAGCTCCTCTCTCAGAGCTATGACTGTTGTAAAAGTAAAGTTCTTTCATAGGATCAGATTAAATATTTGTAACATCAATATTTGTGTCACAGTAATATTACTACATTTTTAAGAGACAAAATGATCCAATAGTAAATCTTAATTTATGTCCAAAATACAACTTTACAGTGTCTTTATACTGACATTGTTTTAATTATGAGACAGTTGTCCCTTTAACTGTTTAAACAAATTCCAAAAAACAAATTTAATGATTCACCTGTTGAGGTATCTGTGTAGTTTTGAAAAGGTTTAGGTTTTATTTGACCAGGTTTAGAGAAACATTTAAAGTTTTGCTGCTACCCTGGACAGAAAGGAGGTACAAGTGAGTTAATTTGTGATACTCTGAGAAATAAAGAAATACATTTAAACATTCAGCAGCTGCATGAATAATTCACAGAACAACAGTTTTCACTGGGAATATTTCTCCAGTAGAAAGTTGTTCCAATGAAAATTGTTCATAGTGAGGTGAGATAATCAATCCATTGTTTCTAAAAAATTTTTTTTTAATGTTCACCTCAGATTTATTTATTTTGCTTCAGTTGAGGTACAAATGTGAAAAATTATTATCTGAGAACTCAAGGCACATCAGACCAAATCTACCTGCATGTCTACATACCACCAAATGTTAGAAAATATGTTTTGTAAATTGGATGTGCCACCACTTCAGAATCTAAATGGCGTGCCGTTGAAACATCAATGATAGATTTATGCAAAAGACTAATTAAATCCGAGTTTTCACTGACAGCAAATCAAAAGCAAACACCTTGAGGCACTAATTCACACTTTACTGCTTAGTCATACGTGCCCACTGGCCGGTGACAAGACGACTTTGATACTTAAACACTGTCGAACCTGACTGAACTCCCAGATTCATTCCGTACATTCCTCTTCCTCTGCACTAACACCCCGCCGGTGTTTTTCATCTGATGAAGCAAACACCTCTGATCGCTGATCAAAGACGAGCCGCTCCGCGATGTCTGAATGTGTGTAATGCACGTGTGTATGCAGGAATCTGTGCCTGTGTGTGTGTGAGAGAGGAGTGTGATGATTCACTGCTGATTGTCATGAGCTGCCAGCCCTGTGCTGCATGTTGGCAGGCCATTCTCGCTGCTTGTGTTATAGTGTGTTTGTCTCCCAGAGTTAGACTGTGAGAAGGCATCTCTTTCACAGACGAGACAGGTGGCCGTGATTTACGGGCTCTTACAGGAATCGCCCCCGTCTGTCGCTTCTATGAGAGCCAATTAAAGCTCAGTACAGGCTTGCATGTGCGTGCGCACACACACACACACGCAGTTATTCACGTAATAGCACAATAGCATGACTACTGTCTGTGACACAGCAAGCTAAAGAGTGTGAAACGGGAGGAAAAAGCTGGGAGAAAGAGCGAATTCAGGCTGCAGAAGTGACACTGAAGCAGTTCTTCAGTCACACTCCTCTCTAAATAAGCAGTTTGACACCACCTCCGCTTGCTTTTCACACGCACACACACACACACAGACTCAGCCAGCCTCTCTGTCTCTCTCTTTCCCCATTCTCTCTGCCGCACATGCATACAGAGACAAACACACTCAGACATACACACCCAGTCTCGCACCGCCAGCCAGCCTTTCGCTCCTCACTCACACCCTCAAATCTTACCAAGCTCAGCTCTCCCTGCTCAGAGGCAGACAGGAGCAGCACAGCAGCCTGTTAAAGGAGTTGAGGGAAGGAGC
Source organism: Naso brachycentron (assembly GCA_029874485.1). NCBI lineage: Eukaryota > Metazoa > Chordata > Actinopteri > Acanthuriformes > Acanthuridae > Naso > Naso brachycentron. The sequence goes on along the minus strand of JAQFJA010000010.1, from coordinate 6,437,764 downwards.
AGCAGAGTCACAGAGAGAGAGAGAGAGAGAGACAGAGAAGGAGGGAGGGGGATGAAAGTGTGAAGGGGAGAGCAAAGCACAGAGAGCGCTGGTCTCCATATGCTGAGGAGGCATGGGCGGTTGAACAAGCGGCCCCCACTGAAGCCTCCTGACTCATGGGAGCGTCAGACCCCGATCCCCCAGAGAGCCTGGAACCGCTGCCGAACCACGCGTAAGAGAGAAGGAGGAGAGCCAAAGAGGAGAGAGAAAAAAGTCCAGGGAGAGAAGAGGAGAGGAGAGGGAAGAAAGCCACAACGGTAGGCTGTCCCACTCAACTGCTGTGCCGTGATGACGTCAGAGGGCATGTGACCCAGGCTCTCCAGTGACGGCACATGGAGGGCAGGAAAGAGACGAGTTTTAAAGCTGTTGCCTTTTGGGTTGTATGAGGGCTCTGCTCGCCTCCCAAACAACCACAGAACCACAGACGTGCGGCTCGGGGTTGGTGTTTGAGGGCGACCTGGAGTGTAAATGGTTAATCGTCGCGGGCCAGCACCAGTCACAAGGACGGCGCTAAGCGAGTAAGTACGTTCCAACCACACTCGCCAAGCAAGCAAGTCCGACACCATCTGATCTATCCGCAAAGGCGATATTTGCCTCTGCAATTTTTTTTCTCTATAAAACCAGACCTGGTTGTTACTTGTGGTCATCCAAATAGTTGATACTTAGAAGCATGTCTTGTGGATGGCTTTTCATTTTTTCTTCTTCATGACACGCTGCGTGCTCTTGGTTTAGGACGTGTCAAGGGTCACGGAAACCACAGAGGAACAAAAGTGGGGCTTGCTGCAACCAGAGGCAGCTATGGCATCTAACAGCCTTTTCAGCACAGTGACACCATGTCAACAAAACTTCTTTTGGGGTGAGTACCGCTTTGCCGCTTGCTGTTGTGTGTGGAGTTGGGCGAAGGGCTCCGGCCGCGGGGAGGACTCGGGGTCAGGTGTTGAGGTTTGGAGAGAGGGATTAAGGGGTTTTGGGTAAAGGGGGAAAGTGTCTCAGATCTAATTGAAGGATTTGGGTCCAGATGATTGGAGGGGATCAGCTGAGGTCATTGAGGATCTTGCTATCAAGGTCCAAGCGTTTCTGATGGAAGAAAGACCCATGTATCATCAAGGCTTTTTGTGGAGCACAAATACAACAAGAAAAAAAACCTGAAAAAACTTCTGCATTTAGAGATTCCAGTATTTACCCTCTGTGATGTTTATAAATATTTCTGAAAGAGGGAGATGACATGTTTGTGCAACATGCCCTCAGATTTACAAAGCGATGCCATTGCGGAACCAAAAACAAAAGTACGGGTGATATTTTTGACAAACGTAAACAGACACTGCTCAAGAGAGTTTACAGTGGAGCATTGAAACAAGATGTGGGGATTACAGGACTGTGTGTGTTGGGTGTCTCTGTTGTGCGCAGGGAAGAAGTATTGACTTGTTTGCCAAGGAAGGTCTGCACTCGCTTCCTGAAATTGTTCAGTCGTGCTGATGACACAAATTAATCAGTGTAGATTTCTGCAGCCTCCAGGAGGAATTTAACCAATGGACATAAATCCACTTTGAACAAGGAATGCTTTCAAGTTGACTTCCATACAAAATTTAAGTCCTGGAATAATTAATTTGTTGACAAAACAATCAATTCACTCTCATTTAGGGCTCCACAAAAATGACTAAATTAAAAAAAATGTATTTTTTCATGTCGTAACCTTCTGATTGTGCTTTCCTTCCTTTTTATATTTTCAGAGAATTGCACAGTCACTATTTTCCATTTAATTTAATATTCATCATTTATTCAACATCCCATTTAAAGTGGATCTATAGGAAATAAGCCCACAAAAATTCAAGACCTGCAAACAGTAGCAGTGTCAACTTTAGGATTTTCAATGACCTGTAAAGGCCCACTTGCACGCTCCACTGTTGCGGCCTCTGTTCTGGGTTTGCTGTATTCTATTGTGACAGCTCCTTTACACAGTCTAATTTAATCAACCAAATAAATGTTTTAGGTTTACCAGATGAATTTTCAAATTTAAAACAAACATTTTCATTCCTGTGCGACACAAGAAATAGACAGGCTCAGTTAATACCCCTCCTCCCCTCTCTCTCTGTTCTCTCTTCTTTCTCTCTCTCTCTCTCTCTCTCTCTCTCCCTCTCCGCTCCGGTCCATAGCCTGCGCTTCTCTGTCCAAATCAAATGTTTAAAAGATGTTTTTAAGAAGTCGCTCCGTGGTCAGACACAGCTGTTCTGGGCTCCTGCTCTGCACAGAAGCGGGGTGGCTCCTAATAAACTCTGAAAGCCAGGAGAGAGTGAGCGTCTCCTACCAATCACCACCACCTATTACCATGTTAACCCCTGACCCCTCGGCGTGTCTCTGGGGTCGTGAGCGCCGAGGAGCGAGAGGAGAGGAGCAGCGCTGCAGGAAATTGAAAGCATGCTCTAGTGGAGGCAGAGAGGGAGAGAGAGGAGCAGATGTGTGCAGATCTTCAGGTGGAGAGACTCAGAGGAAAGGCGATCACTGATCAATTTCTCGTGTCAAGTACTGTTGGTTGATACTGTGCCGCAGCTCGTTGATGTTGCCCCTGTTTATGAACATCTGGCTAGTAAATCTGTCAGTACAACCACAAAAAGTCCCCTTGACAGCGCAATGAGATTTTGCAAGACCACCAGCGCTTTCTGTTGTATTTCTGATTTAAAATAAATAGATGTAGTGTGCTGTACTGTATCAGAAACGAGGACTGATGTCTTAAACCTTTTTGAATTGTTAAGCCAAAAATAGATCTGAGTTTGAATGAAATTGAGTTTGATTTGGAGCATTCTACTAAAATAGTGTGGAGTTAGATATATAATTTATTTAAAAAAAATTTAGATTTTGATGTTAATTTTGACTTTGAGGCATAAGAATTAGTTGTCATTTTCTTAATTCAGTCTCATGAGTTTACAAAAACAGCTCAACTCTTCTGCTTTTTGTTGAATTTGTGTATTTTCTTCAAGTTTTCCCGCTCCCACGTTTCTCCTGCATCACTCTGTCTGGCGTCAGCCAGTTTGCTGTGAACGCAAGTTACAAAATGTTGTTTTGTTAGTCAGAAAGCCGCATTACTCCATCCCGTCTGCCGACTTGCATTTGGGGACACTTTTAATTAAGGACTGAGTACATTCCCAGCGATAAAATGAGCCGACATGAGGGAGTGGGCAAATATTCCAAATTGAGAAAAGGGGGCTCATTAAAATTTGTCTTGGCATTTACATCAAGCAGTTTTCATTTAATTGCCCCAAATACATTTTTTTTTATAACTCCTCAGACTGGCAGATCAGATGGGGAGGGCAGAATAATCTTCAACATGTGTGGCACCCACTCAACCGCCATGACTCTCTGGGGAACATTTAAATGCCTATTTTCTCTATTACAAACTTAATTACGTATAGACAATTAAGCCATGGGAGCAATTATCATTCTGTAAAGTTGTGCTGTTACACTGTAGAAAAAAATGACTTACATAGACAAACCCAAATCAACGCGATCAAAAGGAAAGCGGGGTGATGTGGGTAAATATCTGAAGACTCCGGGCGGAAAAACTCTCCCCAAAGAAAATCTCAGATAATTTGCAGGGAAACCGTATATGTATTCGAGAAAGGCAGCTTCTGTTGCATAAGTGTTGCCTTAGATCTAACCACAGGCCTGCTTCTTGGAGACATCTTAAAAGTGAACCAGACATCCTTTCTCCCCCTCCTTCCCCCACAGCCAGGGAGAGACGTGAAGCCCACTCATCAATAGGTAATTTGAAAAAGCCGGGGGGAAAAATCTGAGCGCTTCACTGGCTGCTACTGTGCAGAGGAGACTCTTCCCTTAACTCCACGCTCAAAGGAACTCTATTTAGCGATGCTTAATTGTACCTCTGAGGCAAACATGTTATTTAATCCCAGCAGGGTCATATTGATGGAGTAAAATGGTGCTGTGTGTGTTTGTGCGCGCCAGCTATTAGGGCTTATTAGTGCTGGAGGTTCACATTAGTCTACATAATTCCTGAGGGTAATCAGGGAGGTGCAGAGTGTTAATGTGATCAGTGTTTAATCAAAGATTAATTGCTCTGTATTTTCACTCATATTTGCCAACAGTGAATGGTGGGTTGATTATGGCCCTAAATAGGCTGTAGGCAGTTATTAAGGTCTAAATGAGAGCGTCATGGGAACACTATAACCTGTGATTTGGGCTGCCTGAAATTCGTCTTTCCCACTGTGAATGTGAAAGTTGAGGCGAAAGTTGTGTTTTTCTTTTGATTTATAAAGGTGTTTAAATGGAGAAAATTTTTCGCCATTTTATTTAAAATGATGATTAAAACAAACATATTAAATCTATGAGTACGAGGCGAAGCAAGAGAAACCCTTCCTGTAAAGCATTTTCTTTCTCGACTGCTGCACTGTATCCTGGTGTAGAACAGCTCTGAACAAGAGACAATATCTGTTTCTCCTTCCAAATTAAGCAGTGAGGAGTTATTGAAACATGAGAGACAAGGAGAGTTATTGAAACACTGGAGAAAAGGAGTCTGACTGCAGAGTGAGATTACGTCCACTGCTGTGATACGGACACTGCAGCAACAAACCAAGAGTTCAGTGTAAATACTCACAAAGTGTTATCCCGTCTTTTATACCCACATTCAGTAGCTGGAGGGCTAATTACACTATTATGATAAAGCGACCTGCCAATTGACTGCTTACTGTAGGTTTTTGCCTATTTAAAATATGCATAACAGATTCAGAAACAATCTTCCCAAAGGGGCAATAAAGCCCATTTGTTTAACCTTATGAGTGCCAACATCTCTTTCTCATAAATCAGTGCAAATGTTCGATATCTTTGCTGTGTTTACTCTAGATGCATGCCTAATTGGTGTGTGTTTTTCCGAAAAGTTCTGCAAGCTCATGCCACAGTATGCATAGCTATGATTTTTGCATGCACCATAATTACCAGGTAGCTTAATGCCATTGCGTTAAGTGGTGAGGCTTTTAATGCAGCGCCGTGCTATTTTCACACTTAACAAGATCCTGCAGCCCTTCATCCAATTCAGTTGCATCGAGCTGGGTGAATTACCGTTATCCCATATAAGCCCTCAGAGAGGAAGTAACTACCTAACACTTTGAAAATTGGTCTACCTTGGAACTGGTTCACCCTAATGAAACAGAAAACCAGAATTATAACCCAGATTCATATAGCTCTTTAACTCTGCGCTTTCTGTTTCAGGTCCTCTCTTTTCTCTCCGTCTGTGCTTTCATGTTTCATTTTAGTTATTTAAGTCCGAAGATGGCTGAAAGCCAAGCTGATACAGCAAACCACAGGAAACCTGAACGCCATTGTTTAGCGTCCCCCCCCCCCACTTCCCTGCGTAACGGCCAAGGTGGCTCTGCTTCCATGCTCCGTGTTTCTCTAAGGGGGAAATATGGAGTGTCGAGCCTCCTGGATGTTTGGGTTCAGCCTGTAACGATGTGAGTGAGAGCGTGGCCGCAGCACCTACACAAGGCCTTACCTGTTCTGCCCCACGGTGGAGAAAAGGGCAGGTTTTTCCCCTTGTTAGTTTAATCTTAAAGGAATGCGGTATCCCCTCTGACTCAGGCCAAACTCCCAAATATATGAACCTACTTACTAGCAGGTCATGAAAGGAGCAGTAGGGTCGGACATGTTGGTCATATTCTTTAAGCAATTTTGATTATTTTCACGAGGGAACATCGTTGCCAGAGTGTGAAAAAAGGGGAGCAGGGTTGTGCTTCTTTTTAAAGGAGGTGAAACAAGATGAGCAGGGGAGCATCAAAGCATTGCACTGAGCGCAGACTGTGATCAATAGCTTGGCAGCGGGTCTGTGGAGCTGTCGGAGGGGATAAATTCGCCCTTTTATTACAAGTCTGCAGACGTTGGTATCAGAGCTCACTTTTTCACGAATCATTTGTCACTCAGCGCACACACTTTAAAAAAACGCTTGCGGAGAAATTTTGTATTTTTAAAGGGGAGTTGGGGTGTTTGTAGTTACTCCTGTGCAAGTATAGTACTGTAAAGAGTGTGTAGATGTACAGTATCGGGTGTGTGTGCGCGTGTGTGTGTGCTCTAAAGGTGTCTGAGACAAGATCTTTCTGCCTGATTAATGCTCTCACTCAAACTGGCACCTGGAACCAATCCCCCCTCTAGCCGCCCCCGTCCCATGTGCACACCCATGAGTGTGTGTGTGTGTGTGTGCATTCCACACACACTGTGCCTTTAGAGGTGCTGAGGGTGGGTGTTGGGCAGGAGGCACAGATGGGACCGGAGTACCCGGAGCGGAAGAGAAGAAAGGTGTGTGCAGCAGAGGGAACAATAGGTGGACGTGCAGTGGAGGGTATGCGATGTCATTAATAACACACAGGCCCCATCTCCTAATTTGCTCAAATTACCTGCCCACACAGTGGGCCCCCTGCCAGTGCAGAGGTGTGAACAAAACAGATCAAATACACCTGAAAATCAAAGTGCCCACCCACTCGGCAACGCCCCCACAAGCCTTTTATGGTGGTTTGACATCTCTCATGGCCTGTGTGTGCGTGTGTGTGTAGAAGAAAGGGCCTCCGTGTTTATTCTTTCATTTGACAGGGAGAGATAAAACGTGAGAAAATTACAGAGTAAGACAGAAACATTAAAAGAAAGAACGAGAGAGAAGAGTAAGTGAGACGGTGATGATACAAAGGGAAGGATCAGCTTGCGCTCATGAGGCATCTAGGAAGAGCAACACAAGAGTGACTCTGTCAGACCACCTCCCATATGGCACCGCGGGGGTGGCCACTTACCATCATCCGCCCTCCTCCTCTCCTTTCTTCCCTTTCGTTCCTCCTCCTCCTTCCCCTTATGTCCTCCCTCCATCCTTCCCCTCCCACCCACGCTTTCAGGAAAAGGGTGATGACAAATGTGACGGGGCAGTGATGCTTTGGTCACCGCAATAATCAGAAGTCACCAGCACCGTACCACCTGTGGCACACACACACCCACACATAGACAAATTCAAATGCATGCGCAGACACCGAAATTAAATATGCCCCAGAGACACAAAAGGGGCCTGGAGAGTGTGTGTAGGTGTGAGTAGTGGGATGCTCGTCTTTGAACTTTGAACAGTGTGTAGCTGATATTGACAAGTCTCTGGGGAGAAGCTAGAAAAGGTAGCTCTCATTTGTAAAGTGGTCGAGAAAGAGAGAGAGAGAGAGAGAGAGAGAGAATGAACAAACCAACTGAAGTTTAACTGCAGAGAAAATTGTTAAAGTCTAAAGAACCCTTCATGTAAAGACCACTATTTAGCATTTGGAAGGATAATAACATCTAGATACATAACAACACCATATAGTAAAGCTGTAAGTGGATATGAGGACATTTTAAGTGTTTATTGAAACATTTGTGAAGAGGCGTGAGGCAGAACGCACCAGTTCAGTACAGGAATATTTAGCGTGACAACATTGTTCAACAGGCAGGTACAAAGTGTCATCCTCGTATTGTCTAAGTTATCAATATGTTGGCACAAAAATAACAAAAATTATTTGATTTTCAGTCAACTAGATGGGATGCTGAGTTTTTTGTAACGTAGTCAGCAGAGGTCACGATCAGCAGGATTGGTGAATCTTTATTGCTCTCTCGCTGCTCGACGATCACAGTTTGCTGCAACAGAAATGACTGAAGTCAGACGAATGAAGTCTTATGAGATAAAACAGAAGTTGGAAATTTTTTTTCTTTAAAAATTAACAAAAAATAGAAATAGCAGCTGATAAAACACAATAAACCGCAATGTATAGCCACATGTTATCACAATACTCAGCATGTCACAGAATTTTTAAAATCGAAATGATGTTGTATTGTGACTCAAATATCATGATAATATCGTACCGTGGTGCGTCTGGTGATTCCCACCGCCGCTTGTAAACAATCATAACTCCTCATGTAAAACATCAGCAACTGGTCAGAAATGATGACAGCATAACTTTAATTGTAGATAATATCATATGTGATGACAGTGTGTTATAAAGCTTTTAATGACTCTTTATCATTCACATGCAAGTTTAAAACTGTTTAAAAATGAAGACCTGATGACATTAAAGGCTCTTTTCTGACCTCGAAACATAAAATTTTAACAACAACAACAAAAAAAAAATCCTAATTCAAGATTCAGTTACTTAATTCCTCATGGGGCTTTCACCCACATGTCATGGCCTTCATCAGTGGACTGAGTTTGCTCAGTTGTCATGAAAAAAGGAAAAGATAATAAGAATAGGTATTTGATCGAGACAATCATTCACAGAAATAATAAATGCTAACAAATATTTCACATTAAGGTAGATTTTCGATTTTTGCAATTTTTGTTATATCGTCAAATTGTTATGAATGTTTCAAAGATGGATTAATAGTAGTTGACACATTAAAAGTTCCCATATGTTGTTTAACCTAATCACAGTGTTTATAAAGTGTAAACATAATGCTTGTACAAACTAAATAGGTTAAGAGAAAGTTTGCTCCATAAGGTTTTTTGCCATGCAACGTTGCTGAAAAATTTCAGAAGTCTGTCTCCTCCTGCTGTGTAAAAAGGAAAAGTTTTCAACAATTTCTGCCTGTACAGCAGAGTTACAAAACTGCAAAATCCCCTACGTTACGTTTTACATTGTTTCAAAGCTCCTCCCTACGACTGAGGCTGGCATCTTTTGAGAACTTGTAGCTGATGTGTTTTATGTTGATCCCTGAGCTGTTCCAGTTTACACACATTCAATCCGCTCACACTGCTCCGACAAGCTGCGCCGTCTGATCAAAGTCTGTATACGTACATATTGTCTGATCCTCACTGGAGCGGGCTTCCAGTCTGGAGTTGAATCCTGTCACTCACCCAGACAGCTGCCCCGTTACAGTCGTCTGTAGTTCGTTTAGTTGTCGCAGTTAAAAGTTTTCCGTCAACTGTTGCGCTGTTCATTCTATTTTCTGTCTCTTCCCAAAGGAAATAGGTCTCTCTCTCTTTTCTCTCATTCTCTTTTTTGGACGGAGACCAATAACAGGCCTTTTCCACTTCACTTCCCCTGATGCTGAATGAGCAAAGGAGGATCCCAGAGGAGCAGGAATATTTTATTAGAGTGATATTTTGAAAGTTCCTCTTCTTGTCTTCCTTTCTCGTGATGGAATTTTAGGATGCTGCAGCAATTCTGTGTGTGTGTGTGTGTGAGTGAAAGAAAACAGCTCACACAAAGCAAAGACAATTCAAAGTTACAGCTAAATGACAGGCTGGGAGCTCCGGTCTTTTGAATTGCATTGTTTTCTTTTTATTCCCGCTTGTGAGGAGGATTGGCGGAAAAAAAAAAGGAAGCTCAATTGGGACAGAAAGCGAGCAGTCTAGTCCCTGGAGAATCACTCTCGACACAAACAAAAATAGCAGTCATTTTTTTGCTGACAAACACTTTTTAATGTGAGGGTGTTTTTTGTGAAGCTGGGCTGTTTTTGTTTTCTTATTTATGACAAAGCTCCCATTTCAGTAAAGAAAGGTTGATGTATGTGTACTCTAGCCTTGATTTACTGCTTAAAGGTGTATGAGGAAAAATAAGGAAGAGACGGATGTCAGAGTTCTTCACTTTAAATGGAAGCAGTGGTTGCTTAAAAAAAGAATTACATTAGAAAATACAGTAATTTAAGAAATTTACAGTCCAAATTGTCTTTACATGACCAAAAGACAATTTTATCTTTGCCTATTCTAAACATCACTTTCACATGAATACTGCATACACATGATTACACCAGCACGCACACACACACACTTAGACACAGCCAGACAGATCCACACGCCCTTTTCCTGCACGACCCTGCAGATGCAGCAGAAACAGTAGAGTCGCTCTCTGGTAAACAAACAGTGAGAGGCTGCTGGGAGTCTTCACTGGGCCTCCAAATTATAGTCCGGTTAACCAAAGTCTCAGAGCCAGCCCCTTTACTGCTACACACACACACACACACACACACACTGCTGTACACACCCACACCTCATGCATACTGTATGCGCACATAAGCACATGGCCTGTGCACATAAAAGGCACTAGAGGCACATTTTAAAAGCACATATACAACCAGGTTCTAATGGGACCTTGTCTGCGCCACAGTTGAGCCAAGGGTAAAAGATTTTATAGACATGCGAGAGACTGCGAGGGAAGCAGGCCCTGAGGGGCTATCATAAATATTACCCAATCATCAGGCTCACAGTGTGAGGCAATTACTGATGAAAAAGAATCTCTTGCAATGTAAACACGGGTTTAACGTTTACAGCGTTTAACCCTGTATACCTGTAATATGATTTTAAGGTTTTCTTTACTGGTCAAAGGTGCTTTGCGAGGCTTGACAGATGCTTCAGAGAGCTGTGTAATAATGCTTTGTGGTTTGTGAAGTGTGAAATACCTGCCCCCTTCTGCAGGAACGTTGCACTAGTTTGGTGCAAGACTTCTTTGCCAGTAACTCAGCGAGAGGTGGTTGGATTGTTTAATCTTCTTTAATTGTCTGTTAATGGGTTCTTTAACTATTGGGGACAGTTTTCAGTCTGCGGAGGACATATCAGAGTGATTTGTAATTTCATATGATCTAGATGAAAAATTCAAAATGATAAGTTCTCGCAAAATTATTCACCATAAATCTCATGCTTCCCGAGTGACAGCATATTCCAAGTGGACAATTTAATTGTCAGCCTGAGACCACATTCTAACAACCCTGGTGCCAGAGAGATATATTTTTTTAAAACTGTGTGTTGTTCAAATTCTCAGCTTCTGCCATAACGCAACAACACAGAATAGATTGTGTCTGAAGGACAGCATTTCACAACATAATTGACGTTGCTCGTGGGAGCCAGCAGTCAATAAGTCTCCTTGCTCAGGACTCAATTTAGGCGCTATAAAGCTGGCGTCATCCGAGTCTCAGCGAGGAGCAGAGCAGACACGACATGAGAAGGCCCTGTCCTGGAACAACCAGCAAGTTCTGAGTTTGTGGAAAATCGAGGGTCGTGGGTCACATAATTAGACAATAGTCATTTATCTTCTGTGAAATCATGTTTTCCCCCAACTTTCTTTCATCGGACTCTCTTTTCCAAAGATGGCTGGAATTGTTTTTTGTCTGAAGACATCTCCGGCTGGAAGCTATGAAAGTGAACTCCATCCAGCCTTCTTTTTCTCCCCTTCTACACCCCCACCTTGTTGTGAGTCATTGCTGACCAGTAGCCTAATAAGCTCTGTGTAATTACAGGCTAACGTTTTCTGCAATGGCCCATCCTTGAGCATGCTGCATCAGCCGTGACACTCTCAAATTAATTTGTTAACTCATTCAGCACACACAACAAATGAGGAAATGCGAGGTCTTTCAACATTCCCACATTCTGGAATTAGATCTTCTGTGTAGCGCTCAAGGTTGCAGAGTTCAGGCTCAGTGTGTTGGAGCAGCTCCGAGCTGGACTGCGATCAGTGCAAGATCAGGAAAAAGAAAAGGAGAGCGAGATCCAAACCCTCGGAAGTTGAGTGCTGTTGCTCAATGCATGACCACTGCTGCGGCTGCATGCGTTTCCTGCCTGGTGCTGTGTTTTCATTTCCTGTTTATCTGATTGGCTGTTGTCTCAGCTCTGGACATACTGACTGAGTGACTGACAGTTTTGACTTTGATTACCCCCAAAAATGAAGCACCAAAGCAGTGCCAGGACTTCATGTAAAGATTTCCGATATGGGTTCACTTGCCGTCGGTAAAATTCACAACACATAGTCTGTGAAGATGGCCAAGCAAAACAGATAGTATATTTTATACGTTTAAATGCTCCAAGACAAAAAAATGTATATGGTACATTTCAAAGCGTGGGTTGACAGCGTCTATGTTTATGTCTGTGTGCAATTGAGCATCCATAGTAGATTTTTCCCCCCCTTCATCTGGCCTTCCTCTATAGCTCCTTACATCGATTCGGACTCAGTGCACCTGGATTTTCCTCCATGAACATACATGCATCCCTACCTCCTGTCTCCTTGCTTTCCTGCCCCTTCTCCAGCCGCTGCCCGTCCTGTCTTCCCTTCCTCCAGTCTCGAAACAAGAGTGGTGGAAACAGGCGAGTGATAGCCGATAGCCCCCCTGCGAGTGCTAGTCTGGGCCGCTGCCTGTTTGCCTCTCGCCTTGTAGTCACTCTATCTATCTCGCCTGTGCCTCCCTGCCTCACATAAATCATCCTCAATCCTACTACACGGCCAGAGAGAACAGAGAGAAATCTCCCCCTATAAATCTGGTATTAG
>JAQFJA010000010.1:6405360-6420539 GCA_029874485.1 Naso brachycentron | reverse complement strand
AAAAAAACTACAATATTTTCCTCTGCGATGTAGTGAAGCAGAAGTTTAAAGTAGCATTACATGGAAATACTCAAGTGCCATGTGAGCAAATGTACCTAAAGACATTCCACCACTCGTTTTGGCGTATGGATATGAATGAGTATCACTGTGTTGTGCGTAATTACGCACTGTCCGAATGACCCAAAAGGACCCCATGTTTAGGTTACATTAAATGAATCGGCTAATTTTACAGGCCTTATGAGGCACAGCAGTTTGTGAAATTTTATTTTACATTATTGGGTAAAAATAAATCCTCCTGTTTTAAAGGAAACAGCCACATGTGAGGGTGAACATAAATTAAAGCCCGTGTACAGCAGAATCGCTGTACACCTGCACAACAGCTCTCCCCGGCGACCGAGTGAAACTCTACTCCTGCGCCTCTACCTGACTCACCGCTCTCCGGTGACTCACTCAGTCTTACCTTATGGACTGTAACTCACTTCTCACCCGGGCTCGGCTCGAGTGAGCCGCGTATTGTCAGGACCTAGGCGGTAACACAACACGGACTGACGCGTGTTTCTGACTGGACATGACCATCCACGGGGCGAGGAGCGCGCGGACGGTCCAGAGGAGCGGTAACATGTCGGTATGTACAGCAGGCTGTGTGTGAAACCCAGGCTTAACTATGAATGAGGACACAGAGAAGGTGTGAAACGTCGCCCCACGTGCGTTTGATGGCGGTGTAGACATTACACAGAGACCTGTGCCGTCGTCTATATATAGGCGTGATAGATTATGGCAGAGGGAATGGATCTGACTCCAGACACCACGTGTTGGAGTCGCATCAGCGCAATAATTGCTGGGCGCTCGAGCTATATAAACCACAAAAAGCCTGAGCACGGGAAACCCCGGCCTCCAAACACTAACCGCATTTACGGCTACAAAAACGGGATTCAAGCCTATTTTCCGCCTCCTTCATCTCACCGGCATCGATTTTTTTTCCCCCCCGACTTCATCAACCTTTTTAACCCTTCATACAAAACCTGCGGCACCGCTGAGAGACTTTACGGGAGAATATGTACAATTTGCAGGCGTCGCGGGGTGATAAATAACTCCGTTAAGTATTGTTAAAGCTTATTCACTCGACTTTGAAAACTTCTTGAGTGTACATAGCCGGCGGGGCTTTCTGTGAGCCTTTCAGTTTGGCACAAAGACTTCAATGACGCACCTGGAGCTGCGCTTTGACTTTACTGACACTGAAGGAAGAAAGACAACTGTTCCTCTTTAGATCTGCCTCTTTTTTTGTAAATGTAAAGCCCATTACGCGCTCGGATTTTATTTGGCGTTATTTATATCCACACACGAGCAACTACGGCTGCGCATGGAATCTTCCTCCAAGAAGTTTGAAAAATAAAGAGCTTGTCATTTAAAACATCATCAAGTTTTCAAGGCTTGTTTTCCTTGCCGGAGAAGTGTATTTTATTTCTTTTGAAGGCGCCCACTAAAGTTTGTAGTGGAGAGGGTTTTGAAACGCTGTGTGCGCTCACAAAGTCCCATTTTCCATTGGCAGACGCGCTGAGGTTCAGCGAGCAGCGCCGCACACTCCGAGTTTCTCCCTGAGTGTGTGAGAGAGAAAGAAAGAAAGAGGGGAGCTGGAGAGCCTTTGGTGCCTTTTTTGATAATCCACGCTGTTGTGATGCGAATTCCCGTAGATCCCAGCGCCAGTCGGAGGTTCAGTCCGCCGTCCAATAGCCTCCAGCCGGTCCCAGGGAAGATGAACGATGTGAGCTCTCCAGCCGGGCAGCCGGACGCAGCGGCGGCGGTGCCAAGACTGCGTCCCCACGAAAACCGCAGCATGGCCGAGATCATCGCCGACCATCCGGCCGAGCTGGTCCGGACCGACAGCCCCAACTTTCTCTGCTCGGTCCTGCCCTCCCACTGGCGGTGCAACAAGACGCTGCCCGTCGCCTTTAAGGTGAGTCCCGTCCGAGAGATGTGCTGCTGTATTAAAGTAAACTACTATGGGACTCGGTGTTCACTGTTACTGCCAAATTAGTCCAAAAATGTATTTTAAAGAAAAGGGAATGCATGACTCTTATTTGAAAACACAATCTGCGCAGCTTCACTTATGTTCACTCTGTTTTTGTGAGTAGTTTGTTGTGCTTGTTGTCTTTTCTCATGTCCCATTTGATCAACCATATTTATGACGTTCCCTGAAAAAGCTCTTTTATGTTTTTATTAAATTACAAAAAAATGCTGTCTGTTACGCAAGTAAAGCATGGATGCTAGAATTCAATCAGGGTTTTTTTAATGACACTTAACAAGCAAAATATATTGAAAATTGATTCAGTTTTTTTTACAAGTTTATTGAAAAAAGAAATATTTACGAAGCCCAGGAAAAATGTTAATGCTTTGGTAAAAATGTATTTATAGGTAAAAGAAAAAAAAGGAACCACATGTTCATATTATTTTTCACATTTTTAAATATAAAACTACATTTTATTTAATATAGCAAAGTGAATTGAATAATTATGTCTCTTTTAAAAATCTTTTCCAACCGCAGTGAAAACTTTGCTTCCATGGTGACAAATTACAGGTTTCTATTTCAGGCAACAATTTTCATTGGTAAGAAAATTATATAAAATATATTACAGCATGTTATATTTATATAATATACAGTGTGTAAAAACACATTGTGGCCTATTATCACCACACAATGATTATACTTAATTGTTATGATTATGTTGAGTGTTACAGAACTTTGAATGAGAAGAACAACTTTAGGGGAAACAAGTGATTTCAGTGCATTAAAGGCTAATTGTTTATACATTGCAGACCTCTTCAGGCGTTTTTGAAACTGTGACAGTTTTTTTGCTCCCATAATAATTCACAGCAAAGGCGCCCTATTAATTACTTGACAGATATTATCTAAAGGATGGATCAAAGACGCATTAAAGTGGAAATTTGTAGCTGTAACCCTGGCTCCAAACCAAATGTGACGCTTTCAAAAAATATATGTGTTATTCAACTGTTCTTATTACTACGGCCCTGTAATTATTGCTGCTGTAGGCTTGCTCGTGCTCTTTTATCCTCATCCAGAAATCTAAATGATAACACAAGGCCTCGGTGCTTTTGTTTGAAGACTGCGTTTGAGAAGTGAAGTGAAATTAAATGAATTCATCAAGATGATTCGGGGGACGGCGGTTTTGGTGTAAAACCCGTCTGTCACAGTAGAGCTGTGAAACTGAGAATGAAGCTGAGGTTTATTTTCACTCTCATTTTGGCTTTTAAGCTAGAGGAACTCCTCCGTTAAATTATGAGCCATAATCATTTTCAAATTTTTCTCCTTCTTTCACCGTGAACATAGGCAGTAGATGGAGTTAATATTTCACCATATTTAAGTCACAGACTGAGGAGGTAGACTCTGTGTTCCCTCAGAATTTTGTCCTCAGTAATTCCTGAATGTCTGCCCTTTGACCTTTGTGACCCTGACAGGTGGTTGCCCTGGGCGACATACCTGATGGGACTGTTGTCACAGTAATGGCGGGCAACGATGAGAACTACTCAGCCGAACTGCGGAATGCCTCAGGTGTGATGAAGAACCAAGTAGCCCGTTTCAACGACCTTCGCTTTGTGGGCCGCAGTGGCAGAGGTGAGGCCTGAAACGCTCTGTGCTGCATTCATTGTACACTGCTGCAACTCAGTGGGAGCTATTAGGTTCAGTGGTGTGGATTAGTGGTCACACTCCCTTCGTGGCGACCACATAATCATCTCTAACTCTGCGTTTAAATCCCACCACCCGACTTCTAAAGTCTTAGCGGTGAATCATGCTGTGTCCACTTTCTCTGCTGTAAAATGAGGCCCCTTGATGTATTTTTTCAATTTTTTTTCAGGCAGTTGAGAGAAAAGTTTGCAAAACCCACTGATTACTACTTTGGATTTTTACTTTTTATTTATAAAAAAGAGCAAAGTTTAGACAAAGAGAGGATCATCACCAGTCTAACATCAACTGTTTAGGGAGGTGTTGATCTGATAACAAGGAAGTCTTTTTTATCTCCTCCTTAATGTTCACCTGACATGACCCGCTCAGCTCAGGACTGTGAACATGCTGGGTGGTGCTGCAGTCCCGCGGCTGATCACTCAGCACATGTCCCCAGGCTGTCAGGCAGCGAGCAGCAGAGGCGCCCTTATTATAGGTCAAATGGCATTCCCTGAATACTTGGCAAAGCCAAAGCGCCTCTTTGTATCATTAACCGTCTTGTCACTAAATTTTTAAATTTATGATTTGAGATTTGGCACCACGGATGTGCTCTTGCCCTCACTGGAAATGTTTTCCTAGAGACATTTATTTTCTATAACTCTCACAGAAAGCAGTCGCCTGCGATAAGTTTGATGGTGATAAGCGCTGTCAACAGCTCCACCGCTGACTTTTCCTCTCAGATTGCTTCTCTGTTGTAGCTGTCATAAATAGGGGGAAGCAAAGGAAGACTGGAGGGTTGAGAAGTGACGAAGTACAGGAAGCAGAGGAGGCACAGTGGCTGGACCTGTTGCCACGGTGACCTTGCGTGCGTCCCTTCACTGTGACACCAAATCTAGTCACAGGAAGTGACATAGGAGCCAGGGGAGATCAAACTACGAGGTGTCTGAAATGAATACCAGGCAATGACAGAGATCAGGACAAGCAGAGCTAACTGATAGGATGTTAGATAGCTAAAAGTCATGCACACAGAAGCGAGGTGAGTCAACAGAGATGGACAAGGGTTGATAGTTACGGGGCTGAAATGGCGCCACGGTACGATGTTAGTGGGTTGTATAGGCCTGCTGATTCAGAGAGTAATCAGATCCTTGCGATAACATCATTAGAGTTAATGGTGTAGTATGGTAGTAAGTTTGAATTAGATCGCAGGAAGCTGATGACAGCAGCGAGGATTGCAGGAAAGCACGGAGGTATCCCACATTATCATAGATGACTTCCTCTGCTTCACCCACATGCACCTCAGATCAGGTATGCCAGATAAAACCTGTTGCACCTGTGATCTGCTATCTCTCCACATCAGCTCATCACAGCCTTGAAAGGCTTGTTTACAGTGGCCCAGAGTGTGGCAGAGCAGTGTGGAGGAGGTGCACGAGTGAGCTGCTTGCGTCTGAATGGACAGCTGCTTTGATGAGTGCTGCTTGTGATGCTTTGAGTGATGTGCGTAGCTAAGGTTACGTGATGCGTTTGCATACCTTTGACGTTAGCGCTGCTGCTGACTTGGCTGTTGCACTGTGATTCATAACGTTCCACATGGAAGCACATGGGAGCATGTACGCACACACACACACACACACACACACACACACACACACACACAAACACAAACACTCAGCCCCGAGGCAGCAACTGCTGGGGATTATCGAGAGAGGAAATGACTATTAAAATGCCTCTCGCCCACTCACACTGCGTTAGACTGGGAGAGAGTCTGGATAACAAGATACTGGCTCCTCCAGTGCATCTTTCAATTAGGCCGCGCCAAAGATCCTAAATAGAAACTGTCAAATTGCCAATGATGTCTGCAGATGATCCTCTTAAAGTCGATTTTTTTCCCGTTTGTATTGAGCACTATGTGATCACAACTGCACTTGTGACTTGGTAATGATGTAGCGATGAATGCAGGTAATTGTCTCTGCGGATGGTATGTCATTTGATGTTGTTTAATGTCACCACAGGCAAGAGCTTCACACTCACAATCACAGTATTCACCAACCCACCACAAGTGGCCACTTACCACCGAGCCATAAAGGTCACCGTGGATGGACCGCGTGAGCCAAGGAGTGAGTACAAAGACACACACATACAGTGCACTACGGGAATATGCAAACACACACAGCAAACAACAAGCTGCATCTTTAAATTTGCCAGAGATTTTGTTTTGGACTTGAAAATATCGGAAATCACTTGAGAAATATTTTGTAAGAAATGCTCAAAATTGAAGTAGCAAAGGCGAGACTATCTTGACTTATAGTGACTTAGCTCCCTCAAGTCATTCCTCTAAAAACACCTGATTCTACATTTCCCATAAAATAACTCAATAGCATTTTTAATGCCTCCTCAATACCCACTTCACCCAAACTCTGCACCTCCAGTTCATAACACAAGCTAAAATTTGACATCTCAAGCCGGAAAGCAGAGGTAACCATAATACCTATCTGGGAAAATTTTCAAAATGTTAAAAAGCCTAGAAGACATTATATTTTGAACTCTTTTCTTAGGTTGAGTAATGCTCCCCATGATGAGAAAAGTACTTTTGACAATTGATGGAGTGCCTTTTTAACCAAGCTGTGGGTGTGGTTAAGTGTGCAGCAGTGGCAGCTAACTGCCCAGCTAAAATCGTGACGGGCTAAAAAAACACCTTAATTATGAAAACGTTTTACTGGCAAAAGTTCTGATTGTTTTCATTTGCAATCAACAGGCTTTTAATTAAGCAACCCTGTCAGAAAGCAGCACAGCCTCCCATGTGACAGTTTGAGAGACAGAAGGGAAATAAAAAGTGAGGCAGAATATTCCTGAGAGGGTACACTGGGTAGCAGAATGCTAGCATCAGCTCATTTTAATGGGCCATATAAAAACAACTGAGGAGGAAAAAAAAACTTTACTATAGCCGTCAGTGCCAACTGGTCTGGCATGCAGCTGTTTCCCCAACCCCTCCTCCCTATTCATAAAAAAAGAAAAAAAAATCTCATCTCATCTCATCTCATGGCGTCTTAGTGAACAATATCACATCCCAAACAACCCACCCACCCACCTGCACCGTCACATGTGGCAGCAGGACGGACAGAGACACAGAGGAGCCGGGAGGCGGTAGGATTAGTACCATCATCAGTCTCTGTTGTAGGAAATTTGCCCCTGGTGCCAAAAAACGCCTCAGACACTCAATATTCAGCATTCATCAACACGCACACAGAAACAAAGGCACATGCTTGTCTTCAAACGCACGTGTACTCACCATCACGCCCACTTTTTCCCCTCCATCCATCCTCGCTCTCGAGCCATCTTGTTTGATCAAAAGCATTTCCTGTGCATCTGCTGTCCCCCATCATATGACTTTCAAACAAGTCCTGTTATTTGGTGACGAGCAGATGGGAGTTGGAGCAGAATTTGTTTAGAAAAGCCTCAGTTTGGTCTCAACAAAGTCTTAGATTTGTGTCCAGAAAGCCTTCCTGGAAGCCTGGGCATATGTGAAGTAAGACTGACCACGAAACCATACAAAGGCAGTACTACCTAATATCAAGTGATGGGATTCTGGCATGGTAAAGAAACTTTACACATTCACCTATTTTTCCTCCCTTTGTCTCAGACCACAAATTGGTCTGAGACGAGAGAAACTTTAAAGTTCAACCCTGCATGTTCTAACTCTAGTCTCAGGACAGTAATTTAAGCAATAAAGAGTATGTCATCATATGTAACCCCCTGAACTTCTTTACTTTGCTGCTAAGTGGTCAGAATTGCAGCGCTGGTGTAATTTACCCAAAAACTACAGCCAGAACACGTCTCCCTCTCAGGGGTCATTAAGCTGAGGTCGGAGGGTGGCAAAACACACATGTGCCCTCTCAACCGCGCCTCCGCTCCTCCAGATTTTCAACATGGACACACTCAGAGCTGAGAGCGCTGGCTGTCTCCAAAGCTGTGATTCTATCTGTGAACGCTTCATTGACACATGGAGGGGGGGCTTTGTTGGCCATTACAACTCTATTTTGTGTTAAACGAGTGGGTAATTAGGAGGCCTGTGGTACACTGGGCCCCTGCAGGGAGGGGTCCGCACAGAGACACACAGAGAAAGAACAGTGTGCTGTCTTAAGCCTGACACACACTGGCACTCTGTGGCCCTTCTCTATGAAAACACACTGCTGCTTCTGGAAAATAAGCTGATAATAACACTTGATTTCAACATGTGTTGGAAACTCGGAGAAGCTAAAATTGATAGCCACTCTGCGTGCTTTTATTGATTATTTTCTTTACACTTTCCCTGATGTTATTGGCAGTTTTTGCTTCCTGTTAATTACTAGCGGCGTTGTGGGTGTCTCATTCAAGAAGAACATTTTGTGTCAGCAGTGTTTGATAAGCCGTATGGCAGCCATATGAGTTAAGTCTGCCTGAGGGATGTCATTTTCCCCAGCGGTTCCCCATCTAATATCAGAGGGGGGATGAAGTCGGACCACCCGTGAATGAACAGGGCTCATATCTCTGAACTGTGGCGCTGAAATTTAGCTAATTAATTGCGTGGTCACAGTGACGAATATTAACGAGGCCTGGTTTAAAGATCTGTGGTATGATTTTCATTAGAGGTTTACAATGTGTACGTTTGAGTGTGTGCGTGTGGGTATGGTAAGTGGTTAGTCAGGTCCCTCTGGCCACTGTGTTATTAGCGGGAGGCTAACTCGGTTTCTGTGGCTCGCATTGTGTTTAATCTCTTGACAGCTCTCGGTTACCCTGTGGTTTGCCACTGCACCAGCAGCTCTGCGACTATGCACACATATATGTGTCTGTGTGTATTCACGCATGTAGACATGTGCATGTGTTTGCTCATCTAGATGTGATTGTGAATGCATATATGTCTGCACTTCAGCAACTGTGAGTGCATGAGTGCACCCACATGACGTTTCTTGCAGAGAGTGCGTGTTACTGGTGTCATTAGTCTCGTGTAGCCACAGTGCTGATTTGGGGCAGAGCTAATAGACCTCATTAAATGTCATTTTGAGCTAATAGACAGGGAGTGGTTGTTTAAACCAATATGCTTTTATAGGTGGTTCTGTCTCCTTTCAGCTGCTCCTGATGGTGGCTGGGGCCAGCTGAGACAAACTTCCTGAGTGATAATAGCCAAGCCGTAATAACACGATATACTAGGCTTTCTGTCCAAACCCACTGTTCTCATTATAGTTAATTGATGACAGACAAACATAGGAGGTGACAAAAACCATTGTGGCGTCACACATACTGTGTCTTGCTGTGGCATTCTGCAGTGGTTATTGTGCATAACTGAGTGCGGGTGACTTGTGTGAGTGTGTGCTGTGTGTCATGTTGTGTGGAGGTTAGCGGTCAGGCCTGTCTCTGCTCTCTTATGTTTGAAGCTGCTTGGTCTGGGGGGGTTCTGGGCTTGGGGACAGGGTCGTGTTTTGGTTTGATTATGGTCAGGGTGTTAACAAGTCTGGCGAAGAGGCCCCCGTTACTTACAGGCCTGCAGACAATATTGGTGGTTCAGGCGGAAGACCTGTCTGCCAAGCCAACCCTTCCTGTGACGCACACATCTCACACACAGATTCACAGTAAATAGAAATGTTGCTGAGAAGATGATGTGGTGAACAGTTAGCTGGAAATTATTCAAATGAAAATTCATGTGAAGGGACTTTAAAGTTGACACAGAGGTAGCAAGTCTAAGTTTCTTCCAACAAGAAATTCCAGTCGCATCTAGTTACTAAACTGGACCCTTGAACAGCCAGGAGACCCCTGCCAGAGGACCTCAGGCTTTGGTACAACTCAAAGGGGTTGACAGATGTGTTTTGGGAATAGACTTAATTTTGCCTTGAGTGTTATCAGCAAGTGTTTGAAATCAGTTCTGAAGTGAGCTGGTGAGATGAGGATAGGGGTTATACAAGGCTGATGTGTCGGCATGTGAATCTTAAGATTCTTGATTGCTTTTGCACTTTGGAACACCTTCAAATCATAACACAGAGCTTTAGTTTAAATATGAATAAAGTGAACAACAGTTGGGCAAATGGGATGAAATAAAAGCAATGGATAAATTTCTCCAGGTCAGCAGATAATTAAAATTTCTGGATATTAGTTTTAAAGCAGAACTGTACAAATCATTTTATGTGAGCATCAAAACAACGGACTGCCACATTTCTAGCCACAGGTTTAACATCTATTGACAGATTGCCATTAGCAGAATTAAGTTGTGAAGACCAAATCAAATAATCTTTTGATTACATTTATTCAGTGGCAGAAAATTGTTGGACATTCAGCACTTAATCCTGTCAGGGCAGCTGTGTTCAGTGTGCAATACAGGATTTTCAAATCTTAACATAGTTTAAAAAGTGACCACAGACATAAAGACAGTTTTGAATAATATTTTATTAAACTGATCTTGAGAACACACACACCAGATGATCAGACACAGGATAACATACCTGGAATTTGTAGTAAACCATTTCAAACTGGTGATTTCAGAGCTTTTGGAGCTCACAGGAACTTACTCGATCAAACCTCACTTCAGAATAAAAAAACAAATATGTAGGCGTCCTTTCGTCAGCTTGTTGAACTTGTGTGCTATGCCCTACACTGAAAATAAAGATAATGTGAACTCAGTTATGGTGGAATCAGTATGGTTCATACTTGTTGCACCACAAGTTGGAAATAATGTTTACCTTGGTCTCAAACGGCCCTACTACAAGACAAGATTACAAGGATGCAGCATCCAGCTTGTGAGCTTGCTTATTCAGTATTTGTAATCCAAAATCAGTGATGCTTCAATCCACGTGGCATGATAACCCATTCTGATCAGTAGGGAATGCTCCTGTGATTGTCAGAAGAGGTGAAATGGACCCAAAATTTGCCTAATTATTCTCTAGTGTTGAACCAAGTTTAATGAGAGTAACGTGATTTTATGTTGTCCATGTATTATTGATACATATGACTTGATGTCGTCTGCATAAAATAACACTTAAAGGGGGAGTTTGTTTTTTTTGCACATTCATCCTTATGATAAGAATATTTAGGATCATAGACGATGTTCTACAGCATTATTATGACAAGTGGTCACAACAGAGGTGCATTGGCACTCAGCTAATCCGTCAAAAACAAAATAAATTTTCGTTTTTAAAGACGAAACTCACTGAATGTTTAGTGCTGTCCTCTCATGTACCAACACTAAAAAAGGAAGTTAAACAACTGTATATAAGTTGCAAAGGGCTTTCTTTCAGCTGCTTCAGGAAACAAACAAAAAGCTGTTTCCGGATTATATGCCGTTGTTTAACTTTGTGTTTTAGTGTTGAACATTAGCGTACATGACTGACCATTCAGCGAGTTTCTCTTATTTTAAAACAAGCGTTCATTGTGTGTTTGATGGATTGTCGGAGTGCCTATGCACCTCTGTTGTTTTCAGCTAGCAGTGACATCAGCAATAAGCTCCAGCTCTGAGGACTGCATCGTTTGTCATAAAATTTCTATTTACCATTGTGTATGATCAAAATAAACCCTCTGATAAAGCTTAATGTGCAAAACACAAAACTTCTCTTGTAATGATACAGCACATTTGTGAATTATCAGCCTTAAAGAAAACATGCAATTAGAAAAAAATGTGAGCCTAAAACTGAGACTTGTGGCACTCCACATGTGAAATTGACAGAAGAGGATAATGCATAGTCCTTTTTTATCAAGTGCAGCTTTAAAACGTCCAATCAGACAAAAACCTGAACAACTTTGATGGAGTAATTGCTAAGTTATGCTCTATTAAATCTTTTAAGACTGACATCTCTGGTGATGCTAGACTGGAAGCAGCCTAAGTAGGTGCGATGCCTTCATTAACATGTCTGTCATGACGATACCTAAAAGCCTCAGTTATCACACACACATGCCAGCACATGTGCTTGTAGAGTACTATTTACCTGTTGTAACGCCTGCGCTTTGTTTCTTACAATAGCCATTTATGCTCAGTTCTACATGCTAAGATCCTCCCAGATGCTAATTATATCATACCATACTTATAGTAGCTGTGTCCACAAGCTTCATTTCATTTAATCTCCTTCAACTCTGTACAGGAATATATGGTCGTTCATGTCTCTGGATTATTATCCCTTGTTAAAAGCAACTTTTTCCAAAAATATGAGTATACTTTTGTGCAGCATTCAGGTAATTTTAGAGACTTTTAAAAGGCCTCAAACTCTTCTCCCTGATAGACAGGGACACACACACAATAACATGCTGCTGCCTTACTCATAGCAGCTTTAACAATGGGAGTCGGACAAATAAAACTCACCAAAACATCAGGAGGAAAAGGAATAAAAAGAGGGAGGGAGGAGGAGGGGAAAAAAGAGAGAGGGAAAAAAAAGACTGCTGGCTTTTCCAGAGGCAGTCAGTCAGTTGAATGTCTTATGAAGTTCCTTGAAGAGGTGCCAAGGCCTTTACAACGCAAAACACAAAATCATTCAGTGGGAGGGAGAGACAGAGAGGAAGACAGCAGAATAAAGAAAGGGAGAAAAAGGAGGCAGAATGTGAATCATAAAAAAAGATGAAGATTAAGAAAGAGTGTCCAGAGTCAGTCGGCCCCCGAGCTACAGCGAAAAACATCTCTGAGGGATTTGTTCTCCCCTGCTCTGAATCAAAACACTTTAATGCGAGCAGAGAGGTGCAGAGGGAGCCTGTCTAAAGAAACCACACACAAGCCCAACGGAGTGTGTGTGTGTGTGTGTGTGTGTGTGCGTGCTCTTTAGACTGTGCAAAAATGTGTATATAGTGTGTTTTTGTGTTCAATAAATGTTTCGCCTTTGGGAATCATTGTGTACAGTATGTGTGTGTGTATGTATGAGTGTGTGTGCGTGTGTGTATGCCCTTCCCTTGCCTGGCTTGCTTCCTCCAGGCTGGAACGCATGGACCACACAGACGGCTGGCAGCGCTCCACGACAGCCTGGCTCCCCCTTTTCACTCCGTCTCCTTCTCTCCTTCACTCGCTGCCTCATCTCCAACACCTCCTCTCTCTTCTCTCTTTTTCACGTCTTCCTCTTTTCTCTCCTTTTTTTCCCAATCCAGTATTTATTATCTCCTTTCCCTCCCTCCCTCCCTTCTCTCACTTTGCACCAGACCCCCATGGTAGATGGGCGTCTGGCCGTCACCCACTCAGCGCTTTTCCTCTTGAGCCACGCTCTGCCAGCTTCAGATTGCCACCTGAAATAATTCATTGTTTCTGACCGCTCACAAAAACAACATGGCCACTGTGAGGGCTCCAAATAAAAAGTGAAATATGGAGCCCGTGTATTCATTCACCCACTTTACTGGCTGTTCCACCGTGAGATGACTGACACACACATACACACACGCAAACACAGACTGGCTGATTCAACCCAGGCTCCATGAGCATGGGGGTTTTTCTGAATCAGCCCCAAAGATGCATTCATTCAATCGCACTCAGTGATCATAAACCACACTGAAGGGCTTAGAGGGCATGACGTGACAGCAAAATCATAAATTATCCCATTTATTCAGGATTTTCTGGTGCTCTGCATTTTCCTTACGTTACTCAGGCAGCAGGCAGGAGAATTTCCCACTGATGATGTTCCTGTTGTGAAAGCTGAAACCTGATGTGTTGGTGGAGGGAGGAGGGAGTTTCCTCAAAGGTATTTAATCAACATTAAGGGAACATCTTCTTGTTGAGACTTGACAATCAATTCCACTCTCAGGTCTGTACAATATGAAACTATAGCTTGGACACTTTAGCTTAGCATAAAGACTGGAAGCAGGAAGTCAGCTAGCCTGATTCTGTCCAAGTGTAACAAAATCCACCTTCTTGCATCTCTGAAGCTCACTCATTAACACTTTTTATTCTTTTTGTAAGAAATTTTATTACCTTTAAATAGAGCCAGGCTTGCTTGTCTCTTTTTCAGTCTCAGTGATAGGCGTCTGCTGGCTGTAACTTCATATTAACTGTGCAGAAATAAAAGCGGTATCAGTCTTTTCATCTAACTCTTAGCAATAAGGCAAATGAGGACACATTGGTACCCTTGTGATGAAAAATCCCAGTACAAACCTTCCCCTAGCTAAAAAAAACTTTTTTATTCATGGAGTTTCAGCCAGGACAAATGAGGGAACAGCTAACCATCCGTCAAAGATCTCTGTGCTTAGGCACAGATCCAATTTAATGCTGCCATTAATTACAGGGGACTTATATTCTGTTTGCCGACTTACTCTTCTCTTGCTGTCTGTTATCAGATCGACAGGAGCAATTTCAATCCGAGCTTATGTTTAGGGCACAACTGTAATAATACTAGAGATATAGATACAATCTGTGGAGGTGTTATTTGATCGGTATTAATCTTTATAGCACGTGTGCGGAGACATGTGTGAACCTATGCAGTACTGTATGTGAATGTGTGCCACTGTATGCATGATGCATGTGTGCAAATGTGCATGATTGCATATGCAGACGTGTGTTTGCATACGTCCACTCTTGCCTGTGCGTGTGTTTCTATTTGTGTTCCTGTGTCTGTGCAAGTTGCTCACATCTGGTCTGAATCTGTCCATGTTTCCGGCCGCTGGCTGGGCAGGGAAGTGGCAGGCGCTATCGAAAATCTCCGCTGTTTTCACAGGGATGATGGGAATCTCAGGGACTTTCCCTACGGCAGTGAAATCATCCGCCTTTCCCGCTCCTTTAAATACCCCCGGCTCATTCCTCCACCCTGCTAGGGTTCCGATAAAACAGCTGAGATGTCTTGTGTTTGGCAACAGTTGTCCTCTAAAAGGTGTAATTAACTCATGAAAAACTGTATTTACTGTCAAGGCCTGCTAAACTAATGGACTTGAGGTTTGGCTGTTTGGAGTGTAAATTGGACCTGAATGTGGTGGTTGACGTGCTGCATTCCTATAGGAGAAAAATAAGTTGGTTTGCTTTAAGCTTGGTTGCCTCCATGAGCTTCCTAAAAGTACGGTAGTCCAGGACGGACACATCTATGTCAATTTTGACAAGTTTACGATGCGAGCTGGCTTTGCATGCAGAGAAGAATGTATATCTTTTAAGCACACAATGTAACGTTTACATTAAAAATGACATTAAAATATCCTACGTTTTTCAGCAATGTTCAAACTCAGAGAAATCCATAGTTTTATACAGGGTAACAGAGTGTTTCATTTTGTCACCTGTCAGTGGAGACATGGGGCACACCAGGTGGTACTTCAGAAAGTAAGGGAAGAAGCATACGTGACTAAAAGTAACATAAATAAAACTTTAATACTTCAGCTCATCCATGAACATTTCTACTTGAGTCGTCAGATAGATTCTCATCTTTAATGATGGCTGTTTATAAATGAAATAAACAAATCCCTTGGTCTGACACTACCTAAGGACTCAAACTACGACTTTTGTTTTTAAAGTTATGCTTGAGGGAACCCTGGTGGCCAAAACGACATATTCTAGCCTACCTTGTCACTAGGTATAGGGATCAAATACCGCTTA
>JAQFJA010000010.1:6382166-6399385 GCA_029874485.1 Naso brachycentron | reverse complement strand
ACCCTGGGTGTATGCCAGCAAGGCTCTCTGTGCCTCAGCTGCAAGCACAATGTTTTATAAGGCAAACAGGAAGATCTTCTCTGCGAAGGTAAACATTAGATGTGTCATTACGGAGGATGTTGCATAACGTGGCCAACTGATACTTACCTCTAAGCATAAGCACAGAGAAACAGAGACACTGATAATCTTTACGGTTGTTGTGAATGTTTTTGTCAATTTGCTTCCCATTTTCACAAAAAACAACAACAACATTTAAGCAGCCGATGGGCCTTTGGTAATTATTCTGTCTTTTCCTGTCTGTTTTCTATCTTTATATGTCTTTCTGGGCTACTTATCTCCTTCCTGCTTTCTTTCCCTCGCTGCATTTTTCCCCATCAGACCCTCGTCAGTCCCAGTCCTCTCCTCCCTGGTCGTATGAACAGACGTACCCATCCTACCTGAGTCCCATGGCATCCCCCTCAGTCCACTCCACCACCCCCCTCTCCTCCAGCCGAGGCACGGGCCTGCCTGCCATCAGTGATGTGCCTAGACGATTGCCAGGTAGAACAACTTCTCTGCCACTGTGTGTAACCACCCGGTCTCCTTGTCCCATAAGGACCGCCTAAACTTCCATAAAATAATCCAGATGCTGAAGCAGGAAAGGGGAGAAAGATAGACGTGCATGCACACACGCACACTCCAAAGCAGAAACAAAGAAAAAGACTGCAAAACAAAAGCTGTCTTACACTTAAATAATGACGGACACAGCTCGGAGCTGCTGTTAGCTCAGTCTCACGTGAACGTGAGGAATGACGCATGTTGACAAAGTTCGACTGTCTCTGTAGAGGCCGGTTTAGATGGCATGGATGACAGCGGAGGAAGAAAAAAAACATTGTTTCCTTTTTTCCTTGCTCCAAGCTTTTGATCCCAGACGAGTATGGGTAATAACAGGCCCAGGGATAATAACAGGCTCGTGACTGACAAATAAAGTGTCTTTATAGCGATACGCCACTCTCACAAGGAATTCTGGGTAATTGCATTAGCCAGTCTGTTTGCCATAGCAGCAGCATCTGTGTTCTAATTTGTCTCTTTTTTTCCCCCCAACGTGAAAGCTCCTTTAAACTCCCTACATGCCGCCAGACAAGTTTCTGCCCCGTACACCTGTTTGACTCGCTGCCATATGAGTTTTTTCTTTTTTCCCCCTTCTGTTTCCCTGTGCTAACGTACTCCACTCTCCTCTGTGTGTGTGCCCCGAGCGAGGGTGAGTGATTACGCGCCGTGGCCGTGTGACTCTGCATTAGAAAGGTTTTAAAACCCAGCCAGCTGCCTTGTCAACTTTGATTAGTTTGATCTTTCCCTTCAGCTTTCATCTCACGAGCGTCAGGGCTTTGTTCTCAAAGTGACACACTTGCATGTACGAGCACGTTCACACGCATAAACACAGGCCTAATCTTCGCCCCCCGTCTTTACCCACTTGCACACCTCGAGCATTTAATGCCTTCTAAGTGATGTGACTAAGGCTCTCAGATCTCTGGAGATCATGTTGACACCTCGCCAGACTGCATTGTAACTGTATCCAGCCACAGAACGTACCGACAAGTACAAGCAGAAGCTGATATGGATCCACTAGCGCAAAATCTGCACCATCCCGCCTCCTCTCCACACACACACACACACACACACACCCACACCTTTACACAATCCAGCTCATTTGCTGATGTTGTAACTGACTGTTACAGACGCTAAGAAGCTGTTGCAAAAGTTCATCAGTCAAGTAAAACACCGAATTCGGAAGCGAAGCTCTAAAGTTTGTAAAATCCTTCCAAATATTTAGACAATGGACCACTCTGGTTTTATTTAGGCTAATAAAGTTCGATCTGGCTCATCATCACAGGGCCCATTTGTGAACCAAAAAGTCAGGAGTTTATTGAACAGCGCCGGTTATGTCTGAGATCACACTGCTGCTCCTCAGCGGAGACAATCACCTACTATTTCTATGTGAATCAACAGATTTTGTGGAAAGAGGAAGTTTAAAGGCCCTAATTGGCAGCATATGCTATCTGACGCGAGCGACAAACCCGGCTTCGCAATTCCTCCTTGCACATAAACACTGCGTCCCCCACCTCCTCCTCCTCTTCCCCGCCACCCCCTGTCCTCTCGCAGCAGACATGGTGACACGGAAGACGCCTGGTGATTTATGATAAGAGCGCCATGGCTGGACTAAACCACTGAGAGGAGACAGGAGGGAGGGAGGGAGGGAGTGCGAGAGGAGAAGGACCTCCTATTCTCCTTAAACTCTGCGCCCAGCGCGAAGCTCGCCGCAGCCAGTTAGTGGTTTTTGGGTATTTTTTAAGGGATAAAGCGAAGAGAGGAACGAAGGGTGAGATGGAGCAGCTCCTTCTCAGCTCTCTCACTCACTCGCTTGGCGCGCGTGCACACGGACACACACATACACACACACGCTGGAGCCGATGGGAGGCGAGGAGAGGAGCCACATCAGAGCTCAGCCCTGCCTCATTATGGATCTCATGGAAACTGTTTCTGCTCAAAGTGTTTCCACATGTGCAGCTCCTGATTCATCCCAACTGCTTTTTTTTTTATGTGCATACAGTATTCACACACATACACACCCCCCTCCTCACTCACACACCCTACCACCCCCCTCACACACACACATTCGCATGCATAAACAGTTATGCACATGAACATGCGCCAACACACACACACAGGAACATAAATATGCAGAGGCGTAAACATATTGCATGCGTGGGACTTGACTGATGTGTTTGTTAACTTTATCAAAAACTCAAGAGTTGAATTGAAAAACAGCACTGAGTGAATTTGTTGAATAAAAAAATATTTAGAAATAAATACTCCTCCAAAACTGTGCCCACACAATCCATTAGTCATTTCTAACTAAGATAATACACATATGTGACTGGAAATATTTGATCAAATACAAGTCAGTTCACTACTGTGTTTATATCTCGAGGAACTTTTTTGTCCAATTAAAATACTCTGCAAGACAAAGTGCTAAATATTTTAAGAGGCCAAAGCCACATTTCACATGATCAAAAGTGACAAACTGGTAAAAGGAAGTGATCATATCAGCTGCAGTGCTGATGTCTGATTATTCTAAAGAAAAGTTTCATGTGTGTGTCCGTAGGTTCCTCTGATTTGAGCCCTTTCCCCGGTCAGTTCGATCGGCAGTTCCCGGGCCTCTCCTCCCTCACAGAGAGCCGTTTCTCCAGCCCTCGGATGCACTACCCGGCCACCTTCACCTACACGCCGCCTGTCACCTCCGGCATGTCGCTGGGCAGCGCCCACTACCACACCTACCTTCCCCCTCCATACCCGGGCTCCACCCAAAGCCAGAGTGGACCCTTCCAGACCAGCAGCACGCCCTATCTTTACTACGGCGCCTCGTCCGGCTCTTACCAATTCTCCATGGTTCCCGGCGGGGACCGTTCGCCCTCCCGGATGATCCCGCCTTGCACTAGCGCCTCCACGGGCACCTCCCTGGTGAACCCCAACCTGCCCAGCCAGACGGAGGGAGGGGTGGACGGCGACGGGAGCCACAGTAACTCCCCGACTGTCCTCAACCCTGGAGGCCGCATGGATGAAGCAGTGTGGAGGCCATATTGAAGAAAACCAGTCGAGTGATGTCATGGTTTGAAAGCACAAAACCTTTTTTTATTTTATTATTGAAAAGGGGATTTTTGAGCTCTCATCGGCTATCTCTACCTTTTGCTTGGAAATTAAGGTTGAGATAAAAATAAAGACCAGACTTGTTCGGACTTGTCTCCCTGGAATGTGTTTTGACCAAGGCACTACAAAGGGAGTCATTCTCACAGCAATAATGAGAAAGACAGTTTTACTATGCCCCAAGTGGATGAGACATTATTTCAGTTTTATTATAATCCACAAGCTAAGGGATGCTTCGACAATATTTGTAAAAGACTGCCTCTTTTGTATAGTGTTTGTATTTCAATAAGGCTTTTTGCAGAGCATGTTTTTGTACTACGACAATATCAAGATGCAAGTTAGGCACTGAGTAGCAAGTGATGAGAGTAACACGTATGTTACCTAAAGTGGTATGGACAGCAAATTTGCTTTAAACCAATTAATTTAACTTGTATATTGTGGGTGAAACCATGTAGATTGAGGCGTTTTCTTCGTTTAACTTATAAAGCCATAAATTATGTTATTGTATTTGAAACTTGAGTCAAAGAAGTGTAATCTGAATATTTTTGATGCATCTATATGACTAAGTTAAAATAATTTTTTTTTTTTTTTGATAGGTAATTTAAGAGAGTGAGAGTAATTTTTTTTTTTTTTTTTTTGCAGTACCCAAAGATTTAAATCGTTTTTAATATGAAATGTAATTTCCAAAGAGTATTGCGACATGTTTTCTTCTGGTGTAACTTTCAATTTAACTGTTCCACAAGTTAGGAGCCCAGCATCCTCGCTAGGCGTTGACACACATTTGGCTTGGAATGAAACCTTTGGTATTTATTGAGCAATAGCTCGTATTGTGCCTCTTGGCAACACACCATGGAAGAGAGGCTCAATTGGGAAAATAATTATCCGTTGGGGAAACTCTGCTTGATTTCTTTAGTTTGTCTGGTCAGACATGCACACAGATACATGTGTATTTTCTTGTCGGAATAAGAAATGGTACATTTATACACAATCTGACATGTAGCCTAAAGATGATTATGGCGGTGCCATGCTTTGTGGTGCACTCAGAGGCAGAAGGTCAGGCTTTAAGGTTCACTTATTTTATAATACATGAACTCCTCAGGACTGGAATAATCCTTGGATGATCTCAAATCCCACAGATTTGATAAATGTGCATGTTTTGTTTTTTTTCATATCCAGTCCAGCTACATGCTCTGTAGGGAAAACATGCCAAGTCTATTATAGCTTTCATATCATGTGCAAAAGAGCAACGGGTACTGATTTGTTTGTTTCTTTGCATTTTTCTCTTTCGGGCTCTGAGACTGAAAAGGACACATCACAGTTAATAAAGAAAAAAGAGACTGTGACATTCCTTCAGGCATTTATTTATTTTCCTCTTTTTTTTTTTCTTTTGTTGTCATGGTTTTCCAAACAGATCTGTATCGTCCTCACTAAACGGTGTCAGCCTGAAATCTCTCTGTGGCACCGATGTCAGGCGAGATCTGATATTTTCCCTTTCGAAATGATGATGTGAGATTCAAAAGAAAGTGTCGGCGTGAAGGGAACAAAGTGCAAAAACCAAGGTGATTGGATGCAGCTGCTGGCAGCAAACTGGTAACCGAAAAGTACGGAGACTTGTGTATGTTTGTTTCATAAAGCACTTATTTCTTGTTTTATTTCTAGCAGCACTTGTGGCTCGCTGCCAGATGGGCTTGTGATTTTGGTCCTCAGTGTAGATTTAACGCCACTGGAGTCACTCACACACACACACACACACACACACACACACAGAATGGATAACACTTGGCCAAACAAGCCATTTACATTGGAGTCGAATCTGATCTCACAAGGCAGTTGGCATTTGCTTGAAAAAAAAAAAAAAAACTTTTCTTGCTTTCATACAATATGATGTTCAGTGCATGAAGGTAATATAATAACCCAATTTGAAAAAGCTGAGAAAAACATGGGCCTGTCCAAGGATCAGACTTCAAGCTTTTCATTGAAGGTTTGCACGCAGCCTCTGCAGAGGATGTTCTGAACTCGGCTAATAGAATTGAACATGTCACACTACATTTCCCCGACCGCTTCAGCCCAAACGAAAAAGTCTTTTTGCTGTTACAGTGTAACACAAGAAAGCAAATAAAAGCCTTTTAGATTGTTGTGATTTTATAGCTTTTTTTTGTTCCAATTACAGATTTATACAATGTCTCTGTAGTAACTATGCACATCTGTTGGAATTTATTTAATCTGCTTCTTTCTTTCCAAACTTTGAACAGGAAATGGTCTTTTAAAAAGTGTTTACACATCAATGCAGCACTGACATCCCATTTTGTCCTCATCTGCTTTTGTTTGTGTTGTTTTTTTTTCCCTTTTTTTTTCCTGAAAATGAGAGGGTCATCCTTTTTCTGTGCTTTGGTCAGATGTTGCATACAAACTGTCTCGGAAAACCTTGTATTATTTAATGATCAACATGTATGATATCCAGGAACCATACTTTACCCTGCTTCATGTAACGTTTACTTGTGATGTCGTTTGTTATGCTTCTTCTCTCATGAACATTTGTCAGGAAATTAAAGCTAATGGAGCCTCCATTAGATTCCGCTGGTACGTTTCATAAAGATCATCTTTTTTTTTTTTTTTTTTTTTTTTTTTTTAAGGGACAAACAGACCTGACAACAGTGAGTGAAATTGGCATTGTGATTGTACATTTTGTTTATTTTAAGAATAAAATAGGAATTTTGTAACTTAATTTTCCCTCTTCATCTCCTCTTTCCACTGAAATTTAATTTGGATTTTATTTGGTTTCATATAAAAAAAAAGAAACATGCGTGTAATTACCCACCACACTTTTAGAGTGTTTTGATTTCCCTGTCACTTGAAATCCAACTCCACTCAAATCTTTTTCGCTTTTTGCAGCTTACTGAACGACATGTGCAAGGTTTGACGCCAGAAGACAATTTCAATGTCTTTGTTTCTTTGCTTACTTTAAAACAGTTTTAAGGCGTGTATGTTCTGGCATGAACTAGTTTGCAAGCCAGTCATGGTTCAACATGTAAATTATTCGAGTGTGATGTGAAGACATGAAGCTTCCAGTGCACAAATGCTGAGCAGGGACTTTTCAGTCTTGTACAAATTCATAAATTTTAACTCTTTCAGTTAGTGCCTCTAAGATTTTATCCAGGTAATTGAACTTTTTTGGAGAGGAGCTCTAATTTAAAAGATTTATGTATGCTTCTAAGACTCCACTGTATTTTGAGGGTATTTGGATTAGATTTCCCCATGCGCTGTATTTCCATTTAAATATAAAGGGCCACCACTAAGTACACTCTTAATTCTCCTCGAACATTTGGCAGCATCATCACTTGTTTAATCATCTCTGCAATGGTTAACAAGCAGATCTCAGAGCGTGTTGCGCGTAGGAAGCACATTTCGCGGTGTCATCTCTGGTCTGCCGCTCTGTCTGCATCAACATTGTCTTTGGACGGGGGACTAAGGCGGGCTGGGGCCCTGGCACGCTTAGCCTAACTACTACTGCCACTGCCACTGCCATGGCTTCATTTCAAAGGTACAGTGGGAAACCAGAGAGATGGAGACAGGAACAGAGACAGGGAGAACCGGGGAAGCTGTTTTACATTATTCCAAGACATAATAGAGCCAATCTAAGTGTGCACACACACACACATGCTGAAATAGAGTGAGGGAAGAGAAGGCGAGCTACACCATCCCTTGTGTTTTTTTAACATTCAGATTGGGAACATTCTCGGGAGTTCCCTGCATATAGATTGCACGGAAAAAGCTCCCGCTGGTTTCAGGTTCACATTCGCAGCATTCTCAGCCACGTCTAGCAATTATAATAATGAACTCCGAAGGAGCGAGGGGACCCAGACACCCAGAGAAATTAGCATAATGTCCTCCATGCATGCGAGAGACAGCAAGACAGCAGCACTGAGGCGGGCTAGTTTAAGAGGGGTTGGTATAGAGCTTTTGTCCCGGTTAAATTTAGTGGTTAAACATGATGTCAGCAATGATGTCCGCTTGATTTTTATACCAGGTTGGAAGTAGCCTTGCAGCAGCAGCGGCAGCAGCTCAGAGGAGACTGCACTCTCTTTCTTATGTTATGCAACCAACAGAGAGGAGCACAAACAGAAGTTTATAAGGGGACACAACCACTCCATTCAGATGACTGTGCACACACGCGAATAGACAGCCCAATGCAATTGTTTACTTGACCTCTACAAAACGTTTCAGAGGAACAGCCCAGGCGGGAAGTGATCCTCAAGGGTTCCATAGCACTCACAGAGCTGAGCAGTATATCTCTGCCTATGTTTCCGTCTCCACTAACAGCTGAGGGTTGCTCGTGTGTCTGTGTGTGAGTGTGTGTGTGTGTGTGAGTGTGTGTGTAACTCTCTGCCCTCAAACAGGAATCCATGCATCTTGAATTCTCATTTAGTCCCCAGATAAACTTAAGGCAGGCGACTCTCCAGTGTGGGTCTTGACTGTCAAACCTTTCTTAACCTTCATAATTTGATGTCATCCGAGCTTAACGAATGGCGACAGTCCACTTCAATGTCTCAGAGGAAGATCATCTTTGAGCTCAGTCCATGCCCACTGTAACTCAGACACGACTTAATTTGACTTGATTGTAATTGAGCAGCCCCCCTCTTGGGCCAGGAGAATTTCAGAGTGAGTCAACAATAACTGTGTACTTTGGCGCACTCTAGTGGCTTTATTTTATTTAACCACGGGGACCAGGCTGAGGGGCCCACCCAAATGGTGTTCCATACAGCCAAAGGCAGACTGGATGTGGCCAAACTAGCGCTTATTACGTTAGAGGTACTCCTACTAGAGTTCCAATAAGCCACATTTTGTCTCTGTAGACTTCAGCCTGCACAAAAGCCTTTGCTCTATAAATGAATGTCAGATATGAAAAGTTCTTCACCCTCACAGAGAGGGGGTCGTAAACGTTGACATGTCTTTTGACCTGTAATAAAAGAAATGATCAATTGGCAAGCCAGTTGCATCCAGGCAGCGGCCCAGAACCTCATAGACATGGTAAGTTGCGGCACGGCTCGACGTCCAGAACCAGAATCCATTCATCACTAGATTAAAGCGTGCCTGCGTCTTTAGCCTGCTTTGGAAACATTGATTCCATGAAACCATTCGCTGCAAAGAGAAACGCAGCTCAGAGGAAAGTGCACTTATGAAACATAAAATGCCTACATTTAATGAGTTCTGCCAGTTCAGATTATGCAATCTGATACTGGCCACACAGCCTGAAAAAACGAAGGAATTACTGTGAAAATGCGAGTGTCAGGACCATGGACAGCGACCAAACACACAAACAAAAGGCCTCTTTGTCCAAGTGCTCCACTTCATGTCAGTGTTTCAAATTATACACCATCTCAACTGTCAGAAAATGGCAAACTGTTGCAGCACGACTGAGTGTACAGAACATAAGACAGAATCAACCACCACTCGGTGCCAAATATTCATGCAAAACAGGCCTTTTTCCATAGGTTTCAGCCAGGCAATAAAATTCCAAAAATTTGGGCAGCTGCCCCATCTTTGCCTGAAACCAAGCATGAAGGGGCGCTATTTCTGTTTTTCCTTTCAGATGAAGGGCTGTTAAAACTTTATCAGGTAAGTGTTAATTGAGAACTAATGGACTGGTAATACAGAGCAGCCACAGGGATCCAGTTCACTGTTGAATGACATACAATCCTGGTGATATGAGGATCATGTTGGGGCTTTTTGGAAAATCCACCGTATGACTGTAGCCACATGGGGATGCCAGGCGAAAAAAGGGGGATGAAGGATGCCCGCCATCGTGTCTGGTTCTGCTTTAGACATTCATCCTCTCAGTCTCCAAGGATCATAACTCGTGTTAGAGGCAGGTTTTATGGTTTATGACTGGAAAATAAAATGCTGTGTGTTTCCTGCAGGCGAAGCGATGATTTACAACTATGAATGATAAAGTGAGCGCCCGGCTGACAGTGCGGATGTGTGAGGGCTGCTGAGGATCCAGGCATGTCCGACATGTGGATGTGAGTGTGGTCGTATAGCGAGTGTGGTCACCACAGCGTGGTTATATACATTGGAACATAGCATAGGGGGAAAAGTTCTGGCTCACTAGTAGGTATCAATACCTGACATCATCATCTCACATAATTAGCACAGTGTCCACATCCTTCCCCAGTGACCATGGATTATTTCATGTGGTCCGCAACTGGAACAGAAACTCTAACCAGTAAATTTAACCAAGAGCATAAATACCCCTGGGCTCTGCTGTCTGCAGACATGGTTACTCATTTCAACGACTCCTCTCTGAAAGGCCAATCAAACATGTTTATTGTTATCTTCTGCCTAAATTTGGGCTTGATTATTTAAATACACAGAAATATGTCTTGATCACCTGGCTCCGAGCTCAAACAGTCCAAACTCCAGGCCAGGACAGGCCTGTCCCAGCCTCCACGCGGCTCAACCACTGATCTGAAATGGGCCGCTGTGTGCCAAGAACTCTCTCTGGTGAGGTCGTCAGTCTTAAGCCGAAACCGCAGGCGCGCGCCAGGCAGATCAATAATCCCCATCAAGCTTCACCACAAGTCACTCAAAGCTCCAAGGGCAGGCGAGCAGAGGAGGGTTGGGGGACCTGCTGAGAACTTGATACTCTCTAGATGCTCTCTGTCTCCGAGTGGAAGAGATGAGGACTCGTCTTCCGCTGCTCTGTCTCCTCTTTTCAACACGATCTCCTGTTATGACATGGTTCCTGCAAGTGTCGGCCACGCTCTGATTAGACGCTTCCTACTCAGGCCTGTAAGACCTCAGCCGTCACCTTCTCCACCGGTAGATTTTGATGTCACATGCTAGCCGTTAGCCCAACATCAGAAATTAAAGCAACTGATGACTGGAGGGTGTATTTTAGTGGCAAGAAAGTTAAATCTTTGCTCAGATTCTCAAATTATTTCTTCTTTTTGTCTGTTCACATTTAAGTCACAAAACTAATTGATCCAGAAGAAAGTGTGAGGGATTTTTAAAGATCCATTCCTGCCGTTGATTTAAGCCCTAAAATGTAAATGTGAATGTAAACTGTGCTGAGCTATTAAGTATCATAAGGTCCTCGTCATGGCCATGCCCATGGCCAGCAACCACTCCACTCCAACCCTCAACCTCTCCTACCTAAAATGAAAGAGTGAAGCTTGGCTTACTTGTGACAATAGCAATGCCAACAGCACACGTACATCAACCTAGCGTTAGCCTCTTCTCTGACGCATTGCGTTTTGCTTTGCGCATTATAATATGAAGACTGCCGAAAGTCAGCATTGAAGGCATTGGTTCCTCAGGTTTATGACTTATGAAACCCCTCTAGCTTGAGCCGCCTTTCTGAACCGCAGCTGTGTCTCAACTCAGAGGATGAATCCTTCGAGTACCGCAGCAGATGAAGGCTCCTCCTTCACACTCTTTCGTCAGCGCAACAGCCAAACCGAAGTTTCTGTGACATGAGACAGTCTAGCCTATGGATCATTTCCTCTTTTTGTCACCACCCACTCCACGCATCACAACGCAACTATGACACAAAAGCAGATGAGGACAAAATGGGATGTCAGTGCTGCATTGATGTGTAAAGCAACCATGACACATTAACTTATGTGCATGTAAAGAACTAGCCAGAATTTTTGTGTTTGTTATTTTAGTGCCATTATTTTAAAAATATCCTCTGATGCTACCTTGACCAATGCGTTCGCTTGAAAAGAAAGAAAAGATCATCAGCGGCGCGCTTGGGATATTTTTGGCTGTGAAGGCTTCACTAGTTGGATCCTGCAAGACAGGGGATTCGTGGGCTGCATTTGAAGGGGCCAACAAATTCGGACCTTCATTGCATCGCTGTGACGCTATCGGTCTACAAATACTCACTTTGAAGGATGTGGCTGCTGAATTGAGGCACAGGTTGCACGTCATTGATACACTGAGGTTTTAAGGTGGAAATTTACAACCATGAAATTGAACGCTAACTTCAACTACAGATTTTCACTGGAAGGGCTCTTTAACAAAACTACCAAATTCCTAAAAATCATTTTAATTTTAGCCAACATCATACATATTGACCAAAGGCATAGGACATGTTGTTTCCAGTTGCCATTGTTACTTAAATTACTAAAAATACAGACGTATGAGATTACACAACAAATTATTCTTTATCTGCCGCTATTGCAGTTGGAAGATGTGAATGCAATGGTGTTTTCCCCAAAAAAGCGAGACAATATGAGGTAAAACCAAACTTCACCTCAGGCCAAAACGCGTGTGTGTGTGTGTGTGTGTGTGTCTCATGGGTGCCATACCTATGGAAAGCAGCAGCTAAAGAAGCATTGAGGTCTTTATGGCAGTATTTCTCAAACTATGGGTCTGGCCCTTAATTGGATCACAGGTCTGTTTCTGGTAGGTCCTCACACGTCAAACGCACCAGTTTGTTTTAATCAGCTCAGGTCTCAAAGCAAGACTCAATTTAGACAATTTATGCCTGAGCTGAGAAGGTTTACTAACCCTGGCTATAAAAGTGCGCTGTGTGCGAGTCCCTGTCAGCCTATATGGACTCCCTGTGCTATGGTGGCCAAGCCAAGGCCAGCGACTGGTAGATCCGCTGGGAGTGTAATAACAGATTAATGTGGCGTGCCAGGCCCCATGACCAGACGTGTTTGACGTTAATGCTCCTCTGTATATTATCCAGCTTGCACAAATGTTGGATGTGAGCGATGGGATCCAAGGACAGGGATGTTTAGGTACTAATTACCAAACAGCAAGGCACAAGTCTCGCTCCATATTTCCTTACTCCTGTGGAAACACTAGGCAGGCTCCATTTATTTTCTTTGACTGTTGTTTCTGGCAAGGCTGCGTCTCAGTAAACACCACTCGCCCACCATTGTAAATCCGACAGGCGCAGATCTTTCAAGTTAGACTCCTTTGAGGAAAAATGGAGACAGATCGGATGGCGGCGCTCGGGTTTTCCGTCTTAATGAGAGAGTGGAGAAGAGGGATGGCGTTTGATCCCTGGCATGGAAGCCTCTATTTAAGCCTGTCAACGGTCATCACTCTCTCTCTCTCCTTCTTTCACTCTGTTAAAGATGGAGAAACAGACCTGCACCACTGGATTTGATCAAGTCAGTCAGGCACATTTAACCCTTTTCAGGACCAGTCACCAGACTCCTACAGCACCTTTTGCTATCACTGAGACACACGGCACAATCCTTCCCTGCATGACAACCTTCCAAAGTATCTTTGTTGATTGATCACCTAGCTCGAAAAGGAAAAGAAAAGGCAGAAGCCGATCTGTGAAAATATTATTTTATTTGTAGAGCTTCGCAATGAGCATGACTCTCAGTCATCATGCTCCAATTTCATATCATATGTTTGTCCAAACCACACAAGAGCCTTCTGGTTCTTCAAGGAAGTATTGCTATAGTTGCAGCCTGACACCAAGCCAAAGACGATAAGCCCCAAGACAAATTTCCCTCCTCCTCTGCACGGACAATGAAACTTTTGAACTTGAACTTTAGGCTGCGGATGTTGATAGACTCCTCAGAGCGGAGGAAATGTCTCTTTGATGAAGGGCCGTAGGGCAGGGCTCCTGACCATTGTGGACCTGGCCTGGAAGACGCTTTTCATCGCAGCGCTAATGGCTCTAGCTAATCAGGCCTGATTGGAGCTGCTAAATAAATACTCTCTCCATTCATAATATCATGTGTAACTTAAGACAAAATCAATACCTAGACTGAACACTAACCGCTAGAGGCAGAACAAATGTCTCTGCTCTGGCTGCAATACATTTTTTTAGAGCGAGTCCATCAGTGACATTGGCATGGACTTATGATACTTCCAAATAAAGGCACATGAGGATTTTTCATGTCTTAAAAAGCAGCTCTATATTATGTTTAAAATGATACAAATTAAAAACGATCATGCATGCAAACAAGCTTTGTTCTAAGCCATCAATGCCCTTGTAGGCTAAATCTCAGTCATTCAAACTTAATACCATTGAGCAGCATTTAACTTAATTTTTTTAATCAATCTTTCAAAGCAGGAGTGAATTTCAAGATGTGCATCAGCTCAAGGAAACAAAACAACTAAAGCAACACCTACAGTAATGAATGACAATCAAAATGAATGTGCAGATTGCAACAGTCATAACCAGCAAACAGTATTAATTATCAATCATAGATGATTGGAGGTGTCTCCCCAGGAGCCAAAGCATGATAATAAACACTGGAATCAGACCAGACTTCTGTGGGCTTAGAAATAAATAAAGTGAACGACCACGACATCAGCAGCTAGTAAAATGTTTGGCCGTGTGGATCGTTGGAGAATGTATGAAAGAGAGCTTTGTGTTATGAGAAATAAATACAGACACAATCATGTTAGAGTGTTATGTCAGAAGTTTCACAGCAGCAACATTCGAATCTGGCTTGAAATCTGTGAATTAAGTTAAATGTGCTTGATTTATCGTCTGCTCCACTTCTCCTTTGCCGTGTCTGTTTTTGTAATTGCTATACCATGTGCACAAATGTACTGAATCTCTGAAATCCATCACATCTGAAGCTGTAAAGCAGCATGAGCTACGCTAACACACAGACATCTGCAATATCTGACCTGTTTACTATGGCAGACAAAAATTTCAGGTTCCTGAAAAAGCCACTGCTGAAGTCACATGTATGTTTAAAAGAGACTTTTGTTGTGTTACTAGTTTATTTTGCTTGAGCTCGGGTTAGTTGGCGAGTTACTTGGCCAACCTCCTCGCCACATCTTTGTAGGCAGTCTCGATCTCAGAGTCAGCAGCACAGGTGTTAGTGAATTCATCACGGGTGGACGCGTTCTTCAGGTACCGCCACACGCCTGTCATATCTGAGGGGATGTCATAGTTGCGGTACTTCTTAGCAACAACCTACAAGAGAAGGTAGAGCTTTAACTTTGATGTTAAGTGAAAACAAACTTAATTTTTCTTTTTACACATTTAAAAATGAACTTTCTGTCAGTTTTACAACACTCAATTGTTGAATTTTTTATATTTATACCATATTTTTCGTCAACTTGCCACATGTATTGCTTTTTAGTGAATAAACATAACAATAAATGACTTTCAACAACCTCCTAAGTGTTTTCTAGGGTGCACATGTTCTAGCACGTAAGCTAGCAATAGCATGACAACTATTTCCAGTAAAAAGGTGTTGGAAGTGTGAGAAGAAAGAGTTGCTGCAAGCTGCTATATGTGAAATAACATTTTATTTATTAAAAACTAACAGTTACAGGTCTAACTTGCCACTCTATGGAACTGCTAAGGCTAGCATCAGAATGCTAGCATGCTCATAGTGACAATGCTAACACTGCGATGTCTAGAGGGTAGCATATAATTACAATGTTGACCCACGTAGCTTAGCATGTTAGCATGCAAAATTTTGCTAATTAGCATTCAAAGTAAACTACAGCTGAGGCTAATGAATCCTATCAATTTAGTTATTTGGTTATACCTGCAGGTGGCGCTGTAGCAAAAGTCATGTCAGTCTGTACAAAATGCACAGTGATCCAAAAGTACTACAGATACATCAGTTTAGACCAGAATCCCTAGAGCCACAGTGCTAGTCTGGCTAAAAGAAGCAGTTGTAGAGGCTTTTGTGCTTCACACTCTAGTAAAAGCAGATGTGCAAAAACTTGAAAACTGTAGCCAACTGTTTTATGTAGCCTACTATTATATCTATTGTCAGTGGACTCAGTATTTTTATTTATTTCCCTCTTAGCTATTTTCCTGTATGGCTGAAGACAAGACTCTCTTAAATTCAAAGCGACAGCTCCAGAACCCTCTCACTGGCTATATTTGTGATAGAAATATCACAGTTTCACCATATTTGTTGATTCATGTATAGTATACGTGTTTTCTTATGTTCTTTTGTCCTTCTACTTTTATATTCCTACTGTTTTACTCCACTCATGGGATGCTATTGTCTTTTATCATGTTTTGACTTTCATTTGTACAGGCCCTGTCTGCAATTTTGCACGCACATCCCTTCCTGATGTATTCTATTTTCTCTTTTTCTGTTTACTGCTCTGTTTGCTTTGTCTGTCAAAGCAAGGTGAGCAACTGTTCCTAGTGTGTTTAGTTAAGGTTCACTATGAATAGGATGGGTCAAATGCAGAGGATCAATTTCCCTAAGGGGATTTATAAAGTTACTTCTTCTTCTTTGTAAATTTTTTTAAAAGTGCTATACAAATAGTTATTATTATTATTATTATCATTTTTATTATTATTATTATTATTATCTGAATGACTATTAGGTGTTAGTGCAGGATTCCCATGTATAAGATTTTAAACTAAAGAAAGCCTAAAAAATCTGTACTTGAAATTTTAGATAATATAAACAACATACTCATCTTTTTTAAATGAAATAGGTAGCAATTATAAATAATTTGGTTACACTTTACTTAAAGCATCCATCCATAATGCATTATGAACATACTTATACTGCATTATAACGCGCTTATACTGATGTATAGTCATAGTTAGAAGCAAGGTTAGTTTTAACCATAACCATAATCATAACCACATACAACGCTTATAAGTGTGTTCATAATGAGTTATAATGCATTACAGAAACAGGCTTCACAGTAAGTGTTACCAATAATTTTCCTTGTGGCACTCCTTCTGTACCTTGACTATGTGCAGTTTAGGCAGCAGGTTGCAGTCTGCAAGCGTAAGCTCGTTTCCATCCAGGAAACTTCGGTTGGAGCCCTTCTCCTCCTCCATGCTGTCTGCATCGATCTCATCAGGCAAGGGGCTGTTCAGGTAGTCGTCCAGCTTCATCAGGGCCCTGGTCAAACCTTTCTCTAGAACTAAACACACATAAATATGGATACAATACAGTGAGAAGGAATAAGTGGCATAACGTGTGTGGTGGTAATCTCACTAGGTGGCAGCACAGCAAAATACATGAGGCAGCATGAGCCTCAAACACTGGACTTTGCTACTACCTAGTGGAGGAATATAATAATGACTTTTTTCATCTTGCCGTGTGCATATGTGTGTCAGTGAGTGTAAATGGCACAAAATGAGCAGCCCACCGGCGTTGGCCTCTGGTTTGGTGTTCTTGATGTAGGCTGAGAACTTGGCAAAGATGTCGTTTCCAGCTGTGTTCGACTCTCTCTGCTTGGCGGCCAGTCTGGGATACCTGAGCATACAATGGAGGGGGGGGGCAGAGGCAGGAGACGCAGTCAGACCAAAACATCTGGATAGCATTAACACCTGGACCGGTGCTCAGCTCAGACTGAAAACATGTAACACACTCACACCAAGTTGGCAGCCCGCTCCTTTGAGCTCTCTCACACTGAGGTCCATTTATAATGCAAAAAACTTTGCAGGCAATAAAAGAAAGATTTAGTTAATCTGACATTTTTCTCTGCAACAGCTCACACACTGGCTCGGATTTTTCAGCGGATAACAATAACAAAATAATGAGAAACCTTTCTTGATTTTTCTATAGTTACACTGTGGCTGAAGGCAATGAAGCACAAACAGAAAAGCT
>JAQFJA010000010.1:6333217-6344979 GCA_029874485.1 Naso brachycentron | reverse complement strand
GTTGACATCTGAATACAATGTAAAAGCAGAGGAAGTGTCTGTTACAGTGCTAATTACATTTTTAAAAAGTGTTTTTCTGAGTGAAAATTCCTTCAGTTGGTTATTTGACTTCTAAACCCACACAACAAACCACTCCAGTAAAGCTGCATAAGTGCAGTACTGGTGCTTC
The DNA here is from genome assembly GCA_029874485.1 of Naso brachycentron. Lineage (NCBI taxonomy): Eukaryota > Metazoa > Chordata > Actinopteri > Acanthuriformes > Acanthuridae > Naso > Naso brachycentron. Next base: position 6,344,810 of record JAQFJA010000010.1, on the reverse strand, counting down.
AAAAATCACTGCACATTTAAACACAAGCAAGGTTGACACAGCTATAACTTTAATTTGCAACAAGTGCTTTTAAATATTAGCTCCCTGGATTAATGTGTTTCAGTTTTTGTGGTAGTTCAGAATCATCCACACACAGGGAAGGACTCTTCTGATCTAATTGAAACTCCTACTCCTACAACAGTATTACGGGACATACGGTAATAATGGCAAAAATGTTGGGAAGCAATTTGGCAAGAGGATTTATCTGGTTATTGCCTTGGTCAAGACATTTGAATCCACCCACTCCACCATGTTGACTAAGATGGAAATGGAGCGTAATGAGTTGACAGCTCTGTCTGGTATCAGGCAAATTTGGTCAATTACTTGCTTTTGAAATAATAGAAATATTATAGTAGAAGTTACAGAACTTTTGTGTCTATTATAAACAAATGTGGTTAAGTTCCATACAAGCTAGTGGACTTTTTGTGTGATCATTCATAATCAGTTACTTCCTATTTATTTTGCAGTAACCTCAGTGTGTAACTGATCATATTTCCCTCGTCATTCTTAACCTTTGACTCCTCTGTGGCCTTGTGCAATGAAGCAGCACAGAAAGTGCAACAGCGTGAGATTGCCTCCTTGTGGTCATGTCAGCCAGCACAATAACAACTACATTCGAGAGGTCAGGACCTCACAGTGACTGACAAGGCCCAAAGATTTAGACCGGGCCCTAAACTAGGCCACAATGTTTTCCCAAGTCATAAAGCCTGTCAAGTATGTTTTACATAGCCTAAGGCGGGATGGTCTAGTTTGGTGGTTAAAGGGACCATTTTAAGGTGGCACTCAACTCCCTCGCAGCTGCAGGGTTGCTGTGCAGTGGTTGAACTTTGAATTCTTTGCAGTAATGAAAGTGAGTTTGTAAAAACAATCAAGCATCCTCTTACATCGATAAGGCTTGAGTTTCAATGTTATTCTTTGAAAGTGCATTTAAATTAACTGTACTTGTGATTACTTCCCACTCAAATTCAGAAGTGACAAAGTCAGCCTGACAGGACATAAGCAAATCTGACAGCTAACCTCTGTCAGTGGAGGTGTCAACATGTCGTAAAGCAGAAACCTGGTGTATCCATATTTTGTCTTTTTGCCATTAATCAGCGCTGTTAGAAACCCTTTGTGTCTGTCTTTGGATTTGGACACATGAAAGTATCTGACCATATTTAAAACATAAAGTTTTACGCTGAAAACACAGGTTTTTTTCTCTTATTCTGAAAAGTAACAATTTCAGATATGCAAAGTTTCCACCCAACAGTCTGAAGAGTAGAGGGCAAAATATGCATGCTGCTTCATGCTGCAGTACAGAATTAGCTTAATTATCCTTCAGAGCACCTATGACACCAAAAACAAAACAGATAAATAAGGCAGGTGGTGCAGTAACAGGATAGCTGCATTCTCTGTATAAGTGTTGTATATCTGGTGTATTATCTGTATTAGTTGTAGCGGACACTGCCAACATGAATCCATGAGAGCTGAACAAAGCAACAACATTTACATTCATGCACAGAACAGAAAAGGATTTAGGGAAAATGTTTTGTCTCCAAGCTGTTTGTTCCCTTTACAAAACAAATACCAGCTCAGACATACATGTGTGTATATGATAAAATATTGCATTTTCAGTTGGTGATTTACACATTTTGCTCTTAAAAATAAAAAACAAATTATTCTTTTTTAAATGAGCAGAAGCAAGAAGTCTGTGTTAACAGTACAATTTCTATAAAGGTCACATTAGCCCTGTATGGGTTAATGTCTTGTTTAAATTATGCTACGGAGGTCCAAGAATGTATGGCAATGTAGTGACTTTTGTCAAAAAGATATAAAACAGTTTCCATACAAGCAGCTGACCTCGAGCCGCATGGGTGAAAACCAGGAATCCTAACCACAAGATCATATGGGACCTGTACATTCTAAACGCTGCACTTCATATCATGACCAGTCAGTTCAGATGGGATCTTTCAACGGGATTTCACTACATTTTTTAGCCATCAAGGAATTGTATTTTAATTGGAGCCAAAATCTTGTATATAGCACCTCTGAGTCAGCATTTCACAATAAAAACAGGTAGAGTGTTAAATGAAAGTCACACACACACAGGCAGTATGTAGTTAAGTCAATTAATATATTTCTGCTTCATGAAATACAAAAAAACAAAACGCCTTAAAAAACAAACAAACAAAACAACAAAACAAAACAAAAAACAGGCAAAGTTTTAGTTGGTCATCTGTTTTAAGTTTTTGATTTACAATAATCTTCGCAGCCACAAACACATTTGTTCCCTGATGTCTCTGCCAGGGATTTCAGTGAAACAGACTATATAAATAAGAAAGCGGCTATTAAACCAGTGCTTGATTTTTAGAATAAAGACAACAAAGAAAAATGATTTGTTACAATAACTATTACTATAAATTCTGAACAGCACTAGTTCCTTAATTTGATAGAATGCACCAAATAAGCACCTGCACACATGCACAAGGTTTATATTAAGGCCGAAAGAAGAAGGGGATAAAAATGTGTGATGAAAATGCAGTTCAAGGTATTCACATCAGTGCTCTTTCAGATAAACTTTTAAGATGTTAAAATGTTTTTTTTTGTGATTTTTAGGTTGTGGGTTTCCTGCTGTAACTAAACATGGTTCTGGTCTCACTTAGGGGTTTGTTTCGCAAGAGAAAATGTCTCAAGCTAATTTTTAACAGAATGTAGAAAGACTATGGCAATATTTTTAGGCATAATAAGCACTAGGCTAATAAAAAGCTTTTGCTTTCATTTATGTCTTAGGCCTACTTTAAATAAAAGAAAGGGTGAGCTGTTTACATGGTCAGTAAGAGATCTGCCGGCATGTTTTATGTTGGTTAATTGCTGTAAATCACATGTAGGCTATTCAATAAAGATTTTACATACATCCTTTACACAAATCACAATATTATTTTAACGTAGGTTACAGGCTAATCTGAGAAAATGACACCCTTGTGTTGGTTCCTTTTCTCACAACTTTATAGTTGACCATAGTGGAAGTGTACTGTCATGTATTTCCTTGACAACCTTCTTTGATGATATGTCTTGTATAAATGTCTCATTGCCATTACATTCCTCTAACTCACGAGGTTTCATTCATTAAGCTGCATTCCCCTTCTTCTTCAACCCTTCCCCCATTTTACTGCCTGGCAGTATTTGGAAGAGAAATGGACGACTTCCCCACCAAACGGCTCCCAGAGAGAGTGGGTGTGTTAGCCAGACATTTTGTTACAGAATAATGACAGAGCAATAAGCAGTGAGGCCAACGAGAATACACAAAATTAACAGAGCTTGCTGTATTATTAAGTGAAACCGAACAGAAACGGTTATATCGGCTGTAAATCCCTCTCAAACACGGGAGCCATGTTCTACATCCGCAGCAACAAATACAAAAATATAGCAGCAAATAACGATGTATTAATCCGCAATTAAACTACAAATATGTACATTTAAGCCTGTAATAATTACAAGGTAATAAATTTCATTTATCTACAAACTAACAGCATTCTGCAGCAATGTGTCCTCCTCTATAGCAGGCTGCCATTTCTACCTCCCCTCTACAGTGGCGTGCGTGAAACACGCTGTTGTATTCGTCCGCAGAGGGCTTGCGCTTTTTCTTTTGGGGGAGGGGGATTAACACAAACATGTCTCCACAAAGAAACAACCGCCACTAAAATTCACCTCGATGTGTAGTCAGTGTTGGGATGTCTTGGTGGTTAAATCTTTGCGGGAGGAAGACGATGTTTTGCGGGCAAAACCGTGGCGCGTGCACTAACTGTCGCTTGGCGGAGGAATACTCGACGCAGCCGGAACTTTATGTGAGCGGAGCTGAATGGAGGCAGCCTCTTCCTGGTGGATAAACAGTGACAGCTACAGGGCAGCCACCTAGACCCACCACACAGGCTCTGGCGCTGCCCTGGCAAACAACACCAAAATGGCTTCAGACAGTACACACATCGCGCAGTTGACTTCTGGTGAGTAAAGGAGATCGGAAAATATGTCATGGTTGTTTTAATATCCCCCCAGTTTCCTCGGTGCCCTCTTCTAACGCAGCTCCCGTCCTCTTCTCCCCCTCCAACCATACCAGAACTGTACTTCCTAATAGCCCGATTTCTAGAAGCTGGACCGTGTCAAAAAGCAGCCGAGGTTGGTGTTTTTGCATTTTAGGATAATTTATAATATGTCCGAAATTGTCATGGGGTGTAATTTTGTATTTGTATCCTATTTTCAGACCCTGATAAGGGAGGTGGAGGAGAAGGAGGTAAGCAGTCAGCAATACGAGAGAGATGCCTCTCTCTGCACTGTACTTTGTGATGTTGCTTTTACTCTGATTTCACATTTACTGTTTTAAAACAACACTCGATACGTTTATGAACAGGATGATCACAGTCGACACTATTTTTCCATCTCAGCTGCTACCCAAAAGGCTGGACTGGACGGGGCAGGAACACCCCGGGACGTACGAAAATTTGGTAAGGGAGCTCTATAACTGAGGAAAAAGTTTTTAGAGAGCAAAATAAAAATTGAATTTCCCGCAATTTTTAAATCAGGTGGCAAAGAAAAAACTGAATAGGACTTTACAGGGCGAGCTGGCTGCAAGTTTGGGCTGTTCGGGGGCATGAAGGGGTCGGGTCCCAGCGCCCTGTGCACCGTGCTGTGCGAGTTTGATGCCATGCATGTCCAAAAGGTTGTAATAGTTGTTGGAAAAATGTGTGTGAAATGTTGATACGTCATGAGTGTTGTGGTGTAGGAGCGCCAGGATCCGGAGGAGGGACTCCCTGCGCCACAAGCCTGAGAGAGATGGAGGCGCTCTTGTCCTGCAAGAACCACAATTTGTGTGCATGGGTTGAAAACACACAGGGGGCAAGAGTTAGAAAACAGGACATTTTGAGGAGAATATAAACAGTATATTCAGTAAAGCTGGGAGTTACAGCTCCCATCTGAGGGGGAAGCTGCTGCGCGGCCGATGTGGAGTTATTTTCTGGAGGAGAAGCTTTTTTTGGGGGGGGGACTGTGGTGCAAGCTCGGATGGACGAGAAGAGGCAGATCAGTTAATGTGAAGATGCGAGGTAATGTCGAGCTGATATCTTATCATCGCTCTATTAATTGACGCGCTAATTGTCATGTAAACAAAAACAGGGCTCGCTGGAAAGCGCCGTTTACGCATGGGGGCGTGGAGAGAATTAATCATCGCTTACATATTTGTTTCTTTGCCAGTCTGCTGAAAGTGTGCGTCCCCACTTTTTGGGCTGTTTTATAAGTTTTATTTGAACCTATTATACAAATAATGATTACAGCCTGTTTAATCTCCCATATTTTTTTTTAGAGGATTTCTCCTCTCTTTTACGCACGGACAGACAGAGGGGCACACAAGGCGGGATCGCATGAAGTGTATCCTCACCGGGATGTAAATCTACACGTTTAACAAATTATTGACAGCGTCTGTCTGCCTGCATGTGTTTTTCTTCTTTCCCTCTCTTCCTGCTTGGCTCATTCGGCTCTCCGTTCCTCCTCCTCCTCCTTCCATTCCCAGCCGTTCAGCCTGCCTCCTGTCTATTGTGCATAATTTCCTCTATTGGAAGGAGGAAAAAAAAAAGAATACTGCAGAGGGTTTTTTAATTATTAGAGCAAATGGAAAACGGGGTGTTTGAAAGCGGGGGCGCCGGATCACGGTTTGGACATGCTTGTCAGCGGTTGTATGTAGGTTGATGTCTGGGCTGCTACAGAAGGGGGTTGGGCAGCAAAGAGGAACCAACGCTCACTTCATTGATATTGCAATAATTAATGTTATTAATTGTCGTTAATTAATTAAGGCGGGTTAATTAGATGTGTAATTATTGTAATTTTGAGCATAATATTGATCAGGAACACAATATTCAAACAAAATATGATCGTATTTTTAAATAGAAATCAAAGCACATTGTTATTTTTATTACATTTTCTCACTATATTTATATTTATTTTTGCAAGTTTTTACATAAAATGATCAGATGCTTCCAGCAGTGGCTCATTTCAGTTAGAACTACATATTAAAGAGGACAGTATCCTGAATAAGTGATATTTATTGATTTTTAAACCTGTATTAAAATGTGAGGTGATAGTATAGTGCAGAGGATCGCTTGCAGTCATGTGTACAGGGCCATGTGTTTTCTGATGGTGCTGTTGTTTTTGGAGGAGTGTTGCCCGGTGCTTATGAAATGAAAGTAAAAGTGATCAAATTGTTGACACATATTATTCATTTGGTGTGTGTGTGTGTGTGTGTGTGTGTGAGATCAACTTGGCTGTGAGTGCACCTGAGAGGGGGTTGTGCCCTAATATGTGTTTAGAAACACTGATCACGTCTCTGAACCTGCAAGGATGTGAAAGCAATTAAAGGGTCATTAATTGTGTGTGTGTGTGTGTGTGTGTGCATTAATTGTTTAATTTCGGGCCTGTTTGACCCCGTTAAGAAATTTAAACCAGATGTGTCTGAAACAAAGCTGATTACTGCATGTCTGATTCAAATTGATACCTTTAAAATGATCTTGTATCCTTAAACAAACACAGTGCTGCATGCTGCATGTTCATCGCTGCTGGCTCAGGCGTGTGTGTTTCATGAGAGGAAGGCCAGTGCAGGAGAGTCCCCCGTGTGTCAGTGGAGTCAGAGGAACACTGTGTTTATAAGAGCGCGGCTTGCATCTGCTTCATGCTCATGTTAGATGCCACACCCCCCTTCCCTGCTTGCCACTATACTGCAACTGCATCCAGTCCGTATCCATTTATACGGCAAAAAAACTGAACTAAATGTCAGCAGATGTTTTATAGTACATGCATTTTCTCTTCTCTCATTTGTGATATAAATATTTAATAATTACGGTAATCCTTTTGTCAGAGTGTTTGTCAAGTATTTGAATTGCTGATTTTTGCAGTTTGAGAGTGAATGTCATTCAGTAAAAGGTCATTTTATTTATTTTTCTCTATTATCTATGCTCAGTTTATTTCCGTTGAAAGCCTCAGGGGATAGTTTTTGGTATCGCTTTTAAAAGGGCATCTTTCATTTTTGAAATTGCCTGTCAACCAACAGGTACTTTTTGTTTTTTCGCTTCTCTTAATTCTGCTGAAAATACTTTAATTTTACAGTCTGAGACAAAGAGGACTCAAGCCACAGAACTAACCTTTTGTCTGCATGTCACAGTGACTTTAAATACATGATTATTCCCTTTTTAGGAACAAAGTTGGGCTGTGATGTTTTTCTTTAGCCTTTGTTATCATTAGTTTTTTGTGTAATAATCCTATGTTAATCTCCATAGGCTGTTATTTTTTTGCCACTTTCATCAGAGTCACTGCAGGCTGAGCAACAACAGTGACACATCAGCGTTTGGCAACAAAGTGACTTGAACTCAGTTTTTTAGTTTCCCTTTTTGAGCTACTACTTCTCCTATATGACTGCTTATGTCATTTACCAGTCATAGTACAAGCTAAGTGTGTGTGTGCGTGTGTGTGTCCAGGTGAAGCTATACCGGCACATCAGTGCAGACCACCTGCTGCAGGTCTGCTCCAGAGTTTGTCCTCTGCTGGAGAGGGAGGTTCCTGCCAGCGTGCCTGGACTCACCAGCCTGCTGGGGGCCGGCAGGCAGAATCTCCTGCGCACCAGCAAGAGTGAGTGGATCTATAGCGCATGATATTTACACACATATGCAAAAACACACCCCACCCACTCATACAACCACTGCATCACGTTCTTCCTAATCTATGTGCAGACTAACCTTGCGTAAATGCATTTGTTCATTTGCTTATGTAAAGATAATCACTGAGAGTCTTAATGCAAACTGTATAATGTGTGTCTTTATTCATCTTTCTGCAGGTTGTAAGCATGTTGTGTGGAAGGGCTCAGCGCTGGCTGCGCTCCACTGTGGGCGACCACCGGAGCCACCTATTATCTATGGGAGCCCACCTAATATTGGTAAAGAATAAGCTTGAATTGTTCAAAACAAATTCAACCTTTTTTCCTCTTTAATTGTGCTTTTGATGATCTGTGTATGAGTCAGATCTTACATACTGTACTGCATCTCTGCTTGCCAAGGTCTTTGCTGCCAGCGGCGTTTGACAGCGGCGTTATTATTTATTTCCTCCACAATCACAGTATATTTTATGCACATTGGATGAACCCACTTGTCACCCCTAATTTCTTTTCTTTAGTCTTCGCTCACCGCCATGTGTTCTTTTTTCTCTCCGTCCAGTCGGGACGAGCTTCAGCCGCCAGCTGAACGGTTCCTACCGCCTCCGGCAGCTGGTGCCCACGGCCGTGTACCAGCACATGAAGATGCACAAGAGGATCCTGGGACACCTGTCGTCCGTGTACTGCGTGACCTTCGACAGGACGGGGCGGCGTATTTTCACGGTAAGGCCGCGGTGTCTGCGTGTGTTGACCTCAGCTGGGATACGTCTCGCTGCTTGTGAAGCCTCTGCCATTCAAAGGGACGTCAGTGACATTGTTGTAGTGTTTCCCCTTGATTTGTTTGGAGTCACCTCCTGTGTGCTGCGTATTTGTTTGATTGTTACAAGCTGTCTTCACACTGATGACCAAGCGTCTGTATTCCCAGTTGTAACATTTCTGGTACGAGGTAATTACTGTTTACCTTCATGTGAGCTAAAATGACTCACGGCTATAGTCGGATTCAGCCTGCAGGAGAGCTCATTCACACGTCTTTTAGACAAAAAGTATATCTTCAAGAAGGGGAAGTACAGGATTGTCTTACTCTCTCAAAAGGAACTGTTTGACCTTTGCCCTCTGGATGCCCCTGGTCTCCATGTGTTGTGTTTGTGTCTTTTCCATGAGGTTTGCTTGGGCACACAGCGTGGATAACGTGTTAAGAATTGAGCGAACAATGAGATAATGTTGATTGAATGTAGTAGTCCTTCTGTTTGGATCCTTGAGTCAAACACTGCCCGCTGCTATTCACCATTTTCAGCTTTCTCTTCTTAAATCTCTAAAAATGGCTGGCTGCTGAGCAGGAGGAAGAGGGGGGCTAGATTGACTCTCTGTTCTCTCTTTTTCCTGTTATCTCTCTCTTTCCACCGTTCTCACACTCCCTGCTCTCTCTCTTTCTTTTTCTCTCCCCCGTCCCTCATCCTGCGCTGCCCCTCCTTTGTTCTCTTTCTCTCCCCCCCTCTCTCTTCTTGCTATTTCTCATCATAACTGGAGAAAATGTTTCCTCTGAGGCGCTGGCTAAGTGCCAGAATTAAAATTCGTTCTTGGTCTCACTCACTCTCTCCTTCTCCCTTTTCTCTCTCTCTTGCTGTCTCCTTTCATCACAAGATCATTTTTATTTATATATTTTCTTATTTTTGGATCTCTTAGGTCTGTTCACTCAGACTTTGCTGCAGTGGAAGGCAGATTGAATAATTATTGACTATTTTATGTTGCCCAAATATTCACTCTTATCATCTCTGATCAATGAGAAAGTTTGTGCATAAGGTTTAAACAACAGCCATTATATTGATTTGTGTAGTTTAGCTTTAGAAATGGCTGCATGCTCAGTATTGTGCTCACTGGGAAGGACAAATTAGACTAGCCGGCATTAATTTTTGTCACCGTGATGGCACTTAACATTACATCTAAGAAGTGGGGAAAGTTTGAGTCAGGTCTCGGGCTTTTAAAACCCTGCACCTTCCATGCTTGGCTTTCCTTTGCAGCAGTTTTTTGTCCATCTTGTCTCGGCTGTAATTTGTCCTTGAGCTTTGTCTCAATCGTTACGGGGACGCTTGCTGTTTTGATCAGTCCACACAAAGTAACAACTCCAGTCTGACTCTGTTCTACTGGTGATGGAGCGAGTGGTTATAATTTATTCAAAGGAGGGGGTTGGTGTTTTCATCTCACATTTCCTCTAAAATTTATGCTGATACTGATAGCGGGGCCTGTCTGATTAAACACTCTGTTGATGTAAAAGGATGTATGTGTCGTCATGTTCTGAACCTCACTAACTGGAATCAAATCTGCTCTCCTATACGCAAACTTAATTATCAGGTTAGAAAAATAGTGCGATCACACTTAATAAATGCATTTTTGTTTCCAACATCATGTTGTTGCTTATCCTCGAATCTCCTCATTAACTGATGTGGCTCCGTGTGTGTTTCTTTCTCCCTTCACCTCTTTACTTCCAGCTTGATCATATCACACAAACTAATTTTCTTTTTTTAAATGAAGATATTAGACGGCGTCACATAGTGTTTTTGCGTCTTTACACTGGATACCTGTTGGTTTTTAAAATTTATTTTGGGATTGTAATCAGGGCACAGATGGGTCTGGCACCATGTTGGATCACAACACAAAGTATTTAACCCCTCACAAGCTGGGTCACAGCCAAAAATTCTCACCGGAGTTCCTGTGGGCTGTTTTATTGAGAGTCCTCATCATGCATTTTAAATCCAGACTAAAGACTGTGTAAGAGGCTGCCTCCAGGCTACCAAGCTACTTATCTGCCCAGTTTTATGGATTATTTATTGTTATGACCTTTTTATCCTTGCATTGCTCATAGGTTCCTTTTTTTTGCAAGCATGGTTTTTACGGAAATAACTCTTTAAGATGAATAAATATGCTCTAATATTACCTTTTCTACAACATGTCAAAATGAGACATGTGACGTCTTAGTGAATACACAATAGTTTTCCTCCATAGTTTGGTGCAGGAGCGAGGAGTAAAGCAGGCCGGTTTATCTCACAGTGGTGTGTCAGATCTCAGTTCTAAACTGCCTGTGAAGTGAGTCAGCATGTCTGTTTTGTCCCGTCGCTTGTTGTTACTTTGTACACCGAATGACATGCCTACTCCAGTTTTGTCTGACATTCCATTTCCAGTAGGTGAAGTGTTCTCTTGTTTTTTTTTTTTTACTGGTAATGATCAAATCAGGAGCGTGCATGTAAACGCGTTGATGGCACTTGAGTTATGTTGAGCTTTAAAATTCAGCGTTCACTGTTACTTGTTGACACTGCAGATTAGGGCTGCATGATTTTGAAAAAAAAAATCTCATTGTTATCGCCTGGAATAATTAGAGGGAATGATCATTTTTAAATCAATATTCTTATTTTCATTGAAAAACGTATTGAAATGATTGTGGAGTGATTTGCAGGGATCTGTGCCAAATGAAAATGTTTTTTTTATGTTTGTAAAATGCAGTGTGTGGGTCAGCACAACTCTGCAGCACCACAATATTTGATGGACACATTTCTCCTTAAATAAATATTGCATCCCCTGAATTTAAAATTTCAAGTAGGATAAATTGCAGTTCTGATTGAATTTCAAGTAATTCTGCAGCCCCACTGCAGATTGTTAACCTTTATTCATGCCGCTGAAGTAAGTCATCTCCTCCTCTGTTTGTGCTCCAAGTTTGCAAATCTGCTTGCAAGTTACTGCAGGAAGCTCAGATACATTTTAAAACTGTTTTGAACTTCAAATGTTAATTTTGTATAACTGTGCCTTAGAGCAGTGGTTCACAAAGTGGGGGTCGGGACCCTCTGGGGGGGTTGCAAGACACAGAGGTGGGGGGTCGTGAGATGCCTTCCAAAGAACAAA
>JAQFJA010000010.1:6266457-6283399 GCA_029874485.1 Naso brachycentron | reverse complement strand
TAAAACAAACAACGCAGACAGCAAGGCCTGGGATTATAGATATTTCCACAATGCTAAACTGTGTGTGTGTGTCGGCACATATCAGTAAGTGTGTGTGCATGTGTTATTTCTTTTTTCAGTCGTGAGTTGGAGTTTTTGCGGTCAATATTTTTAAGAAAAGTTTTTCTTAAATTTTTAAAAGTCTTGACTTGGTTTTAAATTTGATTTGTGAATGTAGTAGTAGTTTGTTTTTTTTTTAAAGTTACTTTTATGCAGATGTTGGATTGTGCACATTGAAAATCAAACTTGCAGTTAGGCCCCTTTTACTTGCAGGAGTAAAAGACTGCATTATAGTGAGCAAGTCAGTAAACCCTCCAAAATCTGCCAATTATTAAAGCTTAGTTGTTCAACACCTTTAAACAAAAAGAAAAATACTACAAGCATTCATGAATATTTTTCCGTGTCACCAGAGTTTGTGAAACTTTGCAGTTCTTTTAAAATAATTGTTTTGATGCTAACCTTGCTGATCGTAAGTTTGCTACATGAGACGTAGTCACTGGGCTGAGGACGGAGGGGCAGGGTGGTGGGATCCAGAAATTTAAAACGCCAAACGTTTATTATTACCCCGTTTGCAGCGGACTCGCCTTCAGGGGAGAATCTCATGCAGTGACCCTTGGCCCCGCCGCTCAACTCCTTCCACGCTGCACCCCCTCTTCCCCCCTCCTGCGTCACATTTGCGGTTCGAAATGTTGAAAGGAGAATAAAAGAATACAGCGGAACAATATCTGAGGTCATCTGAGCTGGGGCTGCCATTCCCGGAACAGCAGAGATTTCTGAGGCAATATTCTTTTATTCTCTTATTATGGCAGAAAATGAGAGAGGAGTGAAAAACATACTTCACAGCTTTTTGTCATCCAAGAACAGATCCAGGGTGATAAAAGTGGACGCTCCTCCAAAGTTTTACAGCTTACCACTTTCTCTCACTCTTCCTTCCCTTTCTTAAGTCATCGTACCTTTCCTTCTTCTTCTTCACCTTCTTTCCCCTCTCCTCCGTCATTCTTTTTACCTCATGGGAGAGACGGTTCTCTGCTGCCCATTGGCACTGTGGAGAATAAACACACCCACCCCTCCACCCTCATGCACCTTAGGGCAGGAAACCCCACACATGCGCACCTGCACCAACTGCCAAGACAACGAGGACCATCTGTCCTTCAAAACAACTTCTGAAAGAACCTGTTCTGAGGCACAGGCAGGCGGATAAACATGCATACACACTCGCAGCCACATAGTGGACCTGGGTCAAAGGTTAAAGGACCCCATTTCCCGTCCAGACAGACTAGGGCTAAACACCCGTCCCCTCACTTCCACTCAATTTCTTTGACTTCCTTTTCATTTTCTCCCTCTCTCTCTCTTGCTTCAACCCTCCGTCAGAGCTTGATATCCGTAGGACTGAACAGAAATGTCATTTTTTCTTGCATTTTCAGTGTGATTGATGCTGTGTTTGTGATGGCAGCCTCGGCAGAGTTGCGTTAGCTCATCTTAGTGATTATTAACCATGCAATCTTTTCCTCACAGGAGCTCTTAACTGCAGACCAAAGGCTGATTTCACATTTGATGGAGTAAGCTAATCTCTAAAAGTTACCGTGTTTTTTCTCCACACTACTCTCAAGAGCTTCATTAAAAGGGCATGATCTTACGTTACACGGATTTGAAAAGGCTTTGGCGAAAGATTCTCGTTAGTCACTATCGAAACCAGCTCCTCAAAAAATAATTTTCTGCTCTGTATTAAATCAGCAGTCGGCGTAGAAAAAAACCCTCTTAAATAAGTCTTTTTGAGGGCTTTTCAGAGCACATATGGCCAAATATATCTAGATATGGTTTCATGCATTTGAACTACTTGAGGCATACGTAATTTATCCTCCGCCACTTACTCGGCCTCAAAGTGGACCCATCCCTTGCAAAAACGAGACAAACCGGGCACGTCTTGTGTGTTTATCAAGTATCCAGAATATATTGGACTACTATTTTGCCCGTGTCTGCCTCGGAGCGAGCCTCTGTGGTGCAGGGCTGGTCTGGTAATAGCCTGTGTGCTCTGCTGTGCTGAGATTAATGTGAAGACTTATTGATGTAATGATGGAGCCATGAAAGAGCACTCTGGGCCGTGGTTTGGGCCCAACACATGAGCCTAATGGACTGTGTGTATGTTTGTGTGCATGCGTTGTCGGCATGCGTTACATCTGTGTATGTGTGTGTGTGTGTGTGTGTGTGTGTGTGTGTGTGTGAGAGAAAGAGAGGGAGAGAATGTGGTTTTGGAAAGAAACAGATGAAATTAATTGAGAGGTTTTGCGTTCATAAGAGAGGACCTCCAGAATTGTGTCTGTATATTTCTGTAAGATTCCCTCGCTCATAGAAAATACCTGACATTAGGTGTGTGTTGATATGTCGGCATGTCCAACATGTGTGTGTTACAAACTGCATGACCTCAGACTTCCCATGACTTGTCGTACATGCATGCCCCTGTGTGCCTCTTTGTAATTTCTGTACATGTGTGCTTTTCATTGTGGTTCTCAGCTGCCCAGTGCTTTACTCGGTTAAAGGGCAGAGCGGCTCATACTGACACTGTGGGACAGCATGGTTGGAGGCAGCTTGGGGGGAGGCTGAGTAAATACGACCAAAATTAAAGTGGTACCTTTACAACCAGTGCCCTGCGGTGTGTATGTGTGTGCGGGTGTATCCAAGTCTTCACAGATTCTCCGCTGAGGCCCAGCAGGTGCTGACAGGACCCCCTTCATCCCTCCACTCCCCCTACAAATCCTGTTTTTTGTGTGTATGATGGGGACTGTGTGTGTGTGTGTGTGTGTGCCAGCAGGCTTGATCTGCTCAGTGTGGGTCTGATGTTAAAGTGATTGACAGCTGAGCAGTCACAGGGGCGATTGAGAGCAGTTGTGGGAAGAGAGGGACCTTACAGCCTCACAGCTCTCAGCCCTGAGGGGGAGAGGGAGACAAATACAGGCAGACATGGAGGAGAGAATCTAAACAGATTAATAGAATACATTGAGATGAAGTTTGAACGAATAAATGAGCTAAACAGTTGCAAAATGTCTACATGTTTGGCTCTGACAGGAACTCGTAGGTTGCTCAAACAACAAATGACAAGATAAAGTTGAACTTACTCCTGATAAAAAGTGGACCTGCTTCTTCATAAACATGCTGCCTGTTCCCTGATGTCATGGCTTGGAAACCCTGGGGACCATAGAGGTTTATGGGATATGGCTCATACTTTGGGAGTGATGTCATACTGAGGAGACAGACCAAGCCCTCCCCGGCTAATACGGCAAAGATAAAGCACGAGTTGCAGCATCTGAAACGCCAAAGGCCTCTTAATTAAGCCGAGCTGTGACGTCTTTCAGGCCCTTCATATTCCCCCTGAGTTCTCAGCATTATTTATGCTCAAGGAGGTCAAAGAAGGACTAGCCATATTTCAAAACCATGTCATAGAAGAATAAAATCAATTGGCTTCATTCTCGTGGTCCACTGAGCAAGGCTGCATCTCGTTAAAGGGCAAATCCACCACTTCATGTGGTTGTCCAATCAATGCAGAAGGTGTTTGGTGTCAACTGAAGCAACAAATTGTGCTATATTGTCAGAGAGAGCTGAGTTTTCCTGTTCACACAGCTGTTCTTGCGGTGCCTACATGTACTAGGATGCACTGAATCGGTGCTTGTCGGGTCTCCAAGGTTGTTATCTGTTGCATCGGAACATTTCTTTTATTTAGGCCAAGTTAGATGAGAGCAGCCCTAATAAAAATAGAAAAGTCTTTCCTTTGAGTCTTTAAAGGGGTCATATTATGCCTTTTTGTTTCTTTCAACCAATAAATGATGTTACAAAGTTGAATTGCCGTTTTAAATGGTGCCAAAGTATGAAACAATGAGGTATGGGTATGTAGCAGTAATCCCTGTGGGCTGTTTCTAATGGCTCTGAATGCTCCATTTTCATAACTTTTTTTAAAATCTCAGACCACTTGTGTGTCACAGTGTGCTGGGCTTCTCCATAGGTTTATCTGGAAGGTGTATGTTTGAACTGGCCAATCAGAGCAGAGTAAGCCTTTAGAGGCGGGGCAGGAGCTAAAACAGAGCGTCTCAGACAGGCAAAAATCCTGGAAAAAACAAGGCTGCTGCAGTCGACTGTCTGAGAAAACAGATGAGTTTCTTTTTAAGCATCAAAGCATGGAGACCTGCTCTGGTAGTATAGAGTAAAATATGAACCCAGAAAATGAGCATAATATGGCCTCTTTAAAAAAATCCTACTATACATGAGCAACCAAAAGCGCTGTAGTATGCATGCCAGGCCAGTAGTCGGCAGTGTAATTTTGTGATGACATACCATCGGAGCTGCCAAAGTCTTTTACTTCCTGTTGCTGCTCAGCCCTGAGCAGCCACAAATTAAAGAAATTCAGCCAAATTTAGACTGACCTCTAAAATTATGCTATGAACACTCGAATTCACCTCAATAGACTGTTGTCATATTCAATCATGCTTTTGGTGCACTGCAGAGTGTTTAATCAGAGTTTGGTAGTGGCTAGAGTGGAATGCATTGACTTGCACTAGCATTAGCATTAGCGTAGTCACTGCTTTCACAGGCAGAAAGAAGCTTGCGTTTTTAAAAGATTGAACTCTGGAACCCGGTTTCAAACGTTTGCACTTTCATAGGGTGCCAGCTCACGCTAGCTTGCCTGGAGTGCAAGGGGAAAGGCGAGGGGTAGACAGACTGTAGTTCTTCCTGGAACCGGTGCTGTCACTGGAACAAGAACATGAGATTTTGAAGCTGCCTCCCGAAGACATGAAGAATGTTGAAAAAAAAAGTATTGTTGGGTTTCACATTACACTCCTTATTCAGATAGATAAAAATCGGGAGAGTTGCCCTTTAATTTTGGCTTCATTGGCTAAAATCTGGCTCATGGAGTTTATCAGCACTGATCCTCTACCATCTGCTCTGCAACATGTTGATTTTTGTTAAAGTGCCAGGTAATAAAACAGAAAACCCCCACAAATATTAATTTGGAAATTGTGCCATTTATTTATTTTAATTTGCTCTGTGTGACCACCACACAACCTCTTTATGTGTCGCAGACAGCCAGAGTTGGAGGAGAAGGCGGCCGAAGTAAATCAGGCATGAACTAACAGCCAGTTACGCATCACTACAGTCCTTGGAGGAGAGAGATGTATTGACTCAGGTAAGTGAATAAAGTCTTATTTTCTCTGACATTTTTTTGCTATGTTTATGTGAATATGTGTGCAGGAGAGACAACCTGCCAGGGAAGCACAGGAGAGCGCAGGCCAGTGGCCATCTGGACGTAGAGGTGTCTTTAAATGGCGGAGGTGTAAATCTACTGCCCATGTGCCGGAGGGGACGTCCGTTTCTCTCTGGCCTGCAGACTCGCTCACAGATCAATAAAGTTAACTCGAAACATTCACACTCTGCCATCTGAAATCAACCATTTAATGAGTTGCTGTTCCTGTAAAAGTGGAAAAGGCCCCTTCAGATTTATTAGAATAGAGACCGAGTAAAATTCCAGAGAAGAGGATGAAGAGAAAGAGAGTCAGATTTTCTGTTTGGATTCATTTCAGGTTCAAACTTTTAGAGCAACAGACCGCAATCCTTATGAAACACACAAATAAACAATGAAAATAGCTTCTTGATCCACCTTTTAACCATAATTTCACTTACTGCAGGTCTGATTTCAGACATCATTTCGCCAGCAGCAATATGGCTCTCTGGCGTGTTTTAGGAAACGACTATAAACTTTTACAAAGAAGACAAAATGTTGAGAAAAACAGAGAAGCAGTTGCATGAGATCTGCAGGTCTCCAAAAGAACTTTTACCCTTGATGATGTGTAAAAGAAGTTCTGTAAAAGTGTTAAATCATTTACAAAGACTTGCTTGCCTGTATCACTTTTACTAAGATGGTGTAGAAAACAGATATTCCTGATGCAATTACTATTATATTTGAGTGAATCATAATAATTTAGGTAAGCTATAAGGCTGACTGGCACGTTCTGGTTGTTCAGTGAAGCAAAGACTGTCCTTACTGCATCCGAGGCTGGATTGTTTTTCCACTTTCCTCTTTTACGTGCAAGATGGTCCCGAGTTTGGCTCTCAGCTGCCTTTTACTGCTTGGATGTCTCTGCAAACTCCTGGCTTCTCTTAAACTCCTCCTTTGTCCGTTCCTATGACACGGCCCATAAACACACCTCGTCATGTTCATCTAAACACTGCTGTCTACCTGAAAATCATCTGATGATTTGTTTATGCTGATGGAGTGCATATTAAGTGTTCCTCTGTTGCTACCCGCTTCCCCAAATCTCACCCATCACTACCTGCCAGTTGTCCCCTGAGGGCCACACAGGAAGAAGAAGAAAGATGGATGAAATTGTCCTTTTTACAGCGATGTCTTACTTTGGGGGTTTACGTTACTACATTATGAGGCAAATCCCTCTAGCAGCTGCCAGACAAAGAGATGTTTCATGAGATTGTGTTACCTGCACACTCCGCTTTATGGTGGCTGCAAAGAAAATCCTGATGTTAACAAGCGCGAATGGAAAGAATTACGCCGCGTCAGGGTGCCGTGTCTCATCAGGTGTAACGTTTTGGGGCTGATTCTGCGAAGCTTCCGGACACGCAGTGTGACAGGCGCTGACAGTAGATGGCAGAGGTCGTTTGTGACATACAGAGCAGTCTACCTGAGTGTTGAGACGTGTTTATTTTGGTGTGCGTGATTATTTGAAGAGCCTGCAACACTCTGCGCGGGAAAGGGGGCTAAACATGTGTGAGGTTCTTGCATGTTTGTGCTGGTAATGGTTTGTTTGTGCGAGTGTGTGAGCCTGTGTGTTTATGCTGCTAATGGAGGTTTAATTTGATAAGCGGCTGGTGAATTTGTCAGCGCTCGGCTGGGATGGAGGGAATGGGGCTCTGTGTATTTTGGATAAACATGAAGAAATTCGCTCCAGGTTTCCTGCCTTTCTTTTGCTGCGTGTCTGTATATTCTATCAGTTTGACATGTTGACAAAGTTGTAATTATGCATTTAAAAAGCCATTTTTTTTCTTAAGGAAAATAGTTCCAACATTTTGGGACATAATTCATTGAGATTTTAAAAGCGGGATTGACACTGCTCATGCTTGTGTGTAAAGAATTAAACTTAAGTAAATTAGCTTAGCATAAAAAGTGGACAAAACTGCTTCACCAGCATTTCAAAACTTTGGTTCTCAAACTTTTTCTGTTATGCACCCCTTTGGAGGAAGAGAAATTTCCAGGAGCCCTTCGCCCGAAAAAGATGGTTACAAAATCACTTTGCTCGAACAATAACAGACTAAACTAGACTGACTTACTTACTGACATGAGTGGAGTATAATGTCTCCAAATGCCTCTTTAATTTGTTGGGTTTCACAGTTTTCAGACATAAAACACAGAGAGGTCTCTCCTCATCTCCTACCACATTCACTGTGAATCCAAGAACATGATATGTGTTGTCACATTTCCACGACTTGGGTTATAGCGGTTGATTAACTTTACCATCGCCCGACTTTGTCTTGTTTGTATCTGAAGCATCGACCTGTTTTTCTTTTTGCCCCTGCAATATATTTCTCCATTTTTCAAACATCGACTCTCTCTCTCTGTCTGACTTTAAAATAACCATTGAAGTGCATTTTATTAGTTGTGTCACCTGCAAATGAGTCCGGGTTGCCCGACGTCAAAACATAAGTTCCGCGTGCTACATTTTTCGACCAAAAAACAAACAAACAAACAAAACACAGGCAGTCCTGCGTCCCTATTGTCATGCTGCCCGTCCCACAGTTTGGGAATGACTGAAATAACATGATGCATCTTGTTTTTGTTTTTTTTTCTTGTTTTTTACACACAAACACACACACTTTTATGCCCTGTCTCATCAGAAGGCTCCAACCGAGATGGTGCAACTGGCGCTACAAGGTCAGAATTGCAACGTCAGGTAACCACTTGATTCCACTGATAGTTGTAGTTGTCAGCACTTGTTAAGTGTTACGGTTGAGAGTCTGCACAGGTTGTTTCGACGCCGTTCCTCCGTCTGTCTCCCTGCTTGACCTGCTCGGTGTAGCTTGATGCAGATTTCATCAAATATAGTTTTGCCAAAAACTGCAGAGCAGAGCGGAGAACTGCTCAAACTTCAGTTCCCCTAAAACTGGAGTTTACATTTGTACAGCCACCCGATCTGTCCGTCTGATAAAATAATAGCTGCGCAACATGATATTTGTCACGATTTCCAAAACCTGAAACGGTTTAATTAATAGCTAGAGAGGCGACTGTTGAAAGCGAGGGGTTTGAAGTCTGTTTATGTGGACTTTAGCGTTGGGCCTGTGGAGAAGGTTTACTATAGGAGACATATGGAGTTGGGGTTGGTGATGGAGGGGGCTGTAATGTAGTCACAACAGAGGGTTCAGAGCCAAAGGAAACAGGGGTCTCGCTCTCCTTCCTAAACAGGACGAGAGGACGAGACCACACGCACACTGTGTTCTGTATTTGCGTCTACATGCAGATCAAACACGCTTGCATTTTTTTGTTATATTCGATCTTGTACCTATTCAATGATTTCTGGTTGATCCTGAAGTTCATTCGCTTCTTCTCAGTCTCAAGCTCACACTCTCACACACTGTTCCTCTCTGTACAAAGCACCACATTCCCCAAGGAGCGTATTTTATGAATGGCTCTACTGTTTCTTCCCTTATCTTTTTATTCCTCCAGCTCCTCTTCCTCCTCCTCCCCCTCCTCCTTCTGACCAGGAAGTGAACAGAGATAGAACATATTATCATAGATAGGCGTCTTTAGTCACTCTCCTGCTTTCATGTGCACAAACACAGAGAGCAAACGTTCACTGATACTAGATAACATTCAGATGTATGTTTTTCTAAATTGTGCCAGAGTGCTACAGTCAAACAAACAAACACTTTCTCTTGATATCTCTGTCTGCCGCCTTCTCTCTTTCTTTCCGATTACCGATATGTCCTCCAGCTCAGTCTTGTCTTGTGCAGCCTTGTCTGCCTCGGGGCATAGAAAGCAGTGACGTTAAAGAGCAAGCAAATTTTGGTCAGATTAAAAAAAATGTAGGCTTGTAGCAACAGTTAAGATAGGAATTTCCATGACAGTAATGATGTCGATGTGGTGTCTAGTTCAAAAATCTACAAATTTTCTGCTATGGCATTCTGGGAGTTTATTTGGGGATAAACTGATGAGGAGGACCTTGGTCCAAATGTCATAAAAGACAAAAACGTAACATACACACCAGAGTTCAGACATTGTTTTCATTTATGAGCATAATGATTCCACAGTTGTGTGAGTTGGTAGTTATCTTGGAAT
Organism: Naso brachycentron; assembly: GCA_029874485.1. Classification (NCBI taxonomy): domain Eukaryota; kingdom Metazoa; phylum Chordata; class Actinopteri; order Acanthuriformes; family Acanthuridae; genus Naso; species Naso brachycentron. The sequence continues at coordinate 6,274,032 of JAQFJA010000010.1, read as the reverse complement.
CAGTTGGGATGCGCTGACTGGCCACAGTGTGTGTGTGCCAGTGTATGTATATATGTTTGCGGTGTTATTCCAGGTGTTTGTCAGAAATGGTGTGCACATATCAGCTGGAGACCGCAGAGAGGAAAGGTACCATCCTTCATCACCATGCTCGGTGTTTGTGCGTGTGTGGGTGAAAGAGGAAGTGAGGGCAGATTTTCTGAGATCCACAGACACCCAGAGATGCTTTGATATTTTATATGGAGTAGTAGAGGGGGAAGGAGGCAGACCTGTGTGTGTGTGGTTGTGCAAGTGTGTAAACACTCTCTCTCCACAGTTGTGCTATCCAGCAATGGCTCTGTGCCCAGGTTTACCCTCACATCGCCACTACCACACTGAGCAGCAGGACATCCTCTGAACGTGTGTGTGTGTATGTGTGTGTCTGTCAAATCATACACAGTGTGCACTTGTCCAGGATTTAGGTGCATTAGTGCAAAGATGAAGTCGAAGCTGAAGCTGATCTAAACTTGTGATTCCTGTTCAAAATCACGCTGAGATTTGTAATTACACCAGTGACTAAAATTCAGGCAAACATTAATCTTACTCAGCAGTATTTCACGCAGTTCAGTCTTTTTGTCTAGACTGCAGGTTTAGTAAACTTAAAGGAAACCTAGTATGCTCATTTAAAGCATCAGTCATATCATCTGACTCAGCGCAGACTGTAAGAAGTAGCTGATTGGACAAGATATTCCTAGCTGACTAAAGGCTGTTTCAGACGTGATGTGCAGACTCCTCCCCTCCACTGTCAAAACCATTCATTATTTATGTGTTGCGGGGCGTGAGGGCAGATCTGACCGCTGTTGAGCTGAGCAGAACACAAGCGTAGCACTCGCTGTCCACGCGTCCTGCACCGCACAAGGTCTGCACCGTACCCAGAGCAGAGCCCAGCACACCCCGCATCCTACCTGAAACAGCCTTCACAAGCTGGGCAGCTGGCGTTAGGGGACCAATTGGCTGACACTCCTTCTTGTCCCTGACCTGAACAACTCCCAGTTGTCCAAAGCTCCTGTGCTAGAAAGGGTAAACACTAGCAAGAAATATTTGATCCTTGATAGAAGTCGATCTTTTATGTATAATATCGGCTGAATGTCGTTATTGATGACTTATGACAAAAATATGCAATGGAGGCAGTAAACACTTCACTTAGCCTATTAATTATTATATTATTATTATTATATATAACGATGCATCCTCTGCATGACAAAAAAATGTAATTACACCATTTTAATTCACTAGTCCAAACCTTTTTCCAGCCTTAAAGAACAGTTTTAATATCAGTGCATATCAAAGAACATATACACTGATACTAATATATCGGCGATAGGCTGATACTGGTGGATAATATCAGCAAACCAATATATCAGTCAAGCCACCAACAACACAAACCCTAAACACCAACACTTTTCTGTTGCTGTGATGTCTTACTCTGACCAATGTCAGCTGATATCACTACTTATCTTGGCTGCACGGCTGGCTCAGTTGAGTAGCTAATGGCAATACGTTACAAAATAAATGTGGAGTTTAATATGAACATGTAAAATAAAGAGGTAAACATCAGTAAAAGTATCCCAGTGAACTAAAGGCTCTGGTTTCTCACTTCCCTGCCATGTTTTTTATTAGGTTCTAAAGCTTTGACGTATTTCCGTTGTAGATTTCGGGTATTGGTCACCTCATCCAGGGGGAGCCTGCCCAGTAAGTACAGGGACGCACCCACCCACCTGTTTAGTCTTTCTTGTTATTAGTGGTGAGATGATTCACGACGGCTCTGACCATGATCATATTTCATAAAGCAAATATTTTTTTGGTTTTCCCTCTGATGTTTTCCTGATGGACAGAGAGCTTTCCTTGTTCCTTGTGGAACAACTGCTGCTAAATGTGAACATCTGACACTGTAACACTACATGAAAAATAGACAAAAACATAACAGATCACCTTTAAAAGAACAATGTAAGTAATGATGTGTTTTTAATAAAGATATGTTGAGCAGTGAGCAATGACAGTAAACTGGGAAGGCTTAGACAGGCAGTGAAGAGTAAAACGTAGTCTGTGCATATTATCAATCAGGGAGGAAAATTACACGAACTGGTGTGACATTTTTTTAAGCTGAGCTGTAATGAATTTATTTCCTTGCTAAAAAATTACTCAGTCTTAAACTTTATTAAAATAACAAATGGCTCGATTCTAATAAAGCATCTTGTATTACAGAAGGTACCCATTTGTACTAGAACATAGTAAGTGAAAAAAAAACATGTTAAAATTAGGATGGATAGATAAAACAATCATGAGATTGCATTGAATTACAGATGCTTGTGGAGCGGCATCTTGACAGGAGGTTTGACCAACTTTGGTTCTCAGTATAATTCAGTTCATCTTTATTGTCCCTCAGGGGACATTTGATTTGCAGTAGTGGTTAAAAAACACATAAAAAAAAAAAAAAACACGAGACAGAGCAAACAACCAGACTGAATACTACCAAGAAGTGAAAGATGTGAATGCTCTTTAAAAAAAAGTCCACTGGAATATTAGCAATTATAATTCAATAAATAAATAGATAAAGTGCTGCGGCACTGTTCTAAAGTGCAGTCAAGGATTAAAGCTGGTTAAGTGCATTAATTGCACGGGGAGCAACACTGTGTGTTTGTGTGTATAAAATATTCAACGCAAGACTGGTTTTGACGCTTGGTCACATTTAAATGTGTGTATTGAGAACACAAATCCTCTAGCATACATATCTGCAGCCAGAACAAAAACTGAAATTCACTGACAGGATGTTGTGCCACTATGGCTCAATGTTGAAGCCAAAATGCCTTCAAGCAAACGTCACTAAAAATCTTTGGAATTATCAAATACTCACCCAACGTAGACTTGAAAGGTGGCTTTTTAAAGTTTATTGCTCGCTCCTTCGTGGAGTGCATTGGCTATATTTGGCGAGAATTGTTTTGTAACCACATCATTACGCACTAAATCAAACTTGACTCAAATTAATGCTCCGTGCCCGCGTCTGCCCCTGCAAATGTAGTGTGAAGCACCATGTGATCTTATTTTATTTTTTTCCTTGTTTGTTTACACACATTCTTTTCAGGCTCTGTAAGATACTGTGAGGTGAAAAACAATGTCAAATTTTCCTTAATGAGACATTTGGGTGTGGAGAGCCCTCGCAGCAAAATGTCAGTGAAGATTTGTTAAATGTCTAACTTCATCTTTGTTGCATCAGACGTGGATAACCTGTACTAAACAGCAACAGTGTAAAACAAATTCAAACAAGTCAGGAGATCAGTCGTGTAGTGTACCCCCAGCTTTAGGGGCACACCCATGTGTTTGGTGTGTACATGTGGCTATGGGTGTGTCATGGTCCACTGCACACACAAAATCACCACAGTCTTCAAGTCTGCCATTCAAGAGCATTGGAATAAATCCTTTGATAAGATAAAGACAGTCTCAAGCTTTCTTCATTTACCTCTAAAGCAGAACATTAATGTGATGGAGGAATTTGAATGATTGCATTTAGGTAAATTATTCTGAAGAATGTGGTAACAGAAATCCTGCGATATAAAGGTGGTTTACACGGTGCAAGTTTTTGCATCAAATGATAGACTTTTGTTGCGGTTCGGCCTTCTTCTTACATGACCATTGCTTGCTCTCGCCCGTGAAACTGGGTTCCAGAGTGTTTGTTCTTTTGAAACTGCAACCTTCTTTCCGGCTGTGTAAACTGGCAAACCACAAAGCCTGTGAAAGTGGTGACAAAGCTAATGCTAATGCTAGCGCAAATCAATGCATTCTGCAGTAGCCGCTACCAAACTCCAATCAACCTCCCACAGTGCACCCAAAGCAAGTCTCACATGAAGGCAGTCTATTGAGGCAGATTTGAGGGTTTGTAGCATAATTTTAGAAGTCAAACTATGGCTGAGTTTCTTCAGTGTGTGGCTGCTTAGGGCTTAGCAGCAACAGGAAGTTAACAACTTTCAACAGTTCCAATGGTATGTCATTACAAACTTACACTGCCGACTACTGGCCTGGCATGCATACTACAGCGCTTTTGGTTCTTGATGTAAACATGGATTTTTTAAATCTAAAGATGCAAAGAAAGCGTCAAATTAAATTGAATGAACTTGACTGGGTCTCAGGTGGACTCAGGCTGTTTCAAACTGAAACAGCAAAGGCTGATTGCATCCTTAGCATTAGGGTCAGATTTATCATATGTGTAACTTGAGTTTTTCATCTGTATATCATTGTCGTCTAAGAAAGCATATTAGTTTCTTGATTTAATTTGACTGCAGGTAGACTTTCATTTTCTGGAATTGTTCTCATTATGTTTTTTTTTATTATTACAGCAAAGTATCACAGAATTATTTTTAAAAAATTACTATGTTTTACAATCAGTGCATGTGACTAGGTTTCTCCTCATAAACTTACTTCTATTCATTGTGAAAAAAAAAAATACTGACAGCAAAAAACAAACAAAAAAAAAACCAGTGACACTTTCTATGAAGTCTGTCTCCATAATGCATTATAACAACACATAATGAACACATATAACACATTATAATGTGTTATAAACACATATATAATGCATTATATGTGGTTATGGTTAGGATTATAGTTAAGGTTAGGGTTAACCCTAATCTTGCTTATAACTATGATTATACAGCACTATTAAGCACATTATAACATATCATAAGTATGTTCATAATGCATTTTAAATATATGCTTTAAAGTGTTACCAAAAAATCCTTTGCACTTATGTAAATGACAAGAAAAGACAAACTGCCATGGCTTTTATTGTCGTGTGCTGTAGGTATGTTGTTTGAGTCCTTCTAGTGTGGCTCCCCTTTGACCTCTAACCTGCCATTCAGGGAAGTGACACCATTTGCTGCTCCTTCTTTAGCTTCTGGTGACCTTCTAGGACCTCAGCCATCGCCACACATGGAGGCTCAATGATACGATCTTTAATGACCCTGTCGTAGTAGTTTTGTACTGCAGAGGAACGCCAGTATCTCAAATAAATAAAATATTGACTTAAAATCTGCAACGTTAATCTGAAAAACCCCGGCCTGCTCTCCACCATCTCCTCTGCGGAGCCATCTTAATAAAGGAGCTGTAGGGGCGAATGCAACGATTCAAACTGTGATGTGTTATACGTATAACCTCGAAGATCACACACTGATAGCTCACCTCGACATTGTTCACTCTGAGCCTTTGAACGACGTGAAGACACACACACACACACACGCTGTCAGCGGGCAGTAGCTTTGCAGAGGATATGGAGTGCTGAATCTCGCTGTGACTCCAGGAAACCTCTGCACTCACTTCCACCTTCAGTAGGATGAAAGGGGTTCAAGGAGCTAAAGTTCCACTCCCTACAGTGTGTTAGTGTGTGTGAATGAGTGTGTGTGTGTGTGGGTGCATAACATAGCTTTGGTGCCCCTATCTCCTGTCTTTGCGGTCCCAGCATAAGCACATTACAAATTCACACATCCCCCTACCAACACCCCCATACTCCTAACCTCTATCGCTCCACATCTGATACAATCACAACATGGCTACAAAGAGGCTGCCGGGCAGGGGGTACCGCTGTCTTAGTGTGTGTGTGTGTGTGTGTGTCTGCAGCTCTATTCATGGGGCAGGATGCGGGTTTTTGGCACTTGCAGTTAAAATGGTGAGAAATTCCCTCGACCTCAAACACTCTTGAACACATCAGTAGCCCCCGCTCTCCTTCATCTTCCTATTTTAAGCTACTTTAAACACAGAAACCCTAAACCCTCTTTTTCCTCTCCTCTTTTCCTATTAAAAGGGGGGCACAGGGCATCCAGCCAGACTGGCAGTGCAAAAGAAACACAGGAATCTCTTGGGCTGTACCAGGAATTCTGTGTTAAATTGAACGTGGCTGTTCAGTACGGAGATTTGACTATTTATCCATATTATTCCACAGACTATCTGGCAATCAGAAAATCCATTGGCGTATACATTTCAGTGGTGATTTTGACCACATTAACGTAGTCAAATGCAACAGAATAATGGGAGCATATATCTGAGCATTTAAAAATTAATAAAAGACATCTGCATTTGATGCAAGATTTGAATTGCAGCCTCTTTGAATTACAGAGCTATAATGTCGGGATACCATATGGATTTGCGGAATTAATAAGAGAGAAAGCACACATGTATTTCTGTTTATATCAAGCTCTCCTAAGCCTAATTTTATTCACATTAAGCATTACAAACAATGTGAACATTAAGATGAATAAACAATAGCTGTGTTTACGTGGATACAAACAATCAGAATAAAAGCCTGATCAGAATAAAAATGCTTCATGTAAACATGTCATTTGGATGATTCTGATCCAATGCAGCCCATCAAACTTCATTCAGAACAAGAGGGGTGATCATTATTCTGACAGGTTCTCATATACACACTTCTCTGTCTTGGAAAAATACATTTAGTCTGCACATCCTACATACACAAAAATACATTTATGTTTACGTTTATTCTGGCACGGTATGCACTGCTGAGCCTGTAGAGAAATATCTGAAGGCGTGCAGCGACCAGGCAGTGACAGTGGTGTTTGTTTACAACACAGGTGGAAGTAACGCTTTTTCTTCTTCTGCTATTTCTGGAAAATTAGACAACTCTGCTCATGTCAAAATGGTTAATTCTGATTATAAGCTTGATGCATGTGCACGTACACCACGACCAAGTTACTTTATTAAGTGTCCATGTAAACCAGACATGTCCAAAGTGCGGTAAAGTTATGGCAAATTCCGTCACGGAATCTGATTTTATATAGCTCGCAGCTTCCATCTTATTACGTGTTATTTATGGCTCACCAGCACTGTAAAACAGAATAAAAAATTGTGCAGGTTTAAAATGCAATTTCTCTTCTCACCTAATGGGGGCAGCACCATTTTGTAACATTGCCTAGCTGTGTGACACATGCTGTGACCTCTACCAGCAAATTTCTGCCATGGCAACTGTGGATAAAAAGAGGAAAGTTGATTTTTGGTCTCACAACCGCAGTTCTCCAAGCGGGCCTGTGAGTTAAATGAAAATACAGGCCCTTACACACCAGAAATGTCACAAATAAACAATATAAAAATACGAACTGTTTGGACGCGAAATATTCTTATCAAAACTCTTCACACCGGCAGCGACTTGAATTTGCGACAGAAACACAGGAGTACGAATTTACAAAAGAGTTTTGACAGCTCACTCCTAGCAGAACTTATCAGCCATCAAACAGAAAATAGTGAATAAAAGTATGACACCACATGTCACAGGCATTAACAGCGGGCGGGTGTAGACCATATGATTAATGTTAACATACGTTGGCTGATGTCAAACAACGTTTGGAGCTGAGAGACACAGGTGATATGCTTTTCAGCCATTGTTGTTTATGTTGTTGTTGTGGGATACGGATGTGACGTCCGCTCCGCACAACCATCGTGAGTGGTTGATGCATTTGTTCGCAGGGCGACTGGTGGGAAAAATCGACCTTGATTGGAGAGATAAAAGGTTCGCTTTTTCGCCGCGTAATATTTGCA
>JAQFJA010000010.1:6231379-6241687 GCA_029874485.1 Naso brachycentron | reverse complement strand
TGAAACATAAACTTTGGCAACCAATTCACATAGCCAATCATCCACTGAGATCTTCGACAGTGACATATGACAGTAAGGAAGTAATTTAATATTTATTCACTGGAGAAATGGAGGAGAAATCCATTTCATCAAATTAAATCATCATCCGGACCTCTGAATGAACCTCCTGTAGCGGGTACAAAGCAGTGAAACATGCAACAGCTGATAAGACACGTCACAGCAACATCAGGTGACCCTTCTGAGGAAGACTACAGTGTCGGTCGAAACATGTCAAGGTAAAAAATACCTGTTTAATTATTTGTCTGTTAAAAAGAACACCATATATGAAGTTATCAACGGAGACAATATGAACCTCGTTGGACAATATAGTCAAGCTCAACCAAGTCCCTCCCTTCTTGTAAAAATTAGTACTCGCATACACGCAAATTCATGCTAAAAAGAAGCAAGTTGTTCGTGCTGATGAAGAAAGTAAACACAAACTATTCTAGCGTTCAAATTCACATGAATTAAGAGAGTAAATTATTTTATTTGCGCCTGGTGTGAACGCAGACATTCATGTGGTGAAAACAGAAGAAATGATCGTTGACTTTAGGAGGAAGCTTTCACCTGCGTCCCCTGCCTTCATTCATGACCAGGCTGCCGAGGTGGTGCAACCGTACAAATATCAGGGGAAAACAATTGATGACCAACTCACATTCGATGCCAACACTGATGCTATTTGTGCAAAGGTATGCCACTTTTAAAGTCAGCACCTGTTTTATGAAAAGGTTTTATTCTTGTTTTATTAAGTCTGTTTTATTCTTCTCTTTTATCTGCTGGTTTGGGTCACTTACCCTGAAAAATAAGAAGAGGTTAGAACACTTTGTAAAATTGTGTGGTAAAATTGCTGGTGTGAATCTTGGTGAACTTGCTCTCTTGTATAGAGTCAGAGCCACAAAAAACGCACAGGCTGTCCTGGCTGACTGCTCTCACCTCCTTGTATGCAGAGTAAAAGCTGCTGCCATCGGGTCACAGATGCTCTGCCGTGTTGTAGAACAGACACACCGAAGAGCTCATTTGTCCCAGCTACCACTGACCTCATAACCAGAATCACGTGACTTTGTCCCGCTGATGTGATGTGTGTATTTTTCTGAATTTATGTGCAAGAGAATTATTGTTTTTCTTGTTTTATTAACTGCTCGCTGTAAAACAAATTGCCCCTGTGGGATAAAAAAGTTTATCTTGACCTTGATCTTGAACAAAAGCATCTCCAGCCACTTTTTCTTTTTTTTTTTCACACGTGCATCAAGAAAAAAAAACCTGAGTGGAAACACAGGAAATGAAAAAAATCCAAATACTGCTTGGCTGCGATGGAAGAGACAAATGTCACATCTCCATTGGTGGAGGTTTGACTGGCACTCTGTCATGTAAGTAAGTTAGTTTTTCTATACTAACTTTTTTACTTCACTATATAAGAGGACACATACTTTTAAAAGATGCATTATGTAGAGGTATTATTCACCAGGATCCTGGCTGCTGCAAAAAGACTTTAATTAGCTGCTGTTAGCTGTCAGTGGCACAAAGGTCTGCTGATGACAGCAGAGACGAACAACCACTGAGAGGTCACGTAAACCACATTAAACCTCAGGTCTGCGATTTTTCATCCTTTGACATTTAGGTGATGATAGTTTATCACTTTTTGTGGTTTATATGTGTTCGTTTTATTTGAAAACTGGCAGACAGTGAGATCAGTGAGTCATTTGCCCTAAAAGAAAAGGTCAGAACATCAGGAGAAATGTTCACATCGGTAAGTGTTTATATGACAGTGAGGAAAACTATGTATCCTAATTCATCATCTCAAAACAACACCTGACCTAATGACTCCACATTTAAAAATTTATTTACTATCCTTCAATCAAACTGCTCTATTTTTATGAGGTTTTATTGAATTTTAATGTACTCTTTTCTGTTTTCTATTTAATATTTTTGTCATTTGTGTTACAGACTCAAGGGATAGGGCCTGTTTTTTCATTATATCATCACTCAAATATTTCACTCTGACACAAAAGTTGGAGAACTGTGAGCTGGAGGATTGGCTGTTTAATTTCACATATGTTTACATGTATTGAAATCTTCCAAAGACGAGCCACCATATGTGCTGTGTGCTCACAGAATGCTCAATGCATGGACTGATCATTCATGGTCATGTGTTGTGTGTAAACACTATGATCTAGTCTCCACACATACAACCACCAGCAAAACATAAAAAGAGGATTAATTCAACAGTGCGGAACAAAAGAGACTACGTTTGTTTTGACAAGACTGAGGAAGTTGAAAATAACTATTTGGAGTTGGTTCTTTGTAAAGAAATATAATTATTTCATTTAAGGGAAGTTAAATGGGAGTGGTCACATTAGCCTACATAAATGATCCATGTTTACTGATGGAGGGCTACATGCTAACACATGAGCACAACAGTGACAGCAGACTTGCAGTGAGAAATATAGCGTTTAAATGAAAACTTAATTTTTATTTTTATTTTTAAGTGTAATTACACAACTGTTCTGGCTTAACTTTGTCATTAAGATGTATAACCTTTATTAAACAGTGTAATAGTGGTTGAAAAGTGACACCATTCGCTGCTAAATTGGTCTCCAATAAGCCCTGTTTTTATCATGATATTTTCTTTGGCACTGGGATGAGGGTTTTGCAGAAGAATTTACTCTCTGTACTCTCTGTCCTGAGAGTCTGCACTGCACTTGTTCTTGACAAGTGACATCGATTCAAGCTGATTAGCAGTTCATGCTTTATGCTTTGACTCGCCTCTGCCAACAATGTGTCTGCGAGCCACACCGAATTACTATCTGGTTTTCCAGCGATATTATAAAAAATATAAAGTTTGAATTCAGTGCCATATCCTACCTTAGGTACAAATCAAACAAAGTACATTAATATTATTCCATATTTCGTGTCCACTTTAAAAGAGAGAGTAATAAGAAACGAAATAAAACATGCACCTTTGCAAACCGCCGCAGCAAAGTTGTTTCCCAACGAGTCTCATGCTACAGCTGACGTTAGCTTGATAGCTCATTAGCAGCTTTAAATGAGTCACTATTGTCAATGGTCATGACAAATTAAAGGGCAAGTTCATCCACATTACAAAAAACACTTTTAAACTTTGCCAAAGTAAGAGGGAAAAAAATGCAATGTGGATAATTTTTCTTAAGTTTTGAGATTTGAGAGGGTTTAAAAAACAGCTAAATAGAGGCTGAAAAGCATTCTGGAAAATGCATTAAATCCCAAACTAAAAAGAAAGTAGGTCTGTCAGCAGGGGTGGACTGGAACAAAAAATCAGCCCTGGCATTTTTGGCCCAGACCAGCTCATTACATAATCGGTTGACACCATTTTCAAGTATACCAATCTTGCAGCCCCCTTAGTCATGCATACTACAAAGGAGAGTCATATTTCTCGATCACAGCTAATGAATAAAGCACAGAGTTGCGAACACAAGGACTAAAACTAGACAGCTATACACGCATGATAGAATGAAAAGGGGGATTTTCAGTACAAAAATTCAAAGTCATCTTCAGAGACTGGCCCACACATCAGCCCACTGGGACAGTGCCCGGTATGCCAGATGTCCAGTCCACCCCGGACGATAATATTTGCAAAGCAACCCAGATGCAACTGCCACCACGCAAAAATGTATCAATTTAACCAAAAAAATCTGTGTTCTCGTTCTGAATAAGTACATACATGGCCAAGATAGGAAGAAATGATCACATTTTCTTTGCCTTTAGTGCAATTTGTATAAAAACATTTTAAATGAAAAAATAGACTTTTTTTTAAAGAATAGACATGGACCTGCAGCACTGTTATTTTTAATTCAACAAAGTTATATGACATATAAAAGTGAAACCAGCCAAAATGACTGTCACAGCCTTTCTAATACTATTACGACAGTCTTGATGATCTATTAGCATGAGAGTGAACCCAGTTATTTTAAACCTGGAATGAGTCCCCAAGCTTAGAGAAAAGAAGGAAATTTAAACTTTTTCATTGCATGTGTCTGTTACAGTACCAGCATCTCAAAACTCTCCTCTGTCCACTCTGAGGGCCTCTGCCGTGTTACAGAGCGTGACGCCTACAGCAGGCAAGGGTGTCATAGCCATGCTCCCAGATTAAATACAACTCTCCAGGGGTAGAGCGCTCATGGCCACACACACACTGACAGCATGCTAACATCTACAATTGTCAGCCAAATGCATAAATTGCACATATAGGACATACTGTAGGCAAACACACACTCAGCCATGTGCAGTTAGGGAGACAAAGTCAGACATAAAATGATGCACGTAAAAACACACATACACAAACAGTTTGTGTGTGTGTGTGTGCTTCTCCTGGATTTATCTGTTAGCGCTCAGAGGCCAATGCAAGTGTGATCCAGACACATGGAATTATGGGAGATGGGTTCAAAGGTCAAGGCTAGGAACACACTACAGTGTTCATAGTGTGCAAGTATCTATGTGCATTGGAGAACTGAAGACGTGGTCTCAGGGAGGGCATTGTGCATGGATCATCAGGCGTGTGATGGAAGGTGTTCACGAGGAATTTAGATTAGCACTGAGAGAAAATAAGCTGGGAGAAAGAGTGTGGGTGTGTGTAGGGATGGGGGAAGTGCAAAGTGACCAGGAAACATGAGTTTTCTGCCATAAACTGCTGTTTTTTGAGCCCTTCAGTTTCTTGAAACAATCAGTTTGTGCTTTTGTTGATATGATGATACATTTGATCATTCAAGGCGTGCAGATTAAATTTTGTTAGGTCCGTCCAGTCAGGTCACTAAGGTTAGCTAGCCTTTCATTTTATGCACTTGCTGTGCTATAACTAAGAAGCATGTAATGTTTTGTCCTCAAAACGATGGCCGTATAAGTCCTGCAGATTTTTTGCAATTCTTGTTGAACAGTTGAACATGCAGACCTCGCAATTTTTAAAGAAGTTTTTTTTTTTTTTGCACATTAAGCCTTATAATAAGGATATTTGTTGTCAAATGCGACGTTCCACATCATTCTTATGACAACCGGTGCAGTCCTGAAAGCTGGAGCTCGTTGTTGACATCACCGCTAGCTGAAAACAACTGAGAAGCATGTGCACTCAGACAAGGCGTCAAAAAAACACAATTAATGCTTATTTTAAAAGACGTGAAACTCGCCAAATGTTTAGTGGTGTCCTCTCATGTACCAACACTAAAGCACAAAGCTAAACACAGATATATATATATAACCTGGCTGTTTGTTTGTTTCATGAAGCAGCTTAAAGAATCGCTTTGGGTTACATATCTGTGATTCTCCTTTCATGTGAATTTTCATTTAGTCTTTTTCAATTTGTACAGGAAAAAATACTTGAAATCTTGAAGTGCGCCTAAAACATTGAAATTTGAGCTTCCAGCTCTATGGCCAGGCTCTATTCAAGTAGGCTGTCTTGGTGTAACATGCATAATGGCTGTTCATATTGCACAGTTGTCAGCGAGCTGAAATCTTAACAATAACATCTACTCTGTACAGCTGCCAGAGAAATGAAAGTGTTTTTTTTGAACCCTACATGCTGATATCTCACTATACACCACCCAGCAGTTAACACACACATGCTGCAAGTGACAAATGGTGAATTTTAGGGTTCATAACAAGTCCAGCAACAATCCACACACAGACATATTTTTATTATAGATTAAATATACATTGATGACAAGTCAGATATGGTAAATCCTGAGAAAAGATGTACGTAAAACCGTGAGAATGTGAGAGAGAAAATGGAAGTGAGAGAGACCTTAACTCTTTTGGTTGAGCGGGGTTAATAGTGCATCACCAGAACCACTAGGTCACAACCTCTGCTCACACTCCGTTTTATTTCAATTATAGAAACAAGGTCTTGTATTTCTACATAGGTGTGTATGTAGACTGAGATGGAGTGTGAATGATGTTTATTTGCTCGAGGGTCTAAACCGGATGGAAAGGTGTGGGTAATAGCAGCACTGGGAGATGATATCATGAAAGTACACACACATATGTATGCATGTGCGGCCATCGGTAGCATGGTCTTACTGGGATAGAGATCATGCTACATTTGTGTCCGAATGCCGTGTCCTCCTCAGCAGCGTCTCCTGCAGCGGGTTGGTCGTGGGAATGGAGCGGGCGACATGAGGCTGCTGACAGGCAGGCGTCTGAGTCCAGTTATAGGTGACTTAATAAAGAAATTTGTTTTTTTGCATAATACGTTTTATAAGGATATTTACAATCATATACAATGTTTTAGAGTACTTTTTAATAATGAACAGCGTAGTCCTGAAAGCTGGAGCTTATTGCTGACATCACAGCTGGCTGGAGATGACTAAAAATGATGGAGGAGCATGTGCACTCAGCTAATCCGGTCAAAAACATAATAAATGCTCATTTTAAAAGATGTGAAACTTGCCAAATGTTTAGTGGTGTCCTCTCATGTAGGTCTACCTCACTTATAATGCTTTAGAACATCGTATATGATCATAAATATCCCTATTATGAAGCTTAGTGTGCAAAAAAATGAACTTCTCCTTTAATAGAAACACTCTCTTCAATAATTTTCTTGGCCAGGCTTAAGCTTGGAGGATATCCTTTGCTTGTGTTTGTGTGCATGTTACTATGCCTGTGTGTCTGTTTGTCCTCGCCTAATCTCGTTTAGTACTAAACCAGTGAGCCTAATATTTTCTGTGATCATGTCTGACAGTGATTCCCAAAATTACAAAACAAAAAAATCCTTGGAAATCTACTTTATTGACTTCTTTGTATTTAACCACAGTGTAGGTTTGACTCCATGGATGTAGACTGTGGGTATAAGCAAACCATTGGGTGATTATCTCTGCATTCTCTTTCCTTTTTGCTATTCGCATGCTTCTGTTTTCGGAGTCCCCGCCGCTGCATCCTGACCTTAGCGCCGCTGCAGGTGACTGAAAGGTTTAAAGATATAAAACCAAGCACTTTCAGGATTAAGAACTTTCCTCTGCACTGCCAAAGCACTGTGGAGATAAATAGGGGCCGCAAATGATCAATAACTCCTTCGGTTTGGAGTCACCTGATTGTGACTAAAACATCCGTGTACTCGAACATGTTAAATGATTCTGAGTGAGGCTGTAGCTGTAATGTGTTCTTTGCTGACTTCATACTCTGATCTGGCCTCGACACTAGCAGTTTGCATAACCCTAAAGTCCCGTAATGCCACTGCACAGGGCGCTGTTGGCTTCTTTATTCGAAGTTCACATTAAACGTTGCTGTGCAAATTGCAATGAATTTTACTTATCATGCCCTTAGGTCTCCAGCAGTACAACTACCAAATGTGAAGTTAATCTGATGAAGCAGTGCATCTGTCAAGATATGTGATGGACAGATAAACATGCATACATACATATGTACATACATACATACATACATACACAGACAGACATAAAGATGACACACAAGATTTCTTGCATTTTAGTATGATACTATGAATCTTAAAAAACAAAACTGACTGGTACATTGGATATTTCTCATTCCTGTCACAAAACTGAGACATCAGTCTATAAAAGAGTTACCGTGTCTCAAACCCCATACTTCCATTCGTGCACTTCAGTGTAGTATATTATGCACTTGCATGGTGCACTAATTTTAACAGTAAAGTTTTGTTTCAAACTGCACACTACTGTTTTGCATTTACTGGAAGTGACAACAGCTTTTTTTTTATCGCCTCTTCCTCTTCTTTTTTAATGGCAAATTTCAACAGACAGTGCAGCATTATCTGATGACTATTATCAGATCAAAACAGAAACACAAAACTGTTGAACTATAACTTAAATCCAAAACGGTATTGTCTGTGGCTGTCGCTGGCTGCTGTATCTAATTTACTGAGCTAAAACTAGCTGCCACATTTTATGAATATTTACAGCTTGTCAAGCCTCTGACCCCACGTCTAATACTGGAGAATATTCCACAGTAAAGCGGAAAATATATATCACACATTATGTACACCACAATATCAATGTCTGATTAAAAGGTGCTGCCATAGCTAGGAGCAAGTTAGCTCGCTAGCGAACGCTAACATTGAGAGGTTTGTGACATTGCCTCCACTATGTCAACAAGATGACGACTGTTAAAGGTGTTAATGTTTTGTCAGTAAACAAAACGATGGAATTGAAAAATTCATTAACAATTAGTCAATTTTCACCTACGTTCCAGCTTCCACCTTATTTAAATTTCTGTTCCCAGTGCAACAACCATGGCTTTCAATGAGTATAACTGATCAAAACTGTTATCCTGACCTAAGGGTAACCTCTGCTCCCCAGATTACACATACAACCCGTATAATATCAGAGAGGTAGGTTTTTGTCAGCCGTGCAGTGCAGTTTCGTGCATCACACGCATCACACAAGTGGCATCACACAGACAAAAAAAAACAGCTGTAATCAAACACACGCAAACACAAGCGCAGGTCTCATACGTGTCGAAACAAAGCAGGCCAGAAACTTACAGTGACCATCACACAGCAACTGGTTACAGATGAGACAGATGATGCTTTTTCTCTCAGCAGGTCTCATCTGTGCTCCTGCCTCTGTGAAGATCCCGACTCGGATAGTCTCGCCTCGCTGCAGGTGCAAGTGTAAGCTCAAGTACGAGAGGAGGGAATCCAGAGAGAGGCCAAAAGAAAGACTCAGATAGTGGGACAGACCAAAGCGAAGAAACAGGGAGAGAGAGATGTGCGAACAGATTAGGCTCTCCTTTGGCGCCTGTCTGTGGTTCCAGTGAAGTGATGTGCCACCCGGATCCTGAGGGTGCTGACAGCAGAGCTGGGGAAAAGAAGTTGTTGATACTACTTGGACTTAATTTTATTTTTTTAGGATGTGGGAAACTTAGTCAGAGTTTTGTCCTAACAGGACTAGATAAAACAAAAGAAAGAGTGCTGCCATTCTTCCGTAACCAGCTAGTTTTTAGTTGGTCATGGTTTGGTCATGGTCAACAGTAGACCAGGATTAAGTATCTTGGTCTCCATGCAGCCTTTTGGTATTAACATCATTACAAACACAAGCTGGCAGAATGATGGCTTAGTGGTTGACACCGTTGACTCACGGCAAGAGGGTCCTGGGTGCGATGCCAGCTGGGGTAGGGACTTTGCATGTTCTCCCCGTGTCTGTCTGGGTTCTCTCTGCGGCTTTCTCTTGCAGTCCAAAGACATGCAGTTAATTTGTGAATTTGTAAGTCATAACAAACTTCATTTTTCAATTGTTGTTGACAGCATTTGGTTAAGGGTGATTTGCTGATTTTACCCTGGCATTGTAGTTTGTAGCATCTTGGAAATTATTTGATTACAATAGTTAAAATTGACTGAAATAGTGTGAGTCTGTTGTGAAAACTTTGCATGCAGGTGTATGTGAAGAATCCCAGATTGTACCTTTTGTACTTTGTCCAAATGTCTGTTTCTTCTTTTGCTTCAGACCCTCTCCTCTCATCACCCATAGCAAATGTGCACATGATTGCGCAAAGTGTGTGCATCTGTGTGAGAGTGTGTATGCATTCCTATGTGACACACACACACACACACACACACACACACACGTGGTTTTCCCATAGCTGCTTTATAGCCTTTTGCTGCGTAACTCTGACCAGTGTCTAACCATCTGTCCTGTTCTCTGGATGCCTGTAATAACCAGTTAACCCCCTCTGTCCTCTCTGCCCTCCCCCACATTGGACCCTCTCCACTGTCCTCACATGAGAGACCTCGACAAAAAAGATGCTCAAATACAGTCAAACCTGATGAACAATAATTTTTTTGACAAAAGTCATGCCTTGAAACAGCGAAACGCTTCAGCAACGATACACAGATGGAGAAAAAATTAAAAATAAAGCAAACAATTACATGCAAACAATAGGACTGCGTTTAAAATCATATGTAACGTGATAGTGTGAGATTTTTAATATCAGACAGTGTGTGTGTGTGTGTGTGTGTGTGTGTACAATTTCTCAGAAACACCCACACAGGCACATAGGGTCACACACAATCTCACACACACATGCATACATACACACACACTTAAGAGTTTTGATGCGGTTTATTTCATTTTCTTCACACCTTCACACCTGTGTGGCAGACACTGGCCTTTATAGACAGTTCACGCACACACACACACACACACACACACACACACACACACACACACTTTCTATACAGCTATGGAGACAAAGACACGCACTCACAACCTGTGACTTATCAAAATGTCTCAACCGGTAGAAGTTGCAGCTGTAGGGAGGTACCCATACGTTTCT
>JAQFJA010000010.1:6169542-6180923 GCA_029874485.1 Naso brachycentron | reverse complement strand
TGAGGGGAGATCTCCACAGGTAACTTCCTCTCCTCCCTCCCCCATCTTCCCCTAGTGCAGGGGGAAAAAGACCATCTGGTTGAACTAAACAGCAGATTAGCACATTAGCACTGGTAGACAGGCAGGCAGGCACCACGGGAAAGGCCCAAGTTAACATATGACATTGGCACATGCACATGGTGCACGACTCATTAAAGGCCGACATAAAAGTTGCACTAAATTAAAGGCAACTCCATCCGCCTTCATTAACAGATGGTAAAAGTTTGACTCATGATTGCAGCTTTTATACGAACACAAGCATCTTGATACAGCACACTTCTAAAAAGGCTACACTTGTTTTTTGAAGCTTGCCCTGAAGATTTTTTTTTTTAATGTATCCTTAAACTGGGCAATGGTTGCAGCAATAGTTGTCTTGCAGGTAGTTCTAGTTGATCTGGCAAAATTTTCACTGAAAGATTCACTAATGAGACTTCTGTCGCCATCCGGAAACATAAAAGCGCGTGTACAGACAATGCATTAAAAAGTGCATTAAAGGACCATACCAGGCTATTTTTGACTTTTCCCCATTAGCCACAATTGGACACAACCGTTGACCATATGTATACCTTAGAAGATCTCAGACTGCATTTTTAAATCCTATTCATGGCATTCACGTGGAAACAGGTTGTTAAAACATTATAGGACACGTGAAAGTTGCTAGGTGGGTAATTTATCCTTCTAAAGACTTCTTCTGCCTTCATTTGGTCAAAAAATGCTAAACAAGAGACAGAGAGGCGAGCAGGGAGCCACTGAAACGAATTTTATTAAGCCTGGAAAAACAGTTCCCTACATGAGCTGCCATCGAATATTAGCGTAAAGAAGGATTTTGACACAGATGTTCTTTTTAACTAACGTTGTCGCAGATTTTCAGGTACTTTCTGTAACACTTGGATAGGTGGACCCTCTCCATCTTTGAACTCTGCCTTAATTTTGATCTTAACTACACACCTGTAAAATGTCATGACTTCATCTTCAATGGCTGTGACGATATTAATTAGGCAAAATCTGACATAAACTGACACATAAACAGCTGGTAAAGTACTCAGAACTGTACTACTGTAGTTTCCAACAATGGGTGTCTCCAGGAGCCCATTTTACCATGACAAACACACACACACACACACACACACACACACACAGACATACACATAGATTCACAAAGTGAAAACAATACCAGTCATGCTACTGCAGCTAGTAAAAAGTCCACGATTTGGGTTAACTGGCCGTTTAATCTGTTTCATCCACTGAGAAAAAAACAATCTGATTGCCAGACAGGAAAGCTGATATTGGACTATTCAGCAAAACCCTGTATATGCTAATGTCAACATTCATTTAAGTGCTTTATTTTCTATTCTATCTGTGCATGGCTGTTACAGTAAAGGTTAGGGAAAGACAATGGATGTGAAAAATAAAGCATGATTATGGTTAAGAAACTAAAACACGAGGTGAAGGTTTGGAAAAATTGTGGTTAATGCTGCAGTCAGTAACTTTTGCTAACGAGCTAACGAGCTAACAAGCTAACGTTAGCTGTAACATGAAAATTGCTTGAAAGCAACTCTGTTGCAGCCTATGTTTGCTACTTAAAGGGTACTACATTGGCACTGAATGGGAATAGTAACAGTCACATTTGCTCAAAATGCAGTAATCAATCGGGATACTGCAAAAAAACTGGTAGGCCTGAAATTTAACCAATTTTTTAAAAAAAAAAAAGACTTTTGACGTTACCCAAAGCTAATCTGGTTGAAACTGCATTTTTGATATATAGCTGAAGTGAAAGAGTTTCCTCCTGTGTGTTTATGACTTCCTGAAATTTCCACTGCAGAAAGCGTGTGGAAAACCATACAACCTGTTCCTGTGGATTAAGATTAAAATCAGCATTACTCAGAAGTCTTTAGTATTCTACCACTAAAAGAGCGTTGTTTCTTTGTTAAGGCCTTAAAAAGGTGTTAAACTTGATTTTTAAAATGTATGCAGCAGTCCTGTCTTCACTCCCACCTTTCTTTTTCTGCTCTTTTCTAACTTTATTTCTTTTTTTGCCCTAATTAGCCTGTATAATGAGCTGCTAAGGAGAACACAGATTACAGCTGGTTAAACTAAAAAGAAAAACTTTCTCTTTTTCCACCTCCCTCCCTGTTTAAAGGGTGGAGATTGATTGAAGCATGTCACAGGTATCAAGGTTAGACTTTTTTTGGCCTTGTTTTTAATGGTTCCAGGGAACAGAGCTGTGAGAAACTACAAAGTTGCCAGGTATGACTGGGAGGGGTGCTGTGTGCACATGCGTGTGTGTGTGTTATAATAAAGTGTACCCCATTGCGAGGTGTGGAGTTAGGAGCTGCTAAAACAGCCACATCTGAGTTTGCAGCTGTGTGAACATATCATCATGTGTTCTCCTGATGATTGGCAGGATCACGGAAACTAGTCCCACCCTCCGAATAACTCCTACTCAGCAGTGGGTAGGCTACTGAAAGTCTATATTCAAGTCAAAGAAAACTTACTTTTAGAAAAAATTACTCAGGTAAAAGTAAAAATTACCATTTGAGAAATCTACTAAGTAAAAGTGGAAAAACTACCAGGTTAAAGATGCTACAAGTAACATTTTAGCAACAGTTATAGTATAACTCTTATAAGAAGTCAAATTAATTTTGTGTAATGTCTAGTTTAAACTGTGCTATGGAAGTACAAAAGTGTATGATAGTGTAATGAATATTGTCTGAAAGACATAAAACTTCCCATACTCATACAGCCATGCTCAAATTCATGATAGTTTTTAGAAATTCTGTTGAAAATGGTGATACAATGTTATATAAAGCACTTTAATCTGTTTCACAAAGTACAAGTTACTTTAAATATATTATTAATTGTAAATACATGTAATAGAAATCCATAATTACGTCAAATGAATTACAATGCAAAAGCCTAAAAAATATAAAGATAAATGAATGTGATTATAATACCTTAAGAATTAATGAAGATGATGAAGAATAAATGTTACACATGAAAAATGATAAAAGCTAAGTACATTTTCACCTACAGTATGTGCAACTTATTTTAATGTGCTTACTAAGATTAGACATTTTTAAAAATCGAAGATCTTTGTGTTTTTCAGGAAGCACAACAAGCACTTTGACATGTAACTGTTGTCTATTTTAGTGTTGGGTATATAAAGTGTGGCCAGATGTGGTCAGGGATTGTCGCTGGAAGCTGCCTCATGTTTTAAATCTTTCTCCTTCATCAGCACATTGTTGTCAAAGACCAGGTAGAGCTGCTATTTCCTGGAAGTTGGAAACTTGCTTATGGTTATAGTTGGGGTGTCCCTTGTGCAATCTCCCCACAAAATCTCTATCTCCACATTTGAAGTGGACAAGTTGTAACAAAAGTAGCCTATTTGGCAAATGTAGTAATGTAAAAACTAGAGTAAGAGTAAGAGTAGCACCATGGCTTTAGAAAAGTAAGCTAATATGAAGAGTTCTCACTCCCTGAAAAAACTACTTTCAAACTCATGCATCACTTGTAATGAGTTACTACTCACCTTACTGCTGCTATTACTGACTTTCTGTCAGTACATGTCATTGTCAGGCACCATTAAAGCTGCTCTAATCAAAATTTTCATGTTAACAGTGGGTCACATGACCATGTAAAGTGCTTGCCCTGATGAAGGCACAGCAAATTATCACTCGAGTTCTCATTGACTCAGGGCGTTGTAACATCTTTCTGCTTGGTGTTTTGGTTTTATGGCCCTATCAGCATCATTTCCAAACACAACAGGCAGCCATTTGCAGGAGAGAGAATAAAAAACAAAAAAACAAACAAACCCCCTCCCCCAAAAGGCGTGCGACAGTTGTAAACAATCTGCCCACACCAGTCAGACTCAGATGACAATGAACATAATGCATTATTTGGGTTATTTAGATCCATATTTTATATAAGTTTAAAGAGAAAAACTAAACTAAGAGGAGAGTGAATATTAGAGTGACTGACATGATCTGATTCCCTCTGTGTCTGCTGGATGTTGAAACATGTGACTTTTATGTCTATCATATGAACCTAATAAAGTTTTAATATGTCAGTGTTTGTTGTGGTTCCAGCTTGTTGTGCTGCCCCCAAGTGGCTAATAAAAAGACACATTATTGCAGGTTTAAAGGAGAGACTGATTCGCTTCAGACTATGATGGATCAGTATATGAAACCACATTCATCACAAACTTGCCCATAAACTTATATGCAAAGAATCTGTAACTATACTTATGCTGCGTTCCATTTACTTCAGAAGTCAAAATTTGGACCTGGGAGTGACGTCAAAGCCGAGGGTGACCCTGTTCCAGTTATGAGGAGCGGTTGTTAGCTATTGTTGTTGCTAGCACTATTAGCTATCAGCCAATAACAACACACTGTGATAGTTTTTGTGTGCAAAAGCAACAAAACAACATGTCCACAGATAGAGGTTGAACAGTATTTTCAGTTTGGCTGATTTAACGACACAAAAACAAGATATGTTGGCTAAAAAACTGTAATGTGCAGCTTTCTCATCGTTAATGGACGGAGCTGCCATGTTGGATTTCGATCTCGAGCTACTGAAGTTTCTCCGAGTTTCTGAGTTGGAATTCCAACTTCAGGGGGCGTTCCTGATGACATATCCGACTGTGAACTTGGATATTCCAACTTTTGAGATCAAACGGAACGCACCATAACTCTCCGACGGGCTATAGTCAACGTAGTTTAGCAATGACAGGAACAAAATGAACATATGATAGTTTGTGTCATGCTAACATCTTTGTGTGCAAGTGAAGCACGCACACACGTACACAATCACACGACTCTTATGTTCATAAATATATAGACCAGTTTTTGTTAAGTCAGAGTACACAAGCATAGCTGTACACCACTTTAACAACCTCATTTTGCCCGGCCAATGAGGTGTGCTATTAACAACATAACACATGCTTATTGAGTACACACTCGCACACACACACACACACACACACACACTCGCAGGCACTGAAATTCATGCTGTCTCAACACACAAAATATTACCTAGTTAACACAGACGCACTCAAACAGGCCTACGCCGAAACACACACGAACACAAACTCATTTTGCCAGGCCATTTTAACACACACTAATGAAAGGGAACAGACTTTATTAGCTGTGTTTAACGGCCAACACCCCACATACCTAATCACGCTCAAACACACAGAAACACATGCGCAGTTTCCTAAGCAAGTCAAAACAAAGATATCATAGACATGTAAGCTGAGATTTGAAGCTGCGAGTAGCGTGAAAAATCGGCCATAATTCCATTTCCTGTTGGTTGAGATGAGGAACACGGTGCCATCCAAGCATCCATCTGGTTTCCGTTTGACTCTCAGGACCCCTCGCTGCTCCAGCAGCACCAGCAGCATTACCATTACCGCCATTAAACCCCTCTAATGCTCCAGCATGATGTATGAGCAGCTATTTTAGACCAAAGCAGTCAATTAAAAAGTAAAACAAAAGGCAGAAAAATGTCCTGCATCTTTAATCCGGGCCTGGCAAATGAGAGTGTGCTGTGTGCAACTCATTAATGCAATGTTAGCTTAAGGATATTCATTTCTTTTTCTGATGCAACCACATTGTTTCCCTTCAGGAATTGTTTTAGTTCCATCCAATCATGTTTTAGCTTATCTCATCCTCAGGCAGAGTCAGAGGTGCTCCCAGCCAGCTGTCAGCTGGGACAGCAGAGAGCCGCGGGGGAGGGAGGGAGGGATGGAAAGGGAGCCGGGGAAACGAAAAATACACCGATCGAATTCGAGCCCTCACAGAAAAAAGGTCGTTTGGCTTTTGACTCAAATGACCAAAATACTTAAGTGCAGATGATGAAGAAAAACAATGCACAAATATAGGAACACAACTGCTTTTTGTTGTAACTGTCATTTTTGATACTCATCAGATTTTCATCATGAATTTGATATCCTGGCAGCTGCATTGAGGAAGTTTAGCTATCCTTGAATCAAGTCATTGTTTTGATTTTTATGTCAATAAAGGAATAAAGTCTTTTTACTTCTCATTTTATCTAACTTGAATAAAGATGTTAATGTTTAATTCTCTTTCAGAATTATACTGTAGCTTTTTGTTTACCTGTGTGGGTGCCAAAGTCTAATTGAAACATTTACAGGAGGGATCTCATAACTCATGTTTAATCCTCTGAGGTCCAGTGGATTGTTAGAATTGATTAAAAAAATTTATTTATCACCTCAAAAGCACTCTATTGCCAAACGTTGGCCTTTGTGAGCTTTTATTTTGGCCACACACACTGACACTGAGCTTGAAATCCTGCAACAAAACTTTAATAAAGTTAGAACTAGGGGTGACGCATTTGCTGTCAGGGTACCGAAATTAAGGAACATTTTTTCCTATGTAAACATCCAAATACTACGAACAACAAAATGAATGTCCTTCTGTGCTCAGTCTTTGTTTTTTTTTCATTTTTCATATTTTGTTTTATCAATACACACATAGGTAATATTACTATATTAATATCTGGTATTTAAATTACATAAAATAAAAGTAAAATAAGAGTGTTTTTTTTTAAGATGACTACATATTTTTTAAAAAAAATTGTGGCCAATTTTAATGCGCCTCTATTTTATTGATTCATTCTGTTCTCTTCTAGCATTAGTTTTCTAAAACCAGAAAGCAAAGATAAAGAAAAAGCAGAGCATCAGGTTTTGCTTTACAATGCTTTGAAACACCATTTTATTTAATTTTCTGCACCATCTTCACACCCTTTGAACAAAGGCTCCTCACTTGTGGCACTCTGTGATTTTGGAAAACAAATTATGAGCTGAGCTTTAATGTCCTGATCATAATTTTTATGCATAAAACAAAGTGTGTGTGTTTGTGTGTGCATATGTGTGCGCGTGTGTAGCGCCTGCAGGGTTGTGCATGGGAATGGAGCTAACATTGCTAAGTGGTCACGGCATCATGGCGGGTAGAGCTGGCAGCGCCTTTACTGTCCAAATTAAAACAGCAGAAATCACCACAACAATTGAGAACAGATTTTCACCAGGTGCCTTAATGACACTGTCAGCCCTAAAAACACACAAACACACACAAACACAAGCTCACACACACGTACCAAAATGGAACACATGCTCACAAACGCTAATGATCTACCAGCTTTACAGCTTCGGGGCTATCTCATCAATGAACAGGTTGTAATTTATAACATATTCACTCTGAGGTTTTTTTGAGAGCGTGTGTGTTAGTTTGTGTGTGTACATGATGTGTATATGTGTGTGCGTGTGTGTTGTGGGCATCAAAAAACACACACCCGCTGTTCCAGTCTGTTTCCTCCCCATAAAAGGCAACACTTAGCACTTCATTCTCAAGCAGTTCTGACAGCATTATACAGGTTTGTTTAAGAGAAGAGAGCAAAAAAACAAAGGCAGAGAGAGGCAACAGGGAGAGAGAATGAGGGAGGAAAAAAAACGGAAGCCTGGTCACTCAGCTGGGAATATTCAGAGAATTGTTTTTAACGAGTTAAATAAATTCTCCCACAAATGAGGTGAGGGAAAGAGAGAGGGGCAGAGCGAGGTGGAGAGGGGTAGGGAGAGAGGGAGAGAGAGGGAGGTGAAGTTGAAGTGAGTGTTTGGCGTGGTGTTGGGAATATTTTACAAGCTGCATTAATGGCTGTTCTTAAAACACTGCTATTAAGAAACGGCCATAATGTTGTATATCATGGGCGATTATGTTCACACACACGGGCTTACACAGCTAAACACTCTCTCATTACACACTCGCACAGACATGCACAAGCCAAAGCAATTAAATGTGTGCTGGTCCAACACCTTTTGTGTAAATAGCAGCTTCCTCCTGCCCAAACAAACTGCACCTCTTCCTCTCCAGCATACACAATGTGGCCATTCACACTGTCCCGCTGCAGCTGATTGTGGGACCCTTTCTGGGTTAAAAAGCATGACACGCTTGCAGCAGCTGATGGCACAAGCCAACCCAAGTCGTGTCGGGCCTGTTGTGGCTGAGTGTCAGCAAAAGTGGTTGTGTTCTGGCACCGAAAGACCAAATGTGAGCTAGTTACGACCTATTTATGGCTGCTTGAATCGGCTAGGTTTTGGGCTGAGAATTTTGCCTCAATTAGCAGCTCTAAAACTAGCTTTGGGCCAATGACAGCACCCGGAATTCAACCAGACCGTTTTTATTCTTCAAGTACTGATTTAGCTCATTGTAGGTTGTGAAAATTTGGCGCACAAGTTTAACAATTACGGTAATTAACATTTTAGATCATTTATAACAACAGGCAAACGCATATTTGTGTTAGACTACTGTCTAATGCGTTTGCACTGGTTATCACAGGATAATTGTGACAAAAATGGCCAGGCAGGGCAGTTTTGTGTATAAAGCACTTTTCATACTCAAGATTTAAGATGCTGTACAGAGACATTTAAAGACACCACATAGTTCAATCAAATTCTATTGACGAAACAATACCAGATTAAGACAATACATTTGAGAGCAAAATAAGGAGAAACATACGGATGTACATACATACACCCATGCAGAGGCATATGCACATGAAAGAACAATAAAATCAAGATAAATGTGTAAAAGGATTAAAAGATTAAAATGGATGAGGGCATAAAAAAGATAATAAAATAAATAAATAAGTAAAAAGGCATGAAGGATTAATAAAAGAATAGCGGTAATCAGGAGACCTGGAGTTTTTTAAAATGTAGCCAATAGCATTGAAGAACAAAATGTTTTCAGTTGATATTTAAAAGCTGCAATGGTTGGGGCATTTCTAAGATTATAAGGCAGTTGGTTCCAGCACTGCGCTGCAAAACAACTAAAAGCAGCTTCTCCATTGTCTGGATTTTGCTTTAGGCACTACTATCTCTCTCTCTCTCTCTCTCTCTCTCTCTATCTATCTATCTATCATTCTTTTTTTATTTAAAAAAAAGCTGAGCTTGTTACCACCGTGATCATTCCAGAGTTGTAAAATGATTTTTGTGAGTTACTTCAAACTCAAACTTGCGCAGTATTTTAGCATCTATTTAGCCGAAAACGGTACAAGATAAAAAGGACTGTATTTTGTTTCACTGTCTTGGTCAAGTACAGAGCTGGATTCAATATGATGTTAGCTTAGTTTTGCACAACGTTGAACAGAAGCAGGTGGAGACAACTAGCCTGGTTCTGCTCAAAGTTTAAAAATCTGCTGTCAAACTCTGAAAGTTCAATAATTAACATAATGTGTCCTGAACAACATTTCATCTGTCCATCTTGCACTCTACCAGGTTGTCTAATAGCAGCAACAGCAAGACTCCCAGAAGTCATTGCTCCCAGCTATCATTAAAGAAAGTGTTACAGCATGTAATTTCCCTCAAAACCACAAGTTTTTCTGTTTACATTTCTCTTCATGTTTAAAGTAAGAAAATTAGATATAAGGTGCTCATGTGAACTTTAGAGATGCAGAGGTACAAAGCCATTCCCTCTCGCTTGATGTCTGCATGCTAAGCTAGGCTAATCACATCCTCCAGCTCTGTACTTTGCACACAGTCATGAGATCTTCTTATCTAACTCTTGGAAACAAAGGGAAACACAAATAGCAGCTGTTAATCGTGTGGCTGAATGCACTTATAAAACAGTGGAATGAAAACAAAACAATAACCGCAACAAATAGTTGTGTCAGTATTTGTTTTCCATCTCCTAGAGAGTAATTGTTTCATTCTGCTTTTAGGACCTAAAATTCTGTTTTCGACACAATCTTATCCCACTTAAATTGGCCAAATATAACAAATTTACCCTCAGGCTGTAGTATAATGTCCCCACAGTGTACTGGCCTGAGCAGAATCTGCAACACTCCTGCATTATTTCCTCCTGCAGATACTCTTCAAAAAGCTTTATTTAACTAGCAAAGGGATCAGAGGAAAAGGATCTGATTGTATTTCTAAGCTATAGTCCATGAATCATGCCTATATGAGAAAAGAAGGGTTGGAAATATTAAGACATCAGACAGCATAGAGCTGAATATTTTCTTTGTTATTCTAGGCGCCAGGGCTTGCTCCTGGAGGAAGTGGCGGGCATTGTGGTCAGTAGCTGAGTACAGTATGGAACAGACCCAGTGTGTGTGTTTGTGTGTGTGTGTGAGAGTGTGTGTGTCCTGAGTGGTGATTGGAGGTGTGGCCATCAGTCTGTCAGGCTTCTTTCTGTCTGTCGTCTCGCTTCTCCTCTCCTTCCTTTACTTTTTTTTTTTTTTTGCCACACTGCAGTCCAAAAATGGCCAATTAAAGTAATAAACCACACATCCCATCCAGCCCCAAAACACACACTCACATATTTCCCCACCAAACACAAACATGTAACACACACACAAACATACACATTTGTGTAGACAGGTAGGCACACATGCACAAAAAACACACACAGCCACAGTTCCTACCCCCCTGTCTTCCCGCCTCCCCTGGTTAAATATCCTGGTTATTAAACTGAAATGTGCTGCAGATTTCTGAGGCTCTGTGTGCGACACATCTGGCCTGGGCCTTCAGGAAACGACTGGTTCACTTCACTCTTGTCATCACCTTCCAACACGTTTCTTTCACATTTCAATTTGGGAGCGGCGCAGCAGGCAGCTCCAGCACACACACACACACACACACACACACACACGCGTGCGTCTCCACCTACACACACGCGTGCACAAAAAAACACACCGTCGCACATCTGCACATATGTGCTCAGGCACAGGGACACACGGTACACATTAGCGACAGTGGGAGTGCACTTTTTTGGTGTTACTGCGCACAATTTTCAGCCTCTCAGCTGAAAGGGGTGGGCTCTTTTTTCATCCCTTTCTTTCTGTATTTTTCTTCGACCTCTCTTTCTCTCTCCCTGTGTCTCTCTCTCTCGCTCGTCAGTGTTTTGTTGACAGTAGAAAACCTCTAAACCACCCGTGACACAAACTCCCATTTCAGGCCTGAGGATTGTGTGGGATTAGCAGAGTGAGATGGACTGAAGCTCTGGGAAAGACATTTTTTTATGGATATGTAGTGTGTGTGTGTGTGTGTGTGTGTGTGTGTGTGTGTGTGTGTATGTGTGTGTGTGTGTGTGTGTGTGTTTGATCTACAATGCTCTGCACACAATGAACTTTGGGAGAGCACAAAAGGACTCTACAGCCAGACCAGCTTAAAACAAAAGTTCAACTTTTTGTCAGGAACTCAACATCAACAAACAGAGTTACATAAGACGGACAGTTTTAGCCAGTACTTTTGGGTTATACATTTTTGCATTAGGCCTATTTCATGAATTTGGAGAGATTATTATATACAGTTTTGGTTTTTTTTTAATATTATA
>JAQFJA010000010.1:6157002-6168407 GCA_029874485.1 Naso brachycentron | reverse complement strand
GTGCCACTGACTGATGATGACACGTCGAGGAAGCTGCGGCAACGTATGAAGTCATCAGAGATTGACACCCCCCACCCCCCTGGCTAATGACAAAGCTGGAGGATTGATAATGCAGGAGCAGACAGTGACATCATCACTGCATGGTCCATTCCTGGGAGGAAACATTATTTTTTAATATCGCTTTATTAAAAGCACATGAACGGAGCACCAGCACGTCTTTCTCTCCACTCTGATCACTTCCAGGGTTCTTTGTCATTATCACTTCTGTTCTCCTGCTGGTCCATCCATGCATCCTCTCATGCTGTTACGCAACATCAGTGTGTGCTGTTTACTCCACTGCAGAGTTATGTTGTGATGAAGTGACTCATTTTCCCTCAAGCTGCATTGCTCACTGAAGTTAATTATTTCCCCAAATCTCTTATGACAATAATAACACTTACACAATGAGTGTTAACGTGTTACACAGTTGTCTCCCTCAGCTGTGGGTTACGTGTGCAGGTGGGGAGAGTGAGGCCTTGAAATGCAAGAGTGTAAGACTTGATTTGTTTATAAGCAGGTTGTCCTGGTCTATTGAGAATTTGTATATATTTCTGCCACTTATAATGGAATTTCCTTGAAAATAAACAGTACTTTATAAAGAAACTTTGTAGGACTTATCCAGATCCTTTCAGAACATGTCGCCCCAGAGTTTGTGTTTTTTTGCTGTATAACTGTAGATGTTTGTGTTCTTCAAATACACATCAGTACACAGAGAGTGCAAAAAGAAAGAAAAAGACACTTAAATGTACATCCTTTGTATTAATCTGTTGAAATATTAATTCCTTTATGAAGCTGTTGGATTTTAAAAACAGCATCCTTGCATCAGTCTGTTATGTCCACTGGAGGGCAGACAGCGACAGCAGCTCTGATCCCCTCACAGAGGTGGACAGAGTAACATGATGCTCATGTCAGTCTGGGCTGGACAATGTCGTGCAGTAAATGTGTCATAATATTTCAGCTTATTCATGGTGGACACCTGACTTGGAGGTTGAAAACCAGCTCAGTGCCTTTTTAAACATGCAGGTCAGTGGTTTTCAACATGTGTTTCCCACAAAATACCTTCAGGAGCTGTGATAGACTATATGAGAAGGAAAAAGCGTCACCTGGAGCATGTGCAACAGCACCTTCATTGCTACTTTAACTCAATCAAGGTAAAGACTCTGAGGCAAAGACTGTCATACAGCAGTGGACGAGTTGTAATTCATTAATTTGTTTTCATCATGAATCTAAAACTTAAACTTGCATTTGGAAATCAGCTGTGCGCCCACCCTCCTTTATAATGGTAATACCCAGAATTCTTCTGTTACTTTCCATCTTAAATGAGGTAATTCACTTTCTTTCATGGATTCATTCATTCATTCACTCAAGCATTCATGTGTTCATTTATTACACCTTTTATTTTTAATTGACATGTGTGTGTAGACTGCAGGTGCTGTTGATGTTGCTGTTGTTTATGTTGTTGTGTTGTTTACATATTGTTGTTCTTGTATCTTACACACACCAATGCT
Organism: Naso brachycentron; assembly: GCA_029874485.1. Classification (NCBI taxonomy): domain Eukaryota; kingdom Metazoa; phylum Chordata; class Actinopteri; order Acanthuriformes; family Acanthuridae; genus Naso; species Naso brachycentron. Next base: position 6,166,860 of record JAQFJA010000010.1, on the reverse strand, counting down.
TCTACACAAGTGAAGTTCCTAATGGATGAAAATAAACGTTATTTGAATTAAATTGAATAGATTCTTTTTTTTTAATTCTTTTTTTCATTCATTTATTCATCTATTTATATTCATAAATATATTTATTTATTTATTTTCATTAAAGTTTCATTTATTCATTTATTCTTTTCTTTATTCTTTCTTTTTTCTCTTTCTTTCTTCAGGATGTTTCCTCTCAGTTTAAAGCTTACTTCTTACAGCAGGTTTCTATCTCCTCTATTAGAAATATTCAGTCGGTCCCATTAAAGAAGTTATCTCTCACCTCCTCGTTCATAAATATATGTGTGACCCCCCTTATCTTTTTAATGTAAGGTGCAATACATTTGACAAAAACAGGTTCTATTGACCAGGTTATAAATCATAACTGTACAAGCTTAAAAAATACATATATATATAATTTTAGAAACTTATTCTTTCAAGGTCAGCACTTCCTAAAATCTGTGTGAGTCTGAAGAGAGGGTGCATCAGTATTTTCATTTTGGATTCAGCAATTCACCACAATGAAACACAGACCACATCTGGTCTGCAACAACGCTGTCAATACAGAAATGGAAACCCCTGCATTAAGGGACATTAAAGGAATGAAAAATAGTTTGTTGGATGCATTTTTGAGAATCTGTATTTGAAACAACAAAGCTCAAATGTCTGCATTGAAGCGTTTAAAGAAGGGGTAAGCAAAGGCCAATTTTAAACGAGTCGGTGCTGCTGTCAAGAGTTACAACTCTCATTAAACACTCCAACAGGCTACAAAGTACCACTGTGAAGTAGATCATGCTGAGGCACCAAAAAGATCCTATTCTGACAGTTAGCTTCTTGCTCTTTTTTTTTTTTTTTTTGAATGAACGCTAAAGTGTCGATGGAGAAATGAAAGAAACAGAGGAAGACAGAGAGAGTGAGAGAGATGGTGAGAGGGTGGGGGTCGCCTGCGTCTGTTCTGCTGTGGTTTTGGGGAGTTATTTGGTGTTAAAATATGCCTTAATGGTTGCTGGGGATCCATTTATTACAGGCAGGAAGCAGAAGGGGGTTTCTCTTCTCATTTAATGTGACCGCCAAGAAGGTTGCCAAGTCCTACAGGCGAGCCAGCATTCCTCTGCGCCAACGCAACACACACACACACACACACGAACACTCCACTATGTATACTTGCATAATTAGACTGTAAGGCATGTAAATGAAGCTTATGTGTGCACGTGTGTAGATGCAAGGAAACACATTTCAAAAGCATACACGCGTCGCAGTGCTTTTAGAGATGACTTACAAATATTTGTATGCATAAAGGCACACGCACACATAAATAGACTGTGGTCTCTGGCAGTGAGAATGACCTTTTCTGAACCATGGAAACACACATTAACGCACATACACACACAGAAAAGCCTCTGCAAAACATTTGAGCTTGGTAGTGCCAAGGTTACATAAAAAGCCTCTTGAGGTCTTATTAATTCACATTTGTTTTTTAGTTGTGAAGCTCGGTTTCTCTCCTTCTCACTCATCCCATCTCTCACCGTAGTTGTTCGTTTTTCACTCACTTCCCGTCCCTTATCCTTTACTCTGTCAGGCACAGACGCAGCTCTTTGCTTCTTTCTAACTTTCTGTCTTTCTTCCTTTGCTCGCTCAGCTTGACACCCTTCTCTGGCATGAGGGAGGGTGTGTTAACACCTCCTCCTACACAGACGACAGGGCCTTAAGACCCGTTTATGAAGTGCAGGGCTTCTGGCATATGAGTGCACATACACACATGAAGAAGAAGAGAGAGATTAAGATGTGAGAATTGACATGTGCATGAAAATTAGAGATTTTCTTCAAGGGATTTGGTTTAATGTTTTCACAGCATTTGGGATTCTACTGATGTGAAACCACATATAATGTGCTGCCTTATGTTTTGTGGCTCATTTCAGAATATTCTGAAAATATTGTGTACAGAGTGGGTGATTTTCATACTTACGTGTCTTTTTTCACTATGGCAGTTGCTGGCATTGCGTCTCTAATTTTGAAAATGTTGGCAAGTTCACCTGATGGGAGAAAAGTGGTTGACAAAGTGTTTTGATTGCGATAACAACGACCTCACTGGCGCCTGAGTGCACACAGAGGAGAGGAAAACTGTCATGGCTGCTGTGACTGTGTGTGCTTTGAATGCCAAATCCAATTTTAAATGTTTAAAACAAAATAAGGTAACTCCAGAAGCTTCACTTGGCTACTGCAGTCGTTCAGTTAAAGGTTGCGTAAGGTTGTGCATGTGTGTGTGTGTGTGCCTGAGCGTCTGTGAGTGTATTGGATTACATGGCGGATATAAGGCTCTATCCCTCCTTTCATCAGCTGAGTGAAAAGGAATCGAGCAGAAACACTCTGCAATCTGACCCTGACACACACACACACACACATACACACAAACACATGTACTTTGATACACACAGTAGCAGAAAAGCAGACATACTTCAATGCTGGCCATCACTCATCAGCACAAAACCTCACTGCTGCTTTACATTGATCACCACTGTCATAACACAAGCTTCTGTGGCTCTGATCCCTCTTTCCAGTATTATATCATATAATCAATATTACTTCAAAACCTTAAAACTGCAGGTTGTTTTCTTACCAGAAATTATGGGGTTTATCTTGTAAGCTCACCAGTCAAGTCAAATCATGGAAACCATAATTTGCTTTAAAGCAGCGTTCATGGTCATGAGCCAGCAGATATCTGCGCTGCTGAGGGGTTGTTAGGAAGGACACTGAATCCTCACCAGCTGCAGACAGGTGTGATGATCTGTTGTTGACCCTGACCTCTGACCTGTCCGAGCTGAGCAAGAGATAATTTTCCTGCAGAGGTCAGTAATGAAGGAAGAACAGCAGCTTTATAATGGCAGCATACAGGAGAACTGTAGCTTTATGAACTTGATTGCTAACTGCTCAGCTAATAAACCCTGATGGACGGACGGATGGATGGGTAGGTAGATAGATAGATAGATAGATAGATAGACAGATAGATAGATAGAACTCTAGTCTGTACAGTTAATGTTAAGTTACAATGAGCAAACATTTAGCTTAGAGCTCAGATAGGCTGTTTACGGTTGGTGTCATTGCGCAAATCCCATAATAACCTTTTGGCATATTGTAATTCAGGTTGTCTGAACAAACACAACACTTCTGCACCTCTCCGTGGCTGAATGTTACAGGGTATTTAAGGCCCATCATGGTAATTTCAGAGAGCGCATGTTGCTATTGGCTGCTCTGTGCTGTGCTTCTTCGCTACAAGCTGATTTACCGTTGAAACAGTTGACGTGCCTTAGTTCTAAAATTGGCCTCTGGCGACAACAGTGTCTGCAGTTTTTGGTTTTTTTTGTTTTTTTTAACCTTCAGATAGAGCCAGGCTTGCAGTTTCCCCCTGCCCTTCTGCTGTTCTAAGCTAATGGATGCTGGCAGCACTTTCATATTTAGGCCCCATTCACACGCACGTGAATATTTTTGAAAACAAATGTTTTTCTCTGTTTTTTGGCCTCCCGTCCCCACATATACAGAGTTTTCGGTGACTGAAAACTGAGGTTTTGAAAAACACTTTCCAAGATAGACATTTTTAAAAACTCAGTTTTGTCTGTATTTGTGGGGACAGCTGAAACGGAGGTTTTGGTAAACACTGACGTCATTTCCTTGACCTGTGGTGGGCAGTTGTTGTTTATATGTAGTGTAACGTCTGGATACTGCTCATAAAATGCCTCAAAAACGTCATTATACTTGCTTTGGCACGACTCCCAGTCAATATTTTCCTGGCATTTGTTGACTTTATATTTCAGTGTAACATGAAGTAGTAACTCTACCTCGTTATCCATCCGAACATATAAATCTCCTTTCCTTTTTGGTTTCACTGTTCTTGTCCTGTTTTCAATTGCCGCTTGCTTAAAAAGACACTCAATATTCATGTGCACAATGTTCTTCTCTGGTGTTTGATGTGACAGACTGATTACACATTATCGCCACCCACTGGCCTGGTATGATTATGTGGGCGTTTTCATCAGTTTCTGCATTGTCTTGGGAACAATAAAATATTCATAAACGCCTTGGGTGTGGACAGGATTTTTTTTTCAAATGGAGACCAAAAAAATCTGTTTTTAAAAAGATTTGTATACATGTGGACATAGTAGGTATGTGAGTGTTGTTAATTTTCTCATCTCACACTCAGAAAGAAAGTGATCAAAAAAATTCCTGAAATTTTATGAATGTGTCACAACAGTCCTGATCTGTCCTCCCCGTGAAGAAATAACCTGACTATGTAATAAGATTTTAAAGTAAATACAAGGAAGTAAAGTAAGAGTGTTTGAATGGTTACTGTGTAACTGTGAGTATCTGTGTGTACCTTTGTGTGTGCAAAGGGGGGTAATTGCGGTGTAGAATGTCCGCTTCATCACTCGAGCTGACCTAAGAACACAACAGTTAATCATCCACTAACCGGTGGAGAGAGACCAAGTGAGAGAAGGAGAGAGATGCCAGTGTTACATGCTGCCCTGTTGGATTGGAAAAGAGACACTTTGAGGCTTTGGTATTTGTAAGAAGGTTGAACAACAAAGAAGAAAAGAGAAATCTTCCATCAAACAGCCTGGAATAAAGGAGATTCTTACCAGAGACAAGACACAGCTGAGGACACACACCTGCTCCCGAAGGATTCTCCCTTCTTCAGTCAACCAGTGTGTGTGTTTATGCGCATCTGTATGCGTTAGTATGTGTTCTTTGTGGACTGTTTTGTTTTAGAAATTGATTGTGTGAGGGTGAGAGGTGGCCACATGGGGCCCGGGCCCTGTCCGGGATGCCAGCTGCAGCAGTGAAGCCTGCTCCAGAGGACATGGTGGCAGAGGGAGGGGACGAAGGAGAGCGCGGCATGCCCCAGTGGGAAGCCACGGGACTGGGCCGGGAGCGGCTGCCTCTGCCCTCTCTGAAGGTCCCCAGAGAGCTGCTGCGGAGCTTCCCCCACTCCAAACGGGTGGGCTCCTATCTGGTGGGGAAAATGATCAACAAGGGGTCGTTTGCCAAAGTGATGGAGGGGCTACACATCGGGACGGGGGAAAAGGTTGGTGTTTTCTCTCCGATTTAAGAATTAGAGTGAGGAGACGTGGGGTGATGTGTCAGACTTTAGGGGTGGCTGAGAAAAAGATCACACACATACAACATTATCATTACACGTTTACAGCTCATGCCCTGTGGCCTTGATAATTATACTGAGTAAAGTTTGAAGAAGGCGGTGGCCTATTATTATTCTTGTTATGTGTACAAAAACTCAGTCAGACCCATCTGTACTTTATTCCATAACTGTGACTCTTGAAAGGCTTCTACAGGAACAAAACCTTCTGTTTCTGCTCAATAAATCTGACAATATAAGAAAAAAATGCAGGAAAATCAAGCGCCATGGTAACATGAACACAAAGTAGCTGTTATGATTTGTTTTCTGAGTAATGTTTTACACATTATGCAAAAAAGAGGCACATGTTCACACAAAATATACCTAATGTTGCCCTGAACAAAGTGTAAAAATTCTTCCAAATAAGCTAAAAGAGAACCATGCTAATGTTTGTGTGTTGTAAGTGAAACTTATTATAAGTGGGACGACCTGGTTGTGTACTTATTGTGTAGTGTAGACAAGTTGTGTATGTGAGTGTGTGTATGAATGCATGTGTAACTTTCTTTCATTGGTCACTGAGTCCCTGACCCCGTCTCATATGTGCCTGACCCGGTTGCCATAGTAATGACCAAACTCATCTCCCTGGGTGTTTGCTCCTCTTAACCCTCGTTGCCCTGCAAGACCTGTGGAGGGGAAGTCTGCAAATATTCAAAGACCTGCTGTTTGACTTCAGGGTCTTTTTAAAATTGGATTTTATTGTTGAATTAAATGACAGAGCACCACACATTTAACATACAGATTTTTTTCAACACAGTATTGAGAGTAGAAAATTGAAATAACAAGAGCTCTCTAGATCTTAGCAACAATAAGTGTAATGTATTTACCTGATTAGTTAATTGACACAAAAGACTTTTGGAAATTATATTATATTTTTCAGACACAGTGTCTGCAAGTGACACGGTCAGTCAGCTCAAGCTCGAACTAAGACGGACTAGTTTACTGTGCTGCAACTTCTCCAGCAACTGTTTCCTCTCAGTTCAAACTGGCTTTAAAAGAGAGAGCGACAACAAACGAAATAAAATGTGCGCTGGCGCAAACAGCTGCAGTGAAGTTGTTTCCCAACAAGTCTCATGTTCCGGATAATGTTAGCTTGATCGCTCGTTACCAGAAGTTACCAACTGCAGCTCTAAGTGCTCAATATGTAATATTTGTGCTTTAAAATCTTTAAAAATGGCGACACCTTTGTTATATATTTTGTTGAGTAGTGCACATTATCCCAAAAGTTTCCCTCAAGGTTTGAACTGCTTTCTTCGGGCATTGGAAAAATGTATTATATTATATTAAATTATATCCAAGATAACTGTGCATTTTGTTTTTTCCCCTGTCAGTGGCAACATGACAACACATACACACTTGTAAGAGTGAGAAAAGAAGATACTGGAAATAACTAAACTTCTGGTGAACAAAGCTTGAGGACATCACCTTATGGATATTTCTGTCTGAGTCAGTCGGATAGATTTCCATCTGCTATGGTGGCTATTTAACAATCAAATAAACAAATCCCATTATAGCTACAAGCTATGATGTCATCAAACAACATCTTTTGCTTTCAAAGTTTTGGTTGATAAAACCCTAGCAGGAGAAGTAACACACAATGCGCTTAAGCTTAAACATGTTTATGTATTCAGGTGGCCATTAAGGTGATCGACAAGAAGAAAGCGCGGCAGGACTCATACGTGCTGAAGAACATGAAGAGAGAACCTCGAATTCATCAGATGGTCCGACATCCTCACATCGTCGTCCTGCTAGAGGTAGAACAATAAGATGAAAACAGACATATTCATATTCATGCATTAACACTCACATACAAACCAGCAGAGAAACTAGTGTTGTGGTCAAGACCACACTAACTGAGACCAAGACAAGACCAAGATCATATATAGAGAGTGTTTTCTCTTTTATGTTGTTTTGCATATGAATTCTCTGTGGTCTGGGTAGGCAGACTTTGTTACAGACAAGCTGGCAGACATCTCTGTTCCCAGACATCCACACCACTTCTCTTCGTGTCATCTCCATGAATCTGCTCCCACTTGAGTGAAGGGGGGCAGGGACAATGGCAGCTGTCATCGGTGGCGAAAAAAATTAAACTGCAAATGATTTATGTTATTGGCTGCATTTGAAGAAGGACGTTTGACACCCAGTCACAGTATTTATGTTAACGATTAAATCCCTTGTGGTCTTGACTGGTCTTGATTAAAAATCTGAAGTCTACTAGGTCCAAGACCGAGATGAGACCGAGTCATAATACGCTCAATTCAAAGACGAGACTAAGACCTCAAAAAGTGGTCTCAAGACCAAGACTAATGTGAGTACGACAGCACTAAGAGAAACCATGAAGAGACGATGGTACCTTGCTAGGATTTAGGCCCCTTAACAAGCTGTACAAGTAGTTGTTGACTGCAGCCAAAAGATTATTATTCTATTAAATTAGCTGACAACAATTTTACATGTAAATAAATGTGTGAGTCAGACTCTGGAGACAGAGAACAGCTACTACATGGCCATGGAGCTCTGTGCTGGAGGAGACCTGATGGACAGGATCTGTGAGAGGAGGAGGCTGGAGGAGAGGGAGGTGCGGCGCTACACTCGTCAGATCCTGTCTGCAGTGGATCACCTGCACAAACACGGCATCGTACACAGGTGAGACTACACACATACACACACAAGTGCAGTGCTTCTGCCTCACACTGAGTTACTTTATGTACTCTTTGCTCTCTGAGCTGTCCTCTAAAGGTTGATTTATACTTCTGATAGTTACCTAACCATATCTAAAATCTACCTGCGCACAGTAGCTGTTTGTTGCATAGTGGATGAAGTCAGATGTTGTAGTGCATACACATACGTCCAGAGTAGTTTGCAGGGCATTAACAGCCTACAGAGGCGGAAATGCTGCGAGAAAGGCAATACATGGCACAGAGCAGTGTTGGAGCTCAGAGTGTTATTTTAGTGGCATTTTAGTATGTGTAGGTGTTAGAGACCCAATACCCCCACACACACATGCACACACGCTACAACCACACACAATATGCACAGCCCTGGGCTTTAGTTTAAGACCTTGGCTGCTCTGAAGGTGGGAATGTGATTACCAGGCAATGACCTCATCATCCTGCGCCGGCGCCATGATTCACACATCATCACAACATCATGGACTTCCTCTCTAATGAAGTCCCTCAACGATGTCGCTCTCAAGCCTTCAGCAGCACCTCTCTGTGTCACACACACACACACACGTGCTTAAACACACTCTCTCGCACTCACACTGTGCACCACAGTCCCACACAGAGATGATTAAACTAGAAATAAATGGAAAATTTGCACTTAAATGCACCTCATGCCACCCACATCCAGGAGGCTTACCACATACATTTTCTCCTTTATGACAATGTCTGCTCTCGCTCTTTTTTGCCTCTTTTCCCCCTTTTCTTCCCTCCATCTGTCTTTGAACTTCGGGTTGTGTGAGCAGTGTTTTTTGGATTTTTGAGACCCGGATCGTCTGTTGCTTAGATGAAGGCAGATGAAAGGAACATGGCTGATTCCCAGGCTAAAGTTTATAGGGGATCTCTCTCCCCTAACCGCAGATTTTCATTTAGCTTGCTAGTTTTCAAGCAGGCCGTGTGGTTGGTGGTGAGGGTGAGGCTGTTGTACTGGGAAGTCAAGCAACTTTTCCAGGTGAACGTAGAAATATTACTTTGGTGGAGAAAACTGAGTAAGAGAAGAAGTGTCAGTTTGGTCAAATAATTTAGATTTGGCTCCATTTGAAAATCATGAAACCGTAGCGCACCGATTCACCATTACATGTTCATCCAGAAATAATTGCAAATAAAACTACTTTTCCCCCAGTGTTTTTAAGGCTTGAGCTCTATCCAATTGCAAATTTAACTTTGGTTTTCCTTTGCCTTTGTGGGTCTAATCTGGTCCTGTGTCATCTGGTTCTCCATAAATACACAGAAAAGGCTTAGTTAAGCCAAACGCACAGTGCAGGAGTTCTTAAATTGACCAACCACAACAATGTCTGTCAAGTAAATTGCTCCAAAACATCCATCAGTGAGAGGAATTCCACTTTAGTACAGGATTAAGAGCAGAGCTCATGAAAATAGCACATTCTTTCTTTGTGACCTAACAGTTGGGGTGAGCGATGCCACAAAATAAGACTTTAATCTGAAACCAAAGAATAAAGGGCTACAATCACCGATATCTGACGTGATGTTTTTTATCTTTAAAATCATCTTGGCTGTAATACTCAGAGCTCTTTTATTTTATTATTTTTATGTAATCTTCTATAGTCAATCAGTCTTCTAAATGCCAATCACAGTTTGAAACACAACATCAACAATGCTGAAGGTACATTTTGATTGAAATGTTAATTTCACTGCCATGTTACACATTCTGACCTGACAAAGATCCAAGTAGGGTCAAAATGTTGTCCAGTAAAGTTTGTGGCTTGACGTGAGTGTGCAGGCTTTACCTTTCCCCAGTGATGTCTTTTTCATAGGCTTGCACCCACGTGATATGCATATATCAGTCTACTCATCTGCAACTTAAGTTTACTGATATATACCAGGATATTAGCATCCAAACTTCTCTAGAGTCAGTAGCATTGTTTGTTGAGGCTTGTAAACTCAAATTGGGCTCAGTGCCACCACAAGTTGTGAAGC
>JAQFJA010000010.1:6018182-6029576 GCA_029874485.1 Naso brachycentron | reverse complement strand
CACTTTAAATACGCTGTTCTATGACCAAAAATAAGAAGATCAAATAATATTTCTAACAGAGTTGAACTCTGAAAAAGTGCAACTACACGTATAGCCAGGTACTATTACTTAGGCTACTAGTCCAATAGCAAGAAGTCCACTTTGGCGTCTGTCTTGCAGCCTTTTATTTTGTGAGGATGGTGGTTGGTACTCTTTTTTCCTCTGTCCCCTCTCCTCTGTCATGATGTCTGTAAAGGCTGATTATTTTGTTGCTTCTGTTGCCCACTCACCTGGCCCCATTTCTGATGCTCCCCACAAGCATTCTTCACTGAGTTGAAGCAGCAGCTTTTCTCCCAAGCTGCTCGACTAACAGAGTTAGCTAGCAGTTATGGGTTCCTTTCACAAGTAAATCTGACCATCAGAAAACTCCACAAATCACTAATATTGAGGCAGAGCAGCCAGAGAACATCAGAAAAAAAACATGAAGTCTTTTCTCCATAAAATATGATCCAGTTTCACCAAAACCAGCAATATTTGCTGGTTTATGGGAAGGATTGCCGTAAAATATTCCCTGTGACCAAGAAATAGTGCAGCACATATCCCACTATACATTTAACACTTCATTTTTTGGATGCAGTAAAGAGATATGACATGGATAAGTCAGCTTTATGGATGCTGGCAGACAGATTTTGTTATCTTAGAACAGTCAGGAGAGCTGTTTCTCCTGTTTCCATGTCATTATGTTAAGCTAAGCTGACCACTGCTGGCAGTAACATCACAAGTGAAAGTGGACAGTAAAAGGCCTGAATTCATCTCAAGTACAGAGAATTTTCATCCCTTCGAGTTGAAAATGTTTGAATTTTAAATTCCCACACAGACAAGAGGAAAAGGCAAAAGGGGTTTGTGGGAAAATAACTGCTGGAGCTGCAGTTCTTTTTTGGGATCAGTCAAAGTAGGATCTGACTGATGAACACCAATCAGGTTTTTTCACATACTCACACACATTGGTGTCTATGTTGCTAACTAACTACAGCTAACATTATTCTGTGAACCAGCAGACCATAAACAAGCATTAATCTATAACACCTTCTCACGTGCATCTTTTGCAGATCAGCAATACAACAAAAAATATATATGCATCTCAGAGGCACACCAGGTTTGAAAACTAATTAGTTTGAGATGCATTCTTCTTAACTTCTTTTAAGTGTGACTACTTTGTCTACAAGCTTTGTAGCTAAACATTTGTTGTTGTGGTTATTCTTATTTTGGTGTTTTTGCAGCAACTAAACAGTTTTAGATGCATCATCACCTTTGGTATAGTGCGGTATATATGCAGGTATACGGAGTATACCCGCTTGTTTTTCAGTCTGCATCGAGTAAACCCACTTCTAAATCCCCTCTGATCCTATCTATTGCAAATCAGCTATTCCAAGAGACGGTTTACAAAGAAACTACTGGCCCATGGACTACTTGGGTTTTTTTCCCAGGTGTGGATGGACTAAGGAATAAGAAATAGTTCACTCAAAATGCCTAATTATGTGGTTGTCTCATAGTCTGACTCCGGGCCAGTATTGGTTGCAAAATCTGCACCTCTGTTATGGTTGACGTTAATTTCATCATGATCCTCTTTACGCGCCTGAGGTCAAATAGGCCTACTGCTGTCTCATTTTTGGATGAACTAAATGTGCAAGAGTAGACTTACATGCCACTGTTTGTAACACATCACTGTTTAAAAAGGGTGCTTATTTTTTGCTGGATGGGCCGTTTAAAAAAAAAAAAAAAATTGAGAGTATAGCCACCTCTCTAGGCACCACTACACCACTGATCACCACCACTCTTTGGACTGTAGCTTGATGTCTCCGATTGAAACGTAGCTGTAAAAAAACACGACAGATTTGTGATGTAGCTGATGAAATTTCGTAAAAGTGCCTTTTATATGACCAAATTGGGGGGGGGTTAAAATTGCAGAAAAGACAAGTTTAAACCAGGCCTATTGTCTTATTGTACAGGCGTGTGTACACCCCTGTTCCTCACAGAAACATTGTTGCAGTGATAGAGAAGACATCCACCAGTACAGCAGTGTGAGGAGAAATTGTTTATTCATGTCGGCTTTTTTTCTTCTCACTATGAAATTACTTTCTTGATGTCTTCCAGAGTGGCTGACATATAGTTAATGTAGTGTATCCCTCCCTCCTCTGCATTACCCATATGCCTCTAAATCTGAAGTGGAAAACCCAGAATTATCTCAAAGGCAAATGATGGTTGTTGGTAGCAGACAATCTTCAAATGACAGTATCTTTTATCTGTGTACCCTTTTCCAGGGTAAAACAGAAGGAGTGAGGGACTTGAAAAGTGATACCTCTGCGTACCTGCTTGAAAGAGTTTTTCCTCTCAGCGAGGGATTAAGAGCGGAATGTTTTTTCTTTCTTTTTTTTTTGTTATTCTTCGCCATTGCGCTCCACCCTCCTCATTAAAGACCATGCATATTCTCCCAGGAGAGTCCTCCAACATTACAACTCTTCTCCACAGGTACAGCTCTCTGGGGTCCCTCACTTTTTCTCATCCCTTTCCCTCTCCTCCCCTTTCCTCTTGTCTGCTCTCCCACCATCTTCTCTCCTCATCTGTCTCCCAATCCGTCGCCCTTCGTTTCATGTACTTCCCACTCCCTATCCCCTTAGATCCTCTCTACCTCCTTCCCTCCACCTTTACCTCACTACCTTTACTTTGGCAGTGCATAACGCACTCCTTTCCTCCCTCCCTCCTTCACACCCTCCCTATCTCTCACCTTCCATCTGCATATGCGAGTGCTTATTTTGAAGTCGTGGCCCACAACAGATATTCAATATTAATGAGGACCCTCATGAATTTTTGAGCTCTAATTAGACGGCTCTTGGTTCGTTAACTGAGAGGGTTTCGGTGCTCAGTAGTGGTGATGGAGGGCTTGGGGGGTGTGAGCTGTTAAAGAGAGGGACAGTCCTACCCTCATCTTCCGCCTATGCACTCCTACTCCTCTTCCACCTTCCCCCCATACCCCCATAGTGCCCGTAATGTCCCACAGTGGAGATGGCAATGGGGCGAGGGGGGTAATCAGTGGGCCTGGATCGCCGGAGCTCATTATAAGACAGCTGGCCATTAGTTTGCAGGCCCAGCGCATTGTATTGTCTCTACAAGCAGCCTCCTGCTGGGACATTATTTAGCTATTCTATTTCATCGTCACTTCAAATGATGCAATGGTCTTTTCAGGCACAGGCAGACAGACGCAGGAGTGAACCGGGAAGGTGACACCTCCACCTTTATGTGACAAGAGACACATTCCTTTTCATAAGTGCGGATGACCGAAGAATGTGCACACACACACACACACACACACACACACAAACCCATCTTTTCATGACTCGTATCATCTTTCCCTCACACTACTGACCAAATATGGATTAGGATTACGCCCTTTAACAGCCAATCCTCTCTTCCTTTAAGGGTTTTCGGCGCATTGGTTAACTGTCATTCTGGCGATATCATCCACAATGTCACAGACATGTGCATTGCCCTTGCAACAGCCCCCGCCACCACCAGCAACCAAATCCCTCTACTGCGATATCATGCTCCCACTATTTCTTGAGAAGCGTTCCCTCTGTCCTTTGGTTTCTTTTTCCCAAAGGTGTGTCAGGATCAGCAGATACCACAGGCATCCGTGCCTTGCCAGCCCCCCCCCTCTCTGACACCCGCTCTTCACCCTCCCACCCGCCTACTTGTGCATATGCAGAGGAAGGAAGCATCTCCACTGTGGCAGCAGCAAAACACCACACTACAAAAGAGATGCGCACCTCTGACAGTAACCATCAAGAAGGGCGTTGACAGAATAAGGGCGGGAGATGATGATCTGAGAGGCAGGGATGTGCAAAAGGAGGCAAGAAGGGAAGAGAAAGGGCTTTCTTTCCTCTGTCTCCTTTTTTTTCATACCTTTTTTTTCATTTTCCCAGGATTCATCAAGCCCCACTTGACACATGTCTGACTGGGGTGGCGTTAATCTCCCCAGAGGGTGGGGTCCCCTTTTCTCCTCTGCATGCCACTCCTTCACGGAGCCCTTTCCTTTTCCCGTCAATTTACATTTCAAAACAGCCGATGAGCCGATCAAAGACGGTCACTAACGATGAGGCCTTTCATCAGTGGCTGGCATGGTATGCGGAGATAGTATACGGTGAGGTTTCATTGATCATAAGCAGGTGGGTGTGCTGTTTGGCACTGGTTTGTGTGCTGCTGGGCTCCTGTCATTATTTTATCCTAAGTTTGTCTCTAGGGGCAAGACGTCGCTGGCGGGGGATGTGCCAGTGGGTCTCACAGGAGAATGTCTTTGTCATCCGGAAGCCTTACATGCCAATGAATTAATCACAAGGATTCGAAGACCTGCGATCGCACTGAATCCATATGAATCTGAAAACATTGTTTTAAGAGAAGTTTCCATGGATTTGATGGCAGTTTTCAGAAACTTAATCACTGACAACAAGGTTAAGTTTCAGTATAGCTCAGGTCAGCTCCTGATTCGCAATTGGAGGACAATAAAAGGAGGGAGAAGTTTGACTTCCGATGACTTCTCACCCATTTAAATCAAACAAAGCACACATGGAACTCTTCAGTAATACAAGTCATTTATCTGCAATGTGATTTCCGGTAATATGTTTGGACAAATACAGGAAAACTGCCAAATGCTTCATGGAAAATTCCTCAAGTTCTGACAAAACTGATATGTATTTGACCACGCTGATCCATCTTGTTAATTGCGCAGTTTTGAAATAGAAGAAAAAACATACTTTGTAAACTGTCTGTTTATATTTTTGCCAAGTGAGGATGGGTAAGGACTTTTTGCCTGGTTTGCGTTAAGCACGGGGCTTCAACAAAATTACAACTTTCGAGCCCTTTCAAAGGCCTGAACACTGCAATGAATACTGAGTCAGACCCTTAATCTTAGGATCATCCCCCCAGGGTGGGAGATTATATTAGCAGAGCCATTCATCTCCAATAATTTAGTAATGTAGATAGTAGATTAGCTCTATTCCCTCTTGTCTGCCAACACCTGGGGCATAGCTCATATTCAATACCTCCTTGTTCTCCTACTGTATATCCTAACACTTGTACATGGCCTGCCCTCTCCACTACACTCATTTGACTCCAAATTACTGAGATCTCTGGGGAGACAATTCACAGCATTTGACCAGAGACACCCCCCCCCCCCCCAATCACACTAACACATGCACACATCTGCAGACATTCTCAATATTATCAAAGATCACATATAAAGGTGTAAAAAGGAGTCGCATTATGCACATTAATGCCTAATCACATGTCATTTTATTATACTCGCTTGGTATGTAACCCATGTCCTTTTTCCTGTAATTATAGCCGCGGAGTGGCAGGAGGAAGGCACACTGTAATTGTTTTTGAGCGAGAAATGGCAGAGGCAAAGATAGATTTCAGATGCCATATTTGCGCCGAGGAATTTGAGCTTTTTTCCCTCCCTTCACTCTCTTTCCAAAAAGGACCCTGTCGTTTTCAGAGCTTGCTGCTCCCGGGGTAGTATGCTTTTTATTATTTTTCCAATTAGAGTCAATTGACCTGACAGAATGGAGGGCAATTAGTGATATTTCCCCCTCCTCGCGGGCCTGCGGGGTAATTTGCTGGAGGTTCTCAGCAGTGCTTTATGTGGATAAACGCCCCGCCCCACAAACCCTTTCTGGAGCATAATGGCTTATGATTTTTCAGAATATATCTCCTCTTACGTTATTCTTTCTCCCAGCAAAGTACAATTACAGACTGTTGAAGGGTGTCATCTTTTAAACGTCCTATAATCTCTCTCCCCCTCTTTATCATATAAAAAGAGGGGCTATAGTATCAGTGCGTTGCTTTTACTATACACCGAGAAATGAGATCTGTACTGATGTGTAGGGATTGTTGCCAGAGTAGTGGCAGCAGTGGTGTTGGTTTCATAAAATATCCAACCAAGGAAGCATAATTGTGAGCAGATCTTTTCTCTCGGCCTATGCAGAATTAACTTGTGCACTGAAAGCCAGACTTATGGAGAAGAGGGAGGAGGAGTTGGTAGGGTGAGCTTGTTGGCTTAAATCCTGACTTGCTATTGATAAACTTGATGAATGTAATTTGTGGCTGCAACCCCGGGTTATTGTCCCCCCTCTATACCTGCAATGCCAGAACGCTCTGTTCCCGCATGCAGGAAAGCACAAAGGCCCGGTCCGCGTTGGCTCCCATCTGAATACCTGTATCTGCCTGTGCCTCTGCTGAGGAGTCTGACACACAAAGAGAAAAATAATCTTCTGAACTAAGCTTGTCTGGCATATCCACTGCTGAGTCTATAAGAGCAGAGAAAATCTCCTCAAACTGATGCACTGAAATAAATACGCTTAATTTACCTATGCAGAAGCCGTATTGGAGACCGCAAAGGCCGGCACATAAAAGAGGCATGGATGGAGAGTTGTTTGGAGATTGAGATACAAGACAGTGCAGGTTAGTGGAGCATGCTAGGCGTATAGCAAAATGCAAATGCACTGAGTGGGGGAGAGGATGCAACAAAAACACGTTTGATACACTGAGTAAAATTTATTCCATGCATGCGAATGTGCCACCCCAACCCAAGCACATCATTTGCTCGACATTCAGTACATCTGTTGTGTTAAGTGACTGTAATTTAGGTGACATTGGCACAAAGCCTCTTAATGTAGCCCCGGTGGACCCCCTGTAAGAGGGGCACGCGGGACCAAACAGAGGCATCTCGCAGCTGGAGCCGCGTCAAGGATCATTTCCCTCTTCACATGATTAATTACAGTTTGATCACTTGAATCTAAATCTGATTAATTTTGGTCACATGTCAGAGAGGCATCAGTGGTCTAGAATGTATACTGTGTTAATCTCTACCAGCCTCTCCTTGAGAATCATTGTATGAGGTTACAACATGTGAAGCTAATGTTGTGCATGTGTGGAACGCCGAAACGACCACTTTGTCATTTACATGTGAATCTTTGGTATTGGTGTGTAAATTTCCAGAATTGGCATCATAAATGTGAAAAGTGCCGTTCAATGAGGAGATTTAGGCTTTGCATTTACTGTCTCCATTCTTCGCTCGTGGTTCACTCTGCTAATGCATGGGAGGAAGTTGCCTATAAGCTGCGTGTACACATTAAAAGACCATACCAGTCTTTTTTTTTTACTTCTCACCACTAGCAGAGATCGCCCCCATCTTCTACAAATGTTGTTGTTAAAATTCGACCATGTTTACTTTAGTAGAACTCAGACTGCATTTTAAACCCCATTCACTGACATTCATGTCGAAACAGGGTATAGAAACCTACGGGAAAATTTCTGGGTTTAGGTTATTCACCCTTCTAAAGAGAAAATCTGCTGCATTTATTTGGTCAAAAGTCTGAGCGAGAGAGAGGAAGGAGTTGTTGCGACGAAATTATTACGCCTGGAAAAATAGTTCCTTACAAGTGCTGCCTTCCTGGTTTGAATATTAGCGTGAAGAGGGATTTTGACACAGATGTTATTTTTAACTTAAGTTGTCACACATTTTCAGGTACTTTCTGTGCTGTTTATTGAATACAGGCAAAATATAAACAAACAAGATATCTCATAGATAAAGCTTCTTTGTGAAAAATGCGTGGGGTTTATGTAACCTAAGTGGCAGATGCTGACAACGAACAATGACATGTAGTAACACCGGCATGGTCCTTTAACCTTCTCCTGAAAAACACCTGCACTCTTAACAACTCCTCCAAACTTCATGTCATTCAGGGCTGTTTTCTTTTTCTCACTCGTGAGACCTAATGCAAAAAAAGCCTCAAACACACACACACACATGTTCCCTCAGGACCTTAGGCCAGATTCCTGTCCTAAGTGGTTGTTGTGGAACTTCTAAGCTGTCAGAGCCTCACCATAATCCCTCTCATGGGTCAGGGCACAGTGTCAGATCTCAGTTTACTGTACGGCTTTCCACAGTTTACTGGCCGTAGCTTCACTGTGGCTTAAAATCCCCTTAGGATGGATTTATTTGCATTTATAGCCCAGGTAGCTTCATTACTTCAACTGTGGAAGTGCCTGAAGGTATACAAGTACAAATGGATTGTAATTTCTCAAATTCTTGTCTGGTAGAGGTTGTAAAAGAGCAGATAAAACAGCTCCACACGGGCACTTATGCCTGATCTTACAAATATGGCTGGAATGTGCTGTGAGTGACAATAGTTCTGTGCAAACTAAATACAGTGAGGCTAAAAGGTCACTTTTACAGTACCTGCATGCCCGATGGCCTAAAGCTTGCTGCGCATGTGCATGTGCGTGCGTGTGTATGTATGTGTGTGTGTGCTTTTATGGCCTCAACTCATCAGTCGTCAGCTCTATGGGATCAGCATTTCTGCCAAACCAGTAATTAAATAACAATGATAAACAAACTAAAGATAACCGGATAAATAAGCGGAACTGGATGTCCAGTATTTTATACTTTATTTGTTTTCCTGCAAGAATGTCTGGATGCAGTATTTACATTTCCCACATGAGCCTGTTTCAAATGTCACTTGACAGCTCACTCAAACTAGAGTATTTTTTTAATTCTGAGAGGACAAAAGACAGCATGTCCTGAATATCTTGTCAATGTCAAACATTGTTTTTGATAATCAGAATCACCTTGACTGTGCTTTGTGGGTAAACAGAGGTGGAACTGTAATTGTAGACATGCTGTACGTTTTAACGCAGGAATATGAAAGGGGGCCACAGCAACTCACAGGAAGGCTTTGTGAAGTGTGTGAGCTCTGGAACTGTGATCCTCAAGGGCGAATCAGCGGAAAACAAAAGCACACAACAGTCGTGGCCTACATTCATGTTGGAGTGCTTTCAACGCCAACAGAGCTTATTTTCATACGCCATTAATTGCTTGAATAGATTGCCTGTTGAATTCTTAATGTGCTATAAATTCCGTGTTTGTTTTCTCTGAGTTGACAGCACACAGGCATACTGTGTCAAACCGTGTCCTGTAATCAGCGCTGGCCTTGGAAAACTTCAGCTATAGAAAAGCCTGCCACGCTCTCCTCTCTTCAACTTAACGTTTTTGTGGGCTATTGTGCACAAGTTTCTCTCATCTCGCTCCTGCCACAATGGAATCTATCCATTACATCTGAATGGTATATCAATGGCCTTCCGCTATGTATAGTTGGAGATTTCTTTAGCTCATGTTTCCTATTCAAGACGTAGGTGTGAAAGCTGGAGAGGGTCACCGAGCAATAAGCAGATTATCCCGCGGCACGGTGAGGAGTTGGACAGCGGTGAAGGGACATCTCTGGGTTTTGTCTCCTCAAAGTGCAGAATCAGTCGTCACTCCAGGGCTTTTACCTGTAGGAGTCAAACCCTGCTTTCAATCCATTTTAATGCATAACCAGCAGGGCTTTCCTTTCCAGCTTAATTCGTACGCAGGGACTTTGCATGTTTTAAGCTCTATGCAAATATTATTGGATTTTCCAAGGATTTGGGCGGATTTCCTGCCATGGATTTTCCTTTACAAATGTCTTTAGAAAATAAAGTGAACCTATTTTATTTAAATTCGGTTTAAGAAGGCAAACAAATATTTAGATGCTAAAAATATTGAAGAGGCATCTTCTGAAGTAGGGACTGAACTTTATTTCAAATATTTTTGCCCATTCTAGCATTTTCTTTCCCACAAATCTTTTCTTATGGGAAATTAACTTTAAAAAAAAAAAAAATCTAATTCAAAGCCCACATCAACTGTATCCACATCATCATCTTATTACCTCTGCGGTTCACGCTGCTCAAATAATCTGAATGCAAAGAACTAGATTATGGCCCTGCATATCTGCATAATCGTCCTCAGCATTGTTTTTCAGTGGCCTTGACAGATTGCACATGGACCAGGCCTTGAAAGGCAGCACTGACAACATCACATCCTTGAACAAACCAAAAGGCTGTCCAGAATAATGGGCCGCTGCTGCACTCATGTCATCTGAGAGGGCGTCGTGTTGAGGAAAAAGATGGGGGTTTGTTTGGACATGACCACTGCTTGTACACCAACCCCCTCTGGCCATGGAAGATGACACTGGAAGCTTAGAAAGAACACAAAAGCAGGTGCAGTTGGCCTCTGAGAACGGCTCTACAAGGTGGCCCCCGGAGGGAGAAAGCCTAATTCCTCTAAAAGATGTTGACTGTGTACACAGTTCTTCATTATTGCAACTCTCTCCCTTTGCCACCAACAAACGTCCTGACAAAGGCCTTCATCAGACGATGCTACGACTGGAATTTGAGGTGCACATGTTTTTGATTAGTGCTCACTCGTGTACTCTTCCTGCGCTGCCATCTCTAACGGTGCCAGAACTTTTCGACAATAATGTTTTCCCAAACAAACTGCAGCAATCCCTGTATTTAAAATATTATGTTTGTGTTCTCTCAGCGTACAGGGCACAGTTTTAATGACTATCTCTCACACCCCGCTCTCCTCCGTCTGTCTCTGCCCTTCATTTCTCTCATAGTTTAGTCTGTTGGTGGCTTTTCGGGGCTGGGAGGGGGGTAGGCGCTGGCCACAAGCTGAAAGCTTGATTACAGTCCTGGCAAGAGAACAGAAAGCTGAGGGGCAGGAGGGATGGAAGGGGATGGGGAAGGGGAGGGAGAGGATGGAGGGACCTCAGGCCCTGACTAAAAGCAGCTGTGGAGCGGGCGGGGTTGAAGGCCCTATGTGCTTTTAAATGGCTCAGGAAGACTGACCTCAGCAGAGCTACACATGGAAGCGCTAAGACGGCCATGTTAGCGAACTTGGCAGACAGCTCACCTGTGGATCACTTTAGTACTTCCTGTGTTTCTTAGTTGGATTTCACTGTGAAGGAGAACTTATGTTTATTACAACCTGAGTCTTGTTTTTATAGCTTTGGCTATTGTTTCTATGTTAATTTGCACTCACCACAGGAATTGGTGAGCTCAGAGAATGATGACAGCATTACTAAAATAAATCAGAGAGAATCACAAGTAGTCAGATGATTGGATTAAAACAGGACGTGGACAACAGTTTTTTTCTGCAACGTTTCTATTCTAACCATTTTCTAATAATAAGTATTATGATGATTGATGAGTCAAAAGTAGAAACAAATCTTGGGTTGCCAGATTGTGAAACATCTCCTTGGCCAGTGATTGATCGTGATGAATATCGGTAATCCCATAATAAGTTAAGGACAAGTTTTTAAATATGGGTTTTGTTCCAGATCCTCTGCAGCCATTTCACAGCACGTAAGTCCAAACAATCCTAGAGATATTTTACAAGATGGCATCCCAATAAATAGTCTTATTAATGGCTTTTAATTGATCAATGAAATTAAATGAAAATGAATTAAATGATTTGTTAACCATTTAAGTGGTAAT
>JAQFJA010000010.1:6006444-6018082 GCA_029874485.1 Naso brachycentron | reverse complement strand
CATTAAAGTGGTAATCTTGAATATTGGAATTACATTGTTTCTGACAGCACCTTTGGTGATAAGCTGTGATTTGCAGGCGCGCTTTGTGACCTCATCTCCCAGAGTTCACGTCAGAAACCAAACAGTGTGGACTGCATGGCATCGGTAGATAGCCAGTTTCTTCTTCAGAATGTGAGTTTTCTTTTTCTGTGGACCTGTACTTTTACCAAAACTGTCGTCACCTGGATGCTGTATCTTCTTTGTGTGTTGATCCACAATTTTAACTCAAAGGGAATGAAAAGTACCCACGCCAGTCAGACACAACTAAGATCAAGTCTGTGGAGTTAGCTCCACCTGGGCAGACCAACCCCTGCTGACTGCGTAAAAGGTGTCACTAACTGTGCGCTGCTGAATTTCACCACAGACAATCAGATCTTAGTAACACGGCATTGCTGCAAATACAAGTCAGTTGAGCATGGGCTTGATTATCATTGTTTTACCTCTTCTGTGACTGGGCTGCAACTGACGAATAGTTTTACTATCGATTAATCATTTATTCTATCAAATGTCAAAAAAGTGTAAAAAATGCTTATCTTTATTTCCCAGAGCCCAAGGTAACGTCTTCAAATTGCATCTTTTGTCCAGATAACCACTTTTATAAAAGCTTTCATGTGAACATTTTAGAAAGAATGAGTTTTACACACATACACACACACACACACACATATATATATAGTTTTGTTTTTAAAGCCCTGTAGAGCACAAATGTAAAAGAACAACACATAGTTACATTTTGGGCAAATGGAAGTATTGTGATAAGAGAGGTCTTACATTCAACAGCGAGTAAGACGAGTATTGGCATTCGACAACATATGCAAAACCTCAAGAGCCAATGAATCTGGCTATGGAGGCGTCAGTGTTTCAAGTGACTTGATTCTCTCTTCTCGTGAAGCTTTTATCTATTCAAAACAAAGAAAAAAGAGAAAAATGGTGATGAGCTGGATGTGATAGTGCTGCCAGAATAATGATATATTCAAAATAATGGCTGGGAGAGAGCTCCCTAATGGCAATGTTCGGGAGCTGAGTATTGTAAAGCACCGCGACAAGGCTAAACTTGTGCATTGGATTTACATGGGGAAATAGCCGGCGACTCCTACTCTTTTCTTCACAAACGTGGGGTGGGGGCGGGGGTGGGTGGCGGGGGGTGTTTGGCATTTCTACACATAAAAAGAAATGCAATAGTCAACACGGTGTCTTAGTATAGTTTTCTCACACTCCCACAAACCTTCTGTCAAATGCAACAATGTCATAGGAGGATGAAGCACCAAATAGGATCTAAATTTGTGAAGCCATTAAATGTGAACAAAATTATATCTTCACAAATGATAAGCCTAACGCCACAGCACCTTCATATTTCACTGTACTGCACTGTCACTTTGGCACGGTGGCAGAGGCAGGAGCGTGTCTGTGAAGGATCTCCTCTTGCCCCCTGAGTGACGAGGACATTCAGCTTTATTAAAGGGATATTTCATCCAAACACGGCGGGGTCCGTTCTCCTCCCGATTTTGACTGACAGCTCGACTCCAGCAGAAAATCAAAGCAATTGGCGACGTGTTCGGGATTAAAGTGAGAGGGTCATCCTCAAAGGCTAAGGTTAGGCACACTGTGTGGATTTCCCACTGAAGGAACACACATTTGAGCGCGGATCAAACGCCTTTGTTCTGGAAAGGGGCTCTAATGTGAAGATAACATGTTGTTGTTTGGAAGTGCTGAAATGCAATCTTAAGTATCCCTCTTGAATGTGAATCATCTCATTACCAGGCATTCTCACACTGAGATAATGTGAAGCATAATGTGTTTTATATCATCATGGTATGAAACAGGGCCAGCAGTGCACTGTGTAAAATCCCCTTCAGTGGCATTATTTTGGTCGTCAGTAGCATAAATTTGGATGTGAGAAACATCAAAGCCCCCATATAAATGCCTTTCTCTTCATGTTGTCATCCTATCTTTGAATCACTCCCCCTCCCCCCTAGGGCCATGGTTATTTACATTTTCAAATCTGCATTTTTCATATAGATCTGTCTGCCTCTGATTTTAATATCAGTGATGTTTCCCACGACACCTTTTGTTTTATTATGCATTATGAATTTCTTCCCCTCTCACTCCTCCCTCTCTCTCCTTCTCTCTCCCTGTCTCCCTCTCTCTCTCTCTCTCTCTCTCTCTCTCTCTCGCCTCCATTTTTTTTCTAATCCCTATCCCCCACACTTGGCTTATGAGTCCCAGTGTTTTATCATGGGGAGAGAGATTTATCATTTCAATCTCATTTCAATAAATAAAATAATCTCTCTTCTCCTGTACGTGACAGCAGCTAATAGTATTTTGTTATCGCGGAGTGAAACTTTGCAGACTTGGTGCACTTGCTGAAATGCATTGACATTCTGCAGCAGCATACAGTAGCACTGCCTGCATAGTGAGCAATACTTAGGGCGCTGTAAACTGTGCACAAGTGCATTTAAAGAAAAGTGATTCCAGCCCACTTCATTAATGTGAGCTTGATGTCAAAACCTTATTTGCAGATTTAATGGGTGTAATAATGTAACATGCTTGTGTTACAGCATGCATTCATTGGATGCTACAGTGTCTCTCAGAGGTTAAATGCAGCATCATGTTAGATGCTTAGTAATTAAATGAATAATGCACTTACTGGGTTTGGTTTGTACCCTTTTCAGTAGCAGTATAGGAACCCTCTTGTACCAATTCCATCCTCTTAAAAGCTACTGGGCTGCACTCATGTATGCTTTTATCTTTCAGCCAGGATATGTTCTTAAAGCACGGTCTGTCAGATCCGCCTGCACTGTGGTGTGTAGAAGAACAAGAGCAGCCATCAAGACGACAGTTTTATTTTAATTGCTATCTCCCTTTCCTCCCGGTCCTTCATTTTCCCTTACCCCTGGAGCAAATCAACAGAAAAAATGTAAAAGGACTGACAGGAAAACAATTGCGTTTCAAATTGAACTCCCTGCAGAGTGTGTTCACTTCCTTAACCTGACATCCCTCCCTTCCCCACACATGGCAGAGGAGAAGGCGCGGCGAGCGGCAGCCACACTAAAGCTGGAGAGAGGGGGGAGACCGTCCTTTTGAATATGTGTTTTCTGTTTATCATTAGCTGACTGGGTGCTTCATCATTCGGCGAAAATCCCTATCTGCTGAACATAAGGCCGAGAGACAGCGGGGAATCAATCTTTTGTGCTTGGGCAGATAAACACAGGACGCAATCAGGGGGAGACGGAGCGACGGAGCAGGCCGCGGGACTCACGCCGCCGGTGATGGATGGCGGAAGTGAAAGTGTCAGGATGGCATTATGCAAATGGGGGAGGCATCCGAGCATCGCCCCGGTGATTATGGGAGATGGGAGAGCAGCCTGTGGTCCCCCTGGCACCAAGGCAGCCATTTTGGGGACTCGTTGTCTCCTACTGGAGCTGGGGAGGCGGGAGGAGGCGGAGGGGGGTGGATAGAGTGGTGGACGGGAGAGAGAAAGAAGGAGGAGATGAAGGAGGAGGAAAAGGGAGGGAAGAGCGTGTCATGGTATCATTCCCTCACATGCGCCACCGCCTCACCCCCACCCCTTACCCAAAAAAAGGGGAGGAATAAGTCTATAAGCAGAGTGAGAGGCATCTGTGTCATTTACTGAAACAAATGACCAGCCTTCGCTTTCCGTGGGGTTTGAATGAGGAGGGTGAGCCTGCCGAATGATAGAGATAGCACGCTGATGGAACAATCATGAATAATGAACTTGAACTGGACAGAAATAAAAGCTGGTGGTGGTGATTGTGACGGCGGGTGTGTTTTTTCGACAAGTCGAAACACATGCGAGCCGAGCGGCTCTCAGAGGCCAACGTGACCCCTGGGTGCAATGGTATCCATCCCGGCTGTGTCACTTTCACAACCATCTAGACTCTCGCACATACACACCAATCTTAATGACAAGCGGGCAGGACACACACTCCCACTATAATGACCAAGGATGCCACTTGTATTCAAATGAGGGTTGAAGTGAGAGCCAGGCAGATACTTCAGGGAGCAGCAGGGCCCAGAGGGGAGATCCAGCCGCAGTCCCCGCTGTGCCATTACAGTAAGATTGGATGAAAATGGAGACATGGAAAATATGATAGTGTGTGTGAGCTGATGGGGACGGCACAAGGAGAACGCCGCCCAGATGATCTATGCGGGCGAGCCTGTGCGCATTGTGAGTGAGCCGGTGTGTGCTGCGAAATTAGCAGCTGTAGTCGGACGAGCCTATTTTTCTCCTGTTTACACAAGAGGAGAGGGAGTACGCATGTGTTTGTGATATCAGAGAACAGGAGAGAGGCACTGATCATGTGCCGCACAAGGTAATTCTTTTGAGTGAACGTCTGCCACGAGCACAGAGTCATTCTATTTCTGCTGGAATACAATTAACAGCAATCATCCAG
Organism: Naso brachycentron; assembly: GCA_029874485.1. Classification (NCBI taxonomy): domain Eukaryota; kingdom Metazoa; phylum Chordata; class Actinopteri; order Acanthuriformes; family Acanthuridae; genus Naso; species Naso brachycentron. The sequence goes on along the minus strand of JAQFJA010000010.1, from coordinate 6,013,628 downwards.
CCTCAATCTCTACAATCTTGAATTTCTCGTCCTGTTTGTCCTTTTGAGCCTGCGTCCATTTTTAGTCCCTGTCCTAGAGAGACAAGCCGGGCTGAAGTGCCCGTCCTCCACCTCTAACTTTACCACTCGCCACAACACACAGACAATACCACTCCGTTCCGCCTGATTGGATCCATTTGCATTGGACACCTCCTCTGCATATTGATTGATGGGTTTAATCAGCGAATCAGGGGGAGCGCTCAGACATCAATCTCTGTCAAGCCCCTGCCTTTTTTCCGAGCCTGTGATTCCCTGCTAGGACTCATCAAGGAAAGCAAGTTTAGACAGAGAAAGAGGTAGGCAGAGGGAACAGAAGAGAATGAGGGAGAAAAGAAGAAAGGCATGTGGGGAGTGGAAGGACAAAGTATTACAAATAACTTCAGGTGGATTTTTCTGACTGGCCCCCGTTAAAGTAGATCAGGTGTAGCATAAAGGAAGGCCGGCCGACTGTGAAGATATAAAGGAAATTTAGAAATGAAATAGCAGACCGAGCAGATTTATGCAGGTTATACATGAAGAGTAATGCAGAAAATGTGAGTTTTGACAGTGCTCAGGTGGGAATGATCTGATTGTATATGCTGTTTTTCATTCATTGTTAATTAATCATACATTTTCACACTTTTTTATCCAATTATAACATTCGATCAAACCTGAAGTAATGCAATATTTTACCCTGGTGTGAAGAAAAAATGAAATTCAAGAAAGATTTGCCACCTCCTCTCTTCCCTTTAAATTAAACTTTTGCTCGTTTTTCTCCAAACTTTAGTGCACGGAAGTAATAAAAAGGATAACAAAACAGTTAACTAATTGGCATCAAACAACTCAAGTTTTTAAGCGTGTTCGTCTTGTCTAATTTCACAGGTCCTACAACATAGCTGTCAAAGTCACAGGATCAATGAAAAAGAGTCGGAAAACAACCTTTTCACACCTCCCCCCCACTGTTTGTGTGTGTCTGTTTGTGTGTGCACGTGTGTGTGTCTGCATGCAGGCACAGTTGTATATATAGAAAGTGTTAATTGAGTTGTGATTGCCATTGTGTGCCACATGAGGGGAAGTACCAGACCCCCCTCCACCCTTCCCATGCCAACGTGAGAGTGTACCTGTGACACGTCGTGCTGACAGATACTTCAGTGCCTTCTCACTTGATAATTACTGTAATACAAACTCAATTAAAAGAAAGCAGCTCAAAGAAGATGGAGATGAGTTTGATTAAAATATGAATAAAATTTTAAAAAAATCTGAGAATACATATTTTTACAGATCTGTCCCTGAGATGGTGTGAGACTTGCACAAATGTGCGCAGGTATCTCTCATGTCTGCATCACCGGAGACAGTTAAAGGGTTTGAGACAATGCTGTGATTTGAAGAGAGCCCTTTTTCTTCAGTTTTGCAAGGAGAGGTGTCAGGTTTTAAAGCGAGGAAATTTGGCTTCTTTAAATAACGATTTAACAAAATCGGCCTGCTCACAATAAATGAGTGAAATGAGCGACAAAATTGAAGACTCCTCTGTCACGAGCAACCACTCACCCCCTGTTAGGAGCACAGTGAGGTGGTTGCTTTCATAGCGACCAGATAATTGTCATGAAACATCACACACAACTAGTAAAAACAGTAAATGAACTCTATCCTTCTGTATTTCAACATTTGTTCAGGCTAAGAGCATATTTTATTTCTTCTATTAAACTCAATTACTTCCTGTGTGAACTTGGCCTTGACGGAAAAGGGCCCCATAATTCAGTTCTGGAGAGAGAAAAAAAACAAAACATTGCAACATGCTCGTTTTTTGGAGGAAGAAACTTTTAATATCCACAGCTCTTAATGACGGCACTGCAATTAGAGTGGCTGCATTTTTGCTCTAGCCGCGAGTCAAAGGAAAACAAATAAAGCAGCTCGATTTAGAAACCTTATTAGACTTTGAGTCCCTGAGCAATTAAAGTATTACAGCTGAAGTGCTTCTGTGAACCCACCGATGGAAAGCATTTATAGGTGGTCTCTACTTTACTGGTGGTCTGTTACTTGGCTTTTTTTCTCCCTCTTTTTCTTATTTGCACCAGTTAGAGCTGCAATAGTCTTGTTGTTTATGTGTAAGCATGTTGTGACGAAGTATTGGACAATAAAAGACCTTGATATTTTACAGTGTTTGTCAAGGACAAATTGCACGCATGGAGACTTCTCTGTCCTCTGCTCGCCTCAACATAGATAAATTAAACAAGAGTTTTTTTAAAAAATACAATACTGATTGAAACATCTGTTTAAAATACAATGATTTAAGACTTCAAATAAACACTCCTCATCTTTTTAAGCACTCATTCTTTGATCTCCTGTCTGCAGCGTTCGCCCCATGCAGTGTCTAAATTGGCTTGACTGTGATGATGCCCTTTGCAATGCAATCTCTCCAATTTGATGCCTTATCAAATTACTAACCCAGAGGAAATGAATGGTATCATCTGTGTCAAGGCATTGATGTAGTTTCACTTAGCCTGAAACACTATGGTCCTAATTGAATAATTAGATTCCTCCAGATTTTCTATCCATCCTCAAACTAATTACAATTAAAGAGGAAAACTGAGTGCCTTACATATCAATTTAACAAATAAAAGCAGGTAAAAATAATTTTTTAAAAAAAAGATATTTTAATCACACAGAATTTAATAATACATAATTGTAATTGGTGTAATTGGAGTGGAAGTGTTCTGAAGACAAGCAGAATTTGATTTCATTGGGGTTTTTTTTATTATTATTTTAATGACTTGTAATATATTTTTGAAAGAGAGCACAGTGATAAGACTTAAACCTGATGCACCACTAGGGGGGGTGGTGATGCTTTTTGGGCCGAGCCAGCATATGGTTTGGAATGCATTGAAAACACACTACATTCAAATGTTCTGTGTCTCATTCACACACACACACACACTTTCCCACAAGAGAGAGGGAGGTGACTGGGTTTTAAGGGGGGGGAAGGAGAGAAAAAAAAAGTAGGAGAATGTGGTCACATGATAACTTGCATTACAGCTACAGCTCTATCTCAACTAACTTTGGCGTGGAGTTTCACCGACCGCCTGCTAATACCATAATCCCCTCGCCGTGACCTCCTCCTCTCGGACCACTTGTGACACCTCCCGCTCGGCCACCTCTGCCCCGACTCCTCCCCTCTGATCACTCGGCAAGAGTCCCCCGCCATAATTGACTAATGACCCCATATCAATATTTGGCTGTGGTCACAGGCTTTCAGTACCGTTGTAATTTAAAGTGGATTAGTGTTCGCCTCAGCACGTTTCTTTTGGCAGCCAGCCAGTGGGACGAGCTTTTGATAACAGGTTCCTTCTTGCGTGAGTGTATGTGTGTTTCCAAGTCGAGTGTGTGTGTGTGTGTGTGTGTGTGTGTGTACATGCCTGCTTTGTGTGTGTTTGTATGAACTACATAAGCTGCCCATTGCCCTACGGGACTTAGACACCAAAGCAGCAAACAGGCTGCAGTTTTTCCTGATGAGGAGATGGGACACACACACATTCACTCACACACACTCACACACAGACACAGGCGCTGGCTGACTGACTTACTGCCTCAGCCTGTTCCTGTGAAATGCTGAGGTCCCAGTCCAAGTATTTATGCTGCTCTCCCACTAGAACCACGCATGAAGGTGCAGACGGCAACAAACTAAAACCAATTTTGGATACTTGTAGCCTGATTTGTGAGACTGTCTGGCAAGTTAATTTGTGTCTTATTAAGAAAGATTACTTTTCTGGTTCTGGATCTTTTTTGGCTTGTGATCTCTCCTCTCTGATCCAGGGGCACGGCTCTTATGATGGGCTCGAACTTCACCTGCTGCATGGACAGCACTCCGAGGAGGAGGAGGTCCTCTGTTGGTTAGGAAAAGACAAATCTAAAGGAATCTAATATAGGAAGCTTTGCAGGCTTCTCCCTTTCTTTTTTCTTTTGTCTTGTCTTACTGCAACTTTTCAGTTTACAAGGCTTACTGCTTGCTTAGCTTAAAAATGTGCCAAGCTTGTCAGTCTTGACAAATGTCAGTTCCGCACATCCTGTCATCTTGTCACATAATCAAATAGAGTCTTGACCGCGGTCTATGTCAACATCTATGTTCCTGAGCATCATTATTGCCTATCTCTATACTACAAAAACATAATTTTTATAGTTTATGTTGAGTAAGCACATTATTTTGTGTTAGATTTTTATTATTTTACCAAAAAAAAAAAAAACACAAAACAAAACATGACTGAGATGGGTTTGCATTTTCAAAGCATTTATAGCAAATGGCACATGTTATAATGAAATGCAAATTTTTTAAATGCAGGCAAATTTCAAAGAAAGCACTTTGTATCACTCAAAAGTTCCTGTTTTCTGCCTACCACATTGTTAGAAAGCTCGCTTACTCTTTGTGCCCCTCGTTCCCAAGAGCTCCAGTATTTGTGCCCCTGCAGGTTATGGCCTTATTAATAACACCAAATAGTTTTCCTTCGTGGATTTTTTTTTCATTAAGTTGTGAAAGTAAACAGTATGTAACCTGAAAAATGAAAAAATACTAACTATATGTTCCTCTTAACATAAATTTAAATCAGTCGTTTTTAGTATTAAAAAAGTCTTTTGGCCCCTCAGATAGGGATCCCTTGGAAGGATCCCGACCACTAGGTTGGGAGCCAGTGTTAATTCAAGAAAAAATAAGGTGTTCAACTTTGCTCTTATTTAAACCACTTTAAAATATACAGACATTTTTTTCCCATTGTCTTTTGATGTCTGCACTACTGTGGCTGATCAGACTGAACCAGGTCCGGACTTGTCAGGATACACTGTGTGTCGTTCTGCTCCACTAAACAAACCATACAGCTCTACTACACCAATAGGCAGACAGACAGACAGACAGACAGACAAAAAGACAAACAGAGAGAAAGAGTCTGACCGTGTCTTACCTCGTCCCAGCGCCTCTTTCTGTATGCAGAATGCGGAGGCAGAGTGTTTATCTCTCTCGCTGGTGGAATGTTTGTGTAACTGAACGCTACGCTGATCGAGTTCAAATCACGGCAGGATAATTAAAACATGTTGATCCCTTCAGTCATGGCAAAGGGGCAGATTTATTAATGATACACTTACCACAGCCCGTGGACTGCGTGCGCAAGTGAGAGATGGTAATATTGCATGAAATCGTTGGTTAGATTGTCATTTACCTGCAGGCCCGTGCCAGTATGAGTGGTCTTTCATGTAAATGAATTTGTCTAGAGAATGAGAGAAATGAGAGACAGAGGGTGGAGTGAGAGATGGAATTAATAGCTTCGGGTCATGGGGATAATGATTTCTTCATGGACCCAGTCAGAGTCAAATGGCCCAGGCGTCTCGTTTGGTTTTTTCTGAAAGGACGAATGAATGTAAGGGTGAACATTACATTGAACAGGGGCATTTACTGAATATGTAAACGCATTTGGTTTTATGACGGGGTCCACATGCCAACAACGCTTCCAAATGACCCACTTTGTATTCACGCAATGCAAATTTGCCACCGCATCGTTAGATCTCGTTGATTGAGTGGTGCTCCCATATGTTGAACAAGAGAACATATAATTTGCTCATGATATCAAAATATTGTGACACGAAGGGGTGGGAGAAATGTTTTCCGTGAGTCAGACCCAGCTTGCTGTACCTGGTCGTGTTCACTCTGAGCAAATACATTATGAGGTTGTTCCCTTTCAGCCTGATTCAGCATCGATTTGAGGCTTAGTTGTAAACTTCCAAGTCACTCAGAGCAGACATTCCCCTCCAGCATTAACATTAACTGTGAACCCACACACATAAAGGTGCAGGTGTGTCTTTCCACCCATGTTCATTCATATCTGAATGGGGGTGGCCGCGTCAAAAGCTGCTGGTCAATCTCTTTGCACGCCTATTGTGAAGGGGGCAAGTCTGACAGAGTAAACCAGCATGGACACATGTGAACATAAAGGGCGTACCTCACACCCCCACTGCCCCATGCTGAAAGGACCCAGCGGGGGTGTGAGCAAGAGGGAGAGAGGAGGGGACCTGGAAAATGGGCCCAGGCCAGGGCCTAATGGTGGGAACAGTGCGGAGGTGAAGCCGTCTTTTTGTTCGCCGCGGATAAAGGAGGCTTTTGAGAGGCAGCGTGTGTTTTTGTTCCACGGAGGGCCATCGAAGCTGCAGGCCATGCTTGTCCTGGGTTGTGTTGTTGTGGGGTGGGGGGGTGGAGACAGGAGTGTGGACACAGGCAGAAGACAGAGTTACTTGCTCCAGGGAGAGAAATATGCTACTACAAGGGTGTTGGAAGGAGGACAGCGTATCATCTGTCTATGAAGCAAAAAATGAAGGAGGGGGGTGAGAGAGTAAGACAGGGCTATAGAAAGAGACAGATGGAGAGGAGGGGGGAGAAAGTGAGACAGAAGAGAGGCAAAGGGAGAGAAGGAGAGGCGTGAAGGTGCTTTATGGGGTACTTAGTGGCTCATGTATCCAATCTGCTGTCACTTCAGGTCATTCATTGTACTGTGTGCAGCTGCACACACCTGCTTTTCACTCAAAATAAAACATATTCTACATTATATTTAATTTGTGAATCATCCAAATAACTGGCTTTAATTTTTGAACCAAGACTGACAATTATATCGGGACAAGTGCCTCTACCTCACTGTGACAATGACCTATTGTTCAAGATGACGAAGAGACAGCTTCAGGCAGCCAGCGGTGAACTCACGTTGCTCCTTGACCCGTCTGACCTTTCCAACAGTTCAACTTCCACAGACCAGTGATGATTGATCTGCCTTTAGGACCCTTAAAATGCTCCTTGTCTCCTCTGCAGACAGGGAACAAAAATATGTGATTCGTACACTGAAATCCAATCTTTATATCAAATCTGACACAACCTTGCATTCTCACCAACTGAGCCGCTGTATCAGCTTACACAGCAGTACATCCTCAAACCCTAAAAAGTGTTTCACAAATCCTTGTGAGTTTGTTATTATAATCAATTAGGAAAACATGTATTTATTGACTTATTTTGCATTTGAGGAAACTCATTTTGTGGTATCATACTGAAATGCTGGATGGCTACCAAACATTTGGTTGGAAAAATGACATCACTTTACATTTTACACCACAGTTAGCAGTGTGGGATCAACAGTGAACTCTCA
>JAQFJA010000010.1:5973288-5988229 GCA_029874485.1 Naso brachycentron | reverse complement strand
TTGTGTTCTGTGTGCTCTGTCTGGATGTGATGTGTTGTAAGGACTCCCTCAGTTAAAGCTGGGGTAGGCAGTTTATTTTTGGTGTCATAGGGCAAAAATCCCATAATAATCTTTCAGCATATTGTAATTCAGGGGATCTCAAAGAACACTAGAGTTCTTTACCTCTTCTTGGCTCTGTTTTCAGGCTTTAGAAAATAAAGACCGTCATTTCAGAGAGCATCTGCCTCTATTGGCCGCTCTATGCTCCATTTCTTAGCAACTAGTGATGTTGATGCCGAGTTGCAGTCAATGCGGTCAGCCGGCTTGAGTCAGGATGAATTCACATCGTTGCAACTTTGTCATGAATATTTGGTGCAAACTGGCCTTAAAAGAGACAGCAACAATAAACAAATTAAAACACAAACAAAAACAGAAAGGGGAAGGTCCAGCGGAGCTGCCTCCTTAGGAGTCTCATGCTACAGCTAGCTTGATTTTTAGATGTGGCCTACCTCAGCTTTAAATAAAGTTGTAGGAATTAAGTGTATTTTCTAAAAAAGCACTTACAAAAACAAGATGTTGCTGTGATGATGGCAGCTGCCCTGGGTCAAAACTCTAGAAACATGAAACTGTGTCTTGCAATTATTATTATGAAAGAGAGAAGAAGATCTTTTGTCGTTTAGTGAACTTACCAGTTTGAGTTATATTGCTGCAGAAAAAGATTTTGAAACATACAATAATATATATGAATCTTGTAAACTCGTAAAAGCTTGCAATTAACTTTTCTACTGATTTTTGTATTCAGACATGAAAGGCATACAGCAGCGTTAGCATGACAGGAATTTAGTCATTCAGTAAGCATGTTATTGTTTCAAATATCTGCTAAGACCACTTTTCTTTTCGGTCATCCATTCAGTTTTAAAAGAAAGGACTCTAAAATCAAATATGCCACTTAAGTAAACATAGCGTTCAATGTGATGAAAGTGTCTTTGATAAAACGATAAGAAACTTTGTGACATTCTACGGTCGAAGGACAATTTGATAATTTAAGAGGGACAAGGATTTCTCTTTTCATAAAAGGAAAGAGAAGAATATAAAAGAAAGAGAAGGCCTTCAGGCCTTGTCAGCCATCTTCATTAGAGACCTCACTTTAGTCTTAATGCATTTCTAGTCATTAGCCAGGGCACAATATGTCACAATCCTCTTCAAAAGAGTAAATACACATTGTTCAAATAATTGCCCTGTGAAGGACAAACAACCAGCATGTAAAAAGGCATCATTATTCAGGTGCAATCACTGGCAGGGACTTTCAGGCCTTCCTTCTTCTTTGCCATTGTTGTAGAAGGCCATCTGATGTCAGAGTGCCTCTCTGCAAAAGTAAGAATTAAAGACAGAGTGATTTGCCAAACTGCAGCATGAGAGCATCTATGCCGCTCTTAAATCAGAGCTGCTGCTGCTGCTGCCATCATCAACACTTGAGGATACATTACTATAAGAATCCCCAGTCTAATGATATTGTTTCAAACAGGGCGTATTAATGTAAACGTACACAAAACACTGTATCCGTCAGTAGCTATTGGAGAAATCTGACACACTTTAATAACACCATCCTTCTGGTTGTCAGTCAAACTGCTGTAGATATGCAATTTGTCATATTTGCTCAGTTTTTTTAATTGATATGCATAGTTAATGAGCTGCCTCGTGACAGACAGCAATAAAATGGCAGCTTGCTCAACTAAAAAAAATTCCCCATGCATGGATAACTGCCATATTGCCTTGTGTGTTATCATTACTTGAAGTCAAGGTTAGAGCCACCAGTAGAGGTTGAACACAGGTAACCTCCCCCACCAGTCAAAGGACCTGGCTTGTGAAATGTCTTCAGACCGACACAGCAAGTCCAGCTGCCTCGGCTTAACATGACCAATTACCCTCATAGATATACTGCATAGTGTTTTTACCTCATGCGGGATGTTCAGGAATTTCCACAGACCTGAGGGCTTACTGTAACCATAGACAGTATAATAAATAGTGGACGATGTTTCCTGGTCTGAAAAGTTAAGTGGAAGTGCTTTAAACCTACATTCTTTTTTAAATGGCCCTGCAGGGGAGAGTTGCGTCGCAAAAAAAATAATAAGTCCAACTGAACAGTATGTAAGCTTATGAGAAAATTACCCTACCTGTCTTGATTTATTACCTTCGCAAGGTTTCTTGGTGAGTTTATGATCTCAATGCTCGTTTCAAGTCTTTTTCAATACAGCAAGTTTTTCCTTTTGTGAATTATGGTCCCACTTAGAAGGGAACAAACAAAAAAGCAGGTGATGCTTTAGGCATACGTGTAGTAGGACGATGCTTTGCCATTTTTTCGTCATATGAGGAAGTATAATATTTACAGTTTTGACCAATATTAAGGTTGAAGATGCAATCATCACTAAAGTATATATTCAAGCAAGGGAGCCAAAAATACCCCAAAAAACCCAAATGGAATTGTCACCATGTCGCCAAGTCTAAACACATTTAAGACATGATGATTGATTTACACCCTCAGCTCATGCATTCAGTAGCATGCAAGAAAACATTCCAGCTCGAAGGGTTGACTTTGAGCACCGTGAATTAAATGATCTTTTCTCGGTTGATAACTTGCTAATGTTAACTAGTAAACATGAAAAGGTAGCAAAAGATCCTTCCAGTAATTATTTACTCTTCTGACAGTTTCTGTATTTGGGGTGTTTTGCAAAGAAACATTACAAAGTCCCGCTTTTAAACTTGGCCAGCTTGTGCTGCATCCACGATGCCTGCAGGAAATGAAACATTACTGAGCTTTGCTTTTTAAAGTCTAGCTTATCAGACGAGCTTGACCTCTTTTTTTTTTTTTTGCTAATTGCCACTTTAGTTACAACTTAGGCTAATACATCACTAGTATTGCCTGCTTTGCTAACAGCAACTGAACACTTCAACATGCTGGAACTATTAATTACATTTAATTTTATAACAGTTAAACGTAAGCCTGGTAAACCAGACCCATTCACTTTGCAAATTAGTTCGCTTCTTGAAAATGGTCTGGGAACCCTCCCATTCATGACCTTTTTCACCCATCCGAAAAACTGACAGGCCAATCGCAACCACTTATCTCATATGTGGCAGGCTTTATGCAATGATTCGTTGAAGGGGCTGAAGACAACAGCTCCGGTCTGTGTACGTGGTAGCTGACACAAATTGTTGATAGCCTACAACAGACAGACAGACGAGGGGCATAGCTATTAACCTGAATTTTTTCAACAACCTGGTAAATAATCACATCAATGTTGATGTATTATTGTTATTTTAGCTATTCACAGCAGTTTTAGTACTTTTGCCCAGTGTGTTTTTTTGTTTGTTTGTTTGTTTTTTAGCGTGTTACGTTCACGAGGTTGCATGAGTCTTATGTCCACACAAAGGTAGAAAGACTTCTACTGAAGGCTCCTATTCTTCCCTATGTGTAGTAATCACAAAAAACAGTCCTTGCCAGGTTGCCAAGGTTATTCTGCGCCTTGTCGGAACATTCCTTTTCTTTAATATTAATAACTTCAATAACAAGGGGTTTTGACTCGCTTGAAATTTGCCTCAAAACAAACATGGCGGTGGCTCATCTGGAGTGCGAGGGGAAAGGTTGAAAAGTTGGTTGTGTGGTTATGTGTCTATCCAATTGCATTCAGAAGCAGTTTTGACTGCAACCATTGGTACTGCCCCTTGGAAATGAACGGTGAATCCATAGGTACCAGACTTATTCTCACTGTGCCAGACTGATTAAACTTGACTAGTGCATGTAAACTTTCCAACTAAAGTTATGTGATTTCTATTTCAGCAACAGAAATCACGTAACTTTCAAAATTAACCACAACTCAGCCTGATACATGCATGCATGTCATATGTGCACTTGCACTTTTCATTTACCTAAAACAGAAATACCACAAAGGTTTTTCGGTAACACTTTCTACATATTGATTCAAAGAGTTTAACTGCACATGCATTTAACAGGAGAGTTGTATAACTCGTCTCTTTCTACCTTAAGCCACAATGTTATCAATCACCCCTTGTAGATGCTTCCACTTCTATGTTTTATGTAACATACAAGCTGTGGTGCTGAGGCTGCAGGGTGATTTTGCTCAATATGCTGATGCCACATTAAGCATTTAAAAACAGACTCAATACTCAGAAATGAGCCCTGCAGCTGTCTTAATATCTATCGAACAATCTGAATTCTGGACACTGTGTTAAAGGCGTGTCCTTTTAAATAATGAAATAAATAACAGCAAGAGAGCCGGGGTGACTGTGGAGATGTAAAGTTTAATACCCACACTCTGTCTGCCAAAGCAGGAAAAGCAAGGGTAAAAAAGGACATATTTTTGGCAGCCCTTCATCAAAAGCATAAAGCAGTGGCCACAAGGGGAGAAGTAAACAGATTAGAAAAGCTATTGACATTTCCACATTGCAAGGAAGGGGTGTCAAATGGCAGCGAGGATGATAAGGTGTACAGGCATTCGGTCCCCCCTCTCATGTTTTATGTATCTGTGATCACAACTGATCGTGAGAGAAATTAATCAATAATAATGCTGCCAGGATGTGCGGGTGACACATGCCACTGCCCACCCCCACCAGCACCCCCCTCCTCCAACACCCCTCGCCACACTCCTCCATTCTGCGCCCTCCTCCATTCTCCTCACCCCATCCATTTTGATTCGGGGGCCTGTTGTTCGCCCACGTCTAGGTGAGGGATTTTTACATCCCCAGCGTGCTTGGAGGAACTCCATATGGCCGGGATCAAAGGTGTTGCTGGGTGCATGGTTCTGCTTGGTTGCCAGCCACCGCCGTTAATTAGAAAACAAGATCAGAGGCGGTATTAAAATCCAATTAAGCCCGTATGAACAGATTGCCAAGTGATGTTCACTAATGCATTACTGAGCACCATGCAAATTTTAGTGGCAGCATTTGGCTTTATGTTATGTGTTTGTGTCATTAAGAGTGTGTGTGTGTGTGTGTGTGTGTGTGTGTACCCGGGAGTGTATCTGAGCGTGTGTGCGGGAGTTTGTCTGTGCATGTGTCACTTGCCGGCTATCCGAGGCTCTGTGACATTGGCTGATTTTTTTCCTTGATACACGACTCTAATCTCATATAAACAATCAGCTCGAGCTCTGCAGAGCAACAGCACCTATCCACACAATAAGATTGGGTGATATTGCTCCTCACAATTAAAGCATAATTGAGAATGCTGAATTATTGATCCATCATAATTGAGTTCTCTTCATTTGATTTGTATGAGAAACTAATATGATGCACAGAAAAATCCAGAATATTTGGATAAATTGTCTGCGCGTAAATGTGCGTTTGGTACAAAAGATCTATAGCCTTTTTGTTTGGTCTCCACTGGCCACTCAAAGACATAAATTACAAGAGGGACAGGAGCTTTCCATTTAAATCATTTTAAAATTTGAGATGACTGTCAGCAGATATAATTAAACCATGTTAAGAAATTGGATGAGGCACATTAAAAATGCGTACATAAAATCATTTCGCACAATAAGTGCCAATTTAGTCCATGAGTCTCATTCGCCACTGCAGACAGACAGGGCATCTGTACCAAAGACTGACAAGTGGATGCAGCTGGTGGCCTATGGCCCGAAGCATCCACATTATCACAGACGAGGGCTGTTAATGCCGGGCTGAATGGAGCCCCTTTTGAGATACAAAATAGCATTCTGATTAGAAAGCCAGGAAATACACTTCTGAAGTGCCGGAAATTGTCACAATGCAGTACCCTGGCACATTTGGCACAGTCTCAAGCTGGGTATAGAGGGGTAAGATCTTAATGGAAGGATGTGCCACTATCAGACGCATTTAGATTTCTCATATAGTTGAGCAGTTTATCATTTTCCTCAGGATATGCGCTCTTAAGGTTATGGGTTGGGGTGAAGTTTTCTCTTAATATGATTATGTGACACAAAATCTGCTTTACTGTAGATGTTTGCATGATGTTTAATTTTTACTCTGAGAGTCACACAACAGGCCTCTTAGCTTAGCTAGTGTTTTTGTATTTTGTATTTTTGGCTGTATTTTAAATAGTTAAATGGAATATATACAAAATATATACCAAAAAAAATGTACCTATAATCGTTTTATGGTATGAGTAAGTCACTCTATTTCAGTGGTTCTCACCCTTTTTGGAGTACTGGACCCCTTGCATATTTTTTGGGTTAGGGTTAAAAGTCTCTCTTAAAGTCTTTTTTTTGCTCTCTGTCTTGTCTTGTTTTTTTTTTTCAGACCGGTGTCTGAAACAGACAGTCTTTGTAGCCATTTTTCCATGTTACTGATGCCACATTGCAGAGTAGTTCTTCTTCATGGTCTTTTTCTTCTTCTTTGAATAATGGTGCTGCTGTATGCTTAATTTGGAAGTAACTGACATGTTCCCGCAAATTTTTAACAATAAAAGCCTTATTAAGAAATAATGGAATCTGTCCACTGCAACTAAAGGACTCATAATTACAAAACAATACAGGAAGTGTTGAATTTGTATTAACAGCATAATGATGTAACTTTAAAGGGAATATTTAAGTGGATCAAAATGAGGTTTTCTTCTAAAATATGACCAGTATTATATCAAAGAGAGTGAATTGGATCTAAAGGCCTGTTACCTTTTGCAGTTGAGGTAAATAAAGCTCCCAGTCACTATTTGAGGAATAATGTATGTCTGTAAACCATAGGTTGTAGGATCTTTTTAAAAAACAAATTTTATTATTTCACGGACCCCTTGCAATTGCACCACGGACCACTAATGTGCAAAACTGTGTCATTTAACACCCATACTGCAGCAATGTCTGAAAAATGAGACAAGCTGACCAACTTTGATACACTTACTGCTGAAGTTTCAGCACTGGGGATCCACCTTCATCAGGATTCATTTGGCAGCAGCTGTGCTTCGTTAACTTGCTAAGTATTGATTGGTCAGGGCAAATCACCTGTAGCATTTCTAAGCCTGTCACCAGGAGACTGCAGTACCAGAGCTGGCTGTTCATCATGATGGCTGTTTGGGTCTCTTTCAGGTAAGCAATGATTTGTATGATGTTTTTATGATTTTTATGGATCACTTATACTTTGTTTTTCACCAGGGCCTTGCTCCTTGTCGTGCTCACTGGTGTGAGTTACAGCTACCCTCAAAAGCAAAAGCAAGGTAAAGTATCCCCATTGTTAACATTTAAAATGTTTAAAAATGTTTTCAAGGCAACTCAGTGATTTTTTTTTTTTTTCTTTTAATTTTTTTTTTCCACTTTAAACTGCCTTGTTGCTGAAATGTTCATTCTAAATAAATTAGCCTAAAAACTGTATCTTTTAGGTTTTGATCCTAACTTCTATGGTGATAGTTACGGTACAAACCCCGCTCCTGCTGGCTCTACCTGGGCAGAACCTGTCTCTGGAGTTGCCCCTGCTGGTTCTAGTTCTGGGGCTGCTTTTAAAACTGCCTCCTATCCAGCTCATCCTCATGCTGCTCCACGTAGAGAACTGAGTTACCCTCAGCACAGTGTTCAGAGGCAACCAGCTCCAGCTTCTTACAGCTCCAGTTTTTATAGCGCACCTAAACGTTCAGGATCTTCTCATAGCGCTCCTGCAGTTTTGACACATCCAGGTTCATTTCAACCGACCTTTACTCAAGGTAAGTAATGCTAATGTGACTTCTTTGCCAAAGCCTTGTGCTTAAACACTAGGCAGTCTCTATGCTAAGGATTCTTGCGTAATCTTGAATCTTTAATTGTACTAAAACTTGTAATTTTCACTTAGACACCCAGTGGGAAGTTGCACCTCCTACACTCTTTTCTGGTGATGCATCTACAAGACCTGGTGTTCATAGGGCTGACCTTAAACCTGCCCCTGAACCACTTGGTCCAAGCAACTTGAGTCCACCTGGCCCACCTCCCCCTCCAGAGTACCAGGCAGGTGAATTGTCCAAATACAAGATGATCTATGAGCATGGCAATTCTGATTCAGAGACTGAAGAGCAAGGCTTCCTACCACCACCTCCTGGTACCCAGGCTTGGAGTGGACAAGACTCAACCAGTGAACCTCAGTCATTAGGCCCAGGCAGAAGTTGGGCTGAGCTTCCTTATCCTTATGACTACATGTTCCTGACTGGCCAGTATCCTCCAGGCACGATCACTCACTCCAGCAGCAGCTTTGAGCAGGGGACGGACTACTGGCATGACACTCACTACGTGAGGGACTACTTTCCTGCCAGCCCCAGCACTGAGCAGCTCGAGACTCTCCCTACAAACTTTGAAGCCCCTCAGCACGTGCAGCAGCCCATCCAACCTGTAAGTCTTGGCAAAACTAGCTTTGGTGTGGCAACTGGACAAAACCAGCCCTATGAAGCAGTTGGTCCTCAAGGTTCTTACTTTGAGACGGGTGGGTTTGAACAACCACGTCATCACAGCCCAGCTGGTGGCTACAGGCTAAGCAAGGTACTCTCTGATCCTTTAGCAGCAACCAATATTTGATGCTTGAGATTAACTGGCTTAATTTTCTCACCTTACAGGTTGGTCGCTGAGTGAATCCCCGCAGACCATTTCTGACTACAATAAAGATTTCTTTAAAGTTGTGTGCTCTGGAAAGGAACTTACTATTTGCCACATCTACTCAAACTGCCAAATTTCAAGCGCTTTAAGTTTTATACCTTAAATTTTTGTGCAGAAAAATACTAGGTTGCTCAAACTGAGCTCCTGCAAGCGCCTCACCAGGCAGTTACCAAATTATGTGTATAATGGAATGGCACTTGGATTGCCAATTCAACTGGTGGCCTGTCATCCCAGGCCTTGCTTCAGGACATGTCCCAGTTCAAGAGGAACAGCAAGGCATTAGCTTCAAAGGTTTCCAAAACTAAATACTTAGAAGTAGCAAAAGGATATTGGCCCACCCAGCAATAGCAATTCCCTGCCTTGTGAATTAAATGTGGTGCACAGAATCAGAGGGGTCATGCCTTTATCCACACTTGGTGGCACACAAAATTGTAAATGCCTGCTTTCTCAAGAGCTCCACTTGTGTTCACAAATGTCACACCCTGCACAAGCATATGTTAAGTTTCAACATGTTGCCAAGTAAGCATTTCAAAGCAGTTCAGGCATTGATCAACAAAGTATATATTCTAATGGCTGCACTCATTTAGAAGTGCTGGCTCCAGAGCCCGAGTATTGTGTTCTGTCTCAACGACAGAGAATAAATATACCTGAGCTTTTCCTGCTGTGACAAATCAATATTTCCCCTGTGAGGTCTATAGCTTGACTCAGAACCCTCATTAAAGTGCATAAAATTACTTACAGTAGGTGTTTAGAATAATGGTCGCGTGAAATCAACTCTACAACTTGGTTCTTTCATGGGTCTCTTGCCCCCCTGTGATGCATTACTGATCTGTAATGATGTCTGATTACTGAATCAGGACGAGGGAGCATTACACTTAAGGTTTTCAAATCTGCCATGGCTCCAGCATTAGACATATGCGACTTATCCATCGCCTCATGCAATTTATACATTAAATAAAAGCCATGCATTTTCAAACACATGTGGGGGGTCGAGGGGTGGGTACAGTTAAGTGACTTTTTTTCTTTTCGCCACACTGAGTAAAGCCATATTTTTCAGTCATGATGTATAGTTTGGTTTGAGCTGTGTCTTAAACAAGTGTGAATCAATACCCAATCTGTTACAGTGACATTGCCTGATGTCATTAATAGACAGTGGGCATCCCAATTCATATAATAAATCGCCTCAAAGACTCTCCATTGATCTTTAATTAGAAGCAGCTGTTAATCACCTTTACGACTCTCCTCATTGGCACCATAATGGTTTCTGCAGTGAAGCCACAGCGGTTTGCTCCGGCTAAAGAACAGCAGCATCAGCAGGGTGTGTTTACTGTCTCTGTTTGTGTACAGCACGCCACACTGTTAATGGATCCGTTTTCAGAATATTTTGAATTTTTTCATAACTGCGATTTTTTTAAAAATTCAATTTATACCTGCGAGAGCAAAAGAATTACCCTCATCTCTAACCTTGCCACAGTAGCGAGCTAAAATCCTCTCTCTCTCTAATGGTCTTTTCAGGCATAGGGACAAACAATGACCCACAGGAGAGAAATGGCAATTACCTCTAGTAAGGTGCCCACTTCACACACCTGTCACAACACAGATGAACCCATCATAAAAGACCGGTGGAGAGGGACAAAAACGAGGGAGTTCTCCCTCGGTGACCCTTCAGCTTTCATAGTCTCCCCTCTTTTTCAGCTCCACTATTAAGACATAAAGGGGTCAGTCCCCAGACAGCTTCATCCTTTATCCCTCGCTCACACACTCATCTCTGACATGAACCCGTGCTGTGCTCTCTTATTGGCTGCCACTGAGCATTGACATCAAGATTATAATTGTGGCTTGGTTATCAAAAGGGCTGCTTCTAGATTTTGGACTTTGTCAATTATTGTTTTTGGGTTTTTTTTAATTGCTTTTTAAAATTGTTATCATTATTATTAATAGTAATAGTACTAGTAGTTGTAGCAATCTAAGTCCCTTTTGGTCCCATAAGTCTATACAATTTTTACTGAAACCATGTAAAACAAAAGATCAGTTTGAGATCTTTTTACTTTATACGGTTAGAGATATTACACATAATACACATTTGAGTGATTGGAGGCAGTGGTCCAAAACATATTGCATGAAACACAGCAAAAACTGAATATACATATTGCCATATGTTGCTATTTGGCATCTGGCGTCCGCCTGTGCGAGTTGATGTGAAGGTGGAATCTGGCTTGACTTAGCCATGTGGCAAATACGGGCCTAAACAAACATGTACATATTTCAGACGTCTGGCTGTAAAAAATCAGATAAAAAGCCGTGGCTATATGAGGAAATAATTTGCTCGTAAAATTCATAGATCTTTATGTGTGACTGTTATTCCTTCAAGTGTTTTATGGCTCCCTCTTAAGATAATGAAACAGAAATAAAATCCCACGGGGAACAGATCCAAGTTTTATTTACAGTTGCTCACATCAGTGTGATTTCTTTTGATGAGATTTGGACACTCATTGTCAAATTTACTCATTTATCTGTCTAACCGCACACACTCAATTTGAAGTGCACAAAGAACAGCAAATCCTTTATTCTCGGCAGAAATTACTCACATTTGAATACCTTTGTGATATGAAAACCATATCATTAAGTACACCGCAGAAATAGAGGAGGCATCAGATTCCATTACCATGTACAACCGCTTAAATCTTGCCTTTTTTTTTTCCACAATACGCAGGATGTGTACAGACCAGTGTTAAAATCTACCCCCAGCCATTGCAAACGGCCCAATTGCCTTGTGATTAACGCACAATAAAAGAATGTGATGGCTTAAAGAAGCAGCAGGAAAAGCTGCCCAGTGAAAGATGGGTGTATGGCGCACTCTATAATTAAGCCAGTCTGTACTTGATGAAAGTAGATCACACTGGCGGGCCACGGCTGCACAGCCAGTTTGTTTTTACGACATAATTACAGTCCAAATCAAATGAGAAGATTTAATATTGCACCACGACAAGTATGTAGCCAATGCCAACAATGACACTGACCCCCCTGAGGCAAGGTGTGCATGTGTATGTGTGTGTGTTTGGTGTGTTTGTGTGGTGTGTGTGGTGGTGGGGGGGGGGTCGGCGTCAGGAAGCCTACAGGAGAGAATCTTCCCCACCGCTGTAGATATCTACCTGTGTCTGGGCCCACCTGGGAGGTCTGACACCAGTAGAATTACACTGACAGTGGGACAGAGGGTAGGAAACAGAGAGAGGAGTTTGTCTGTGAAATAAAAAGGGGGAGGGGTGGATAAGGGGGAGAGGGATCTGTGAGGAGAGAAAGTTTATCTGGAAGTAATCAATCTAGTGGAAGCAGGCAAGCGAGAGAAGAAGCAGAGAACAAAGAGCTGAGAAATGAAAGTAGATACGAGCGGGGTTATGACAGTCAGAGCCGGTGATGAAGAGGCTGAGAGAAAAGAGAAGGAGCAGACTTAAATATGCAGACGGCGAGGGTGTGGCTGGAGCACAAAGATAAATAAATGTTTTGCTTGACTGTGTCTCCATGGCGAGGTGATGGCCAGTGTTTCGGAGGGCTCGTGCAGTCGTGACTGCACTCAGCCACGCTGTTGTTTTAGTGACAAAAACAGGATTGTTTGTAGACAGATCTGTGTTGAAGTGGATCGCATCAGGTGTCTTCACCCTGATGTGTCTTCACTCTTCCCCTCTTTTTCGTTGCAATTGAGAAGATTTGTAAAATATGAAAAAAACAATAGGTTTTAGTTTTCCTATCGTAAAGGCATCGTCTGAACACAGCGGATGCAATTATAGTAACCATAAGTTGTCATTTCTGTTTTGAGATGAGGGCCGTTTTGATGCTTGACGACATGGCTGTGCCGTAAAAGACCATAACCTCCCACTGAGCGGCTTCAGTGTTTTCCTCCCTCTGAAAAAAGTCCACATTTCCTGTCCTTTAGTTACACGCTCGACATGACCACAAAGCCTTTGTTCCTTTGGGTCAGATTCTCCCAGAAGAGAGAATCTTCCCAAGCCACAGCTGTTGAGTGACCACGCTCGACCACACTGCTCTCTGTCTCCTGACCACCCTTCTAAATTACTCTCCCGGCTCTTCCTCCATCCATCCGTTCTCCCTCCTTTTTTCAGTCTTTTCCCAAGAGCAGCAGCTGGGCCAGATTTACTCTGGTCGCTGTGTCGCAGGGCGAAGCCCAGTCAGCTCGCTGGGCGGCCAGCGTCATTTGACTGGGTACTGGTCAGGAGCGGTAGATTAGTAACTGGATATCTACAGAGAGGCCAGTGGGGCTGTGTGGTTCTGTGTGGCCCAGGACGTGAACCACGATCCCTGCTGACACCCTGTTCCCCGAGGACGTGGTTTTACTCAAACCATGATTTCCCATCTCCCGCTCCGCGACTCACTGTCTGTGACTGTAGGGCCTCTGCCCAGTGCTTTCTGATGAAGAGGATACGCACCTCCTCACCACTGGCGCTCGAGGCCACTTTTTTCCCATGGAACTGGGCACGAAGGAGGGGGCCTTCTCCTAAACAAGCTTAAAAGAGAGTGTTTTAACCTCATGTCACATGTGAACTGCACAAGATGGGCTGGTGGCAGCCAAGTGGCCGGAATGGGGCTGTGAGCTCACATTTGTGTGGCTTCTGATTATATAGCGAGTAGCCCATTAAAAAAATAGACAGCGCAGTATGGGCTCAAGGTTCTGCCAAAATATGTTGCATAATAAGATGCTTGAGGTTGTAAAATGATTTGCAATTGTGCAAAGCAAATAAACAACTTTGTTGTCCAGCACGTCAATGTGATAAGAAAAATATGTGTAATCTCATGCAAATTGCATCTTTGCATACATTTGTGTTTTAAATAGATATATGAAAAATGAGAAATAAGCTGACAACATTTGACATTTAGAGCTTTAAACCCTCATGAGATTCTCTCTTTTTTTTACCTTTTTGAATCATTAAAAACATCTGCAGCCTCTACAGTTTGCAGAAAGTCATGCTATACCAATTATTTTGTCAATAGTGATGCTATTGGATAAGCACTGTGGGAATGTGACATCTTCCCAACATGCACATTTTTGCTGACCAGAAGACCCGAATCATCAACATGGCACCCAGATGTCAGCCTTCAGGCACACACACACACACAAACAGAGTTAGGAAAGTCACAATAAGATCCCTCCTGCAGAAACTAAATCCTCCAAACATCTTCTGTGTAAGCATTTTGTAGCTGCTCATTTAATTATTTTCTGAATATTTTGACACAGATCTTATATTTTAACTTAATGTCATGCATAATCTCAGGACACCGAGACACTTAATGGGCCGTTGTGTGTGGCAAGAGCTGGCAAGCATCAGGAATTCCTCCTGGTTTGACTTTCTCACACAAACCAAGCCTTCTTTCCTTTCTTCACTCCTCTATCTCCACTCTATTGTTGTGTCTGTTCTCTCGTTTTCTCTCCGAGCTAACACACACACACACACACACACACACACACACACACACACCGCATGCAGTGTTTCTGCTAGAGTATCCAATGGCCTGAAGGCTCAAGCGAGGACAGGCTTGACTGCTGTTGGCCTGGTCTCAAGAAATACCTGACGAGTGCCCATGCTCATGCCAGAACTCATTTTTGAAGCATGAGACTGTCAACAGCTACCTTCCAAAATAAAATGTATGAGTCACATTTTCGTCTGTATTGTTTTCTAAGAACAAGGGAGGTGTCAAGCAGTCATCCCTGAAGTTCAGTGTACTGGTTTAGTTACCCAATCTGAAATATTACGCGGGAGATTCTGGTCATGATATAGAACTGTCTAGCTGCGTCTTGTCTAATAACTGAGAACGTCGGCCAAATAGATACAAACTAGCAAAAGTCTTCACTGCCAACATGTTAGGGGTTTTTTGTGTTTAAGTATGTAAACATCAACTCAGAGACCTTGAGATATCACAAAAGAGCCACGACACGTCCACTGCAGTTTGCATTTGCTCTAATGACTGAAAAACACTGAGTACTTTTACGTGCAGAAAATGTGCTTTGTAGCACTGATTAAAATGTTATAAAGGTCAATTGATTTAAACATCATTTAGAGAAAATTTCTCTCCTTAATCATTTAAAAAAATATTCAATAAAATTTGACTGTTTGACTGAAACGTTGTGCTTGATGCTGTGAAGATGCACCTTCTGTTCCTCAGGAAGAAAACCAGCATCAGTGGGAGTGCAGTATAGTTTAACGTTAACTTGCACAGTGTTATATCTCTTTCAGAGCTAAGCAAGAATGCAGGATGAACCCTTTGTGTGGCTGTAAACTACGTGAAACACGTGTTCGTTCTTCTCTTTTTCAGAAATGCTGGAACATGATACAGGTGGGGGGTCTTTGTTTCTATAT
>JAQFJA010000010.1:5944450-5954929 GCA_029874485.1 Naso brachycentron | reverse complement strand
ATTATTATGTAATTTCTGATTCAATGTGCCATTTTTAAAATATGGAATCATGCAAGAAATATTTAAACAGGTGTAAATAATTTACCAAAGAAAAGCAAAATAAGAAGTTTGTGGAACCATCTGTATCAAATATTCATTAATAAGTTTCCAGATTTAAAAAATCTTAGTGTTACTTCTGATTATTAGACCAGTCTGAAAAGTAAAAAGCAAATTTGACTGAAAATGTTGATTTTCTAAATCATATTTTTGTAACAGTCTAGTTCCTTACTGGGTGAGTCATAAAGTTGAACTGATGATTGATATGTATTCAAACTTTTGTTAAACAGTGTAACAAAAATTTGTGCAGTTTTGTAAAAAAAAAATTGTGCAGTTTTGCACTCGATGCAGCTGTACTGAATGTTGAGACGTCAGCTTTACAGCTTTTATTACTCATAGTACAAAGAAATACCCTCACATGCATCCAGCTGAGTTTTCAAAATAAAAAACATCAAAACTAATTTACAGGGTGACTCAAAGTGCTTTATACACTTTTGTGTTTATTTACTTTTATAATGGTATTTGTATGTATTTATTTTAAATACTTTGTAGTCCACTGAAAGCTTTTTTTTGTTTGTTTGTTTGTTTGTTTGCTGTGTTTGTCGGTGACCTCTTTACTTGATTTTCTTTTAGTGTTCTTGATATACTTGAATATGTAGCTTAGATTCTCTGCCTCAACCTGAATGGAATATTATCATTAATAATTTATGGACTGCTATCATTAATTTGCCATGTTCCGCCCATTAACGAATGAAAATGTTGAGATTTAAAATTAAATTTAAAAAAAACATTGGTTAATAATTAAAGTTATAGGCTGTTTCCAATCAGACTTAGTAGAGTTTGCCTAGTTTCCTTCATGCCATGTCTTTTTTGCATTGTTCTGCCATAAATCTATACTTTTTTAACATACAATTTTACAATTCAAACACTACTGCATGCATATCCTCTTGAACCCATCAACAATAGCAGGCACTGATGAATCTGAAGTAAAGAGCAATGGCATTATATAAACAGCTTTTTTCCGAATATTCAATTTCAAATTCAAAGTCTATTGTCTTCCATGAACAGGCTGGACTTGGTGGTCTGTCTGGCACTGATTCACCACACATGCAAAAGGAAAAACAAGGGGACATTTTAAGGGAAGATCCAGCGTGTGGTAAGAGACAAATGTTGTCACAGTATGGAATAATCGTCACTTACGAGCTGGCTTCACACTTGTCCTGGATCAAAAGACGAGAGGGAGAGGAACACAGTTTGCACTGCGAGAGGGGCTGATTTAAAACCCCTCATTTTGGGCAGAAGTGGTGCTCGTAACCCCAGACAGGACAAGCAGGGAGGTGGAGATGCAAGCTCTCAGAGGCAGAGCTCTGGCACAAGGCCTCCTGCTAATTGGTCAGGTCAGATATCTCACGGTCGGCTGGGCGTTGTCCCATCGCTCCACACAGGGGCTGCTGTGAGTGGAGCTTTCCAGATGCCGCGGCACATAACGCCAGGGCTCATGGAGAGCACTGTCCCCCAAAATAAGTTCACACCAGCCTCACCGTCTCTCTTGCAGGGATGCGCCAGACCTTCTGACATATGGCTCTACTCTGCTAATTACCTCTCAGCCCTGCTTTTTCCTCTGTGCTTCAGCCAAGTGCTATGATCTCCACCGATGATGCTAAGCACTTGGAATTGGTTTTACAAAAATCTTAATTCATCAAAACCCCAGTTAAAAAGCTGTCTGTTAAAGAGTTCTGCTAACAAATAACTCTGCTCACGAAGGCTCACAGACCTCCAGCACCTCTGCAGTGTAATTTAGTTGACTGGGAACATGATGGCAGACAGGTTTGTGGACCAACGCTTGGCAAAACGACCATCACTAAACTGTTCAGAAATAATACGAGCTGCAGCCTGTTAAGATGTGCAGCTTTTGTTTTGGCTCTTGTTGAGGTGAGAGCATGTTTTGGACGAAGAATGAGGGGATGAGGCAGTGGCAGTGGGTGGGTGGGAGGGAGTCGGCCGATGGGTGATGATGGTGGGAGCTCGTTTGGGGCGGGGGGGGGGACCACCTCATCGCTGAGACCATATGTTGTCCCCAGCTTGCAGTTGCCACGCCAATGGGCCTCGAAATTTTAACACATTTTGACAATGTGTCAGTTGAGCGCTACCCCTGGTTGTGTGCTGTATGTGTGTGCAAAGGTGTGACCGTGTTGTTTTCTGTGTGGGCATGTGCGTGTGTGTGTGAGTGTGCATGTGTGTTTTCATGCGATGGGCCGGGGCTATGGCATTACGCCGCCTGCCTACTGATTACTGGCTGCTTGGCACTGGAGCGAGACAGGGAAGCCGGCGTACAGGGGAAGGTATGAATATGCAAAAGGCTGATTGCTTTTCATGATTAAAGCCTATTTAATATGGAAATGAGAGCAAGCCAGGTGATTAAAGGAGCATTGGGTGGTGGGGCAAAAAGGAAAAAAAAAAAAAGATTGGGGGGGAAAGAGAGAGAGAGGGAAGGAGAGAAGAGAGACACCTTCAAATCCACAGCGGTGTTGAGGTGTGGAAACTGAAATGTCACAGTTATTTAGTAACAGCAGTGAAACAAGTGTCAAACATTACGGTTTTGACCTCCTCGGGCACAAAGGTCATTCACACTTTTGAGACACTTTTTCTAACTGAAACCATTAGTCATTTTCAGCCCAAAAAACAGCCTTTTTTGCAAAATGGCTCAAGACCAAAAACTGATCTTATCGCGTCAAAAAGCTCCTTTGCACCTTCACACACTTTGACACCCGCAAAAATGTTGCTCGTGTGGGTGTGACGGTTCTGAAGTGGCGGCTGTCTCATTTAAAGTCTTTGATTATGAGCCCTGTGCCACCTTAGTTCAGCTGAGAACAGCAGTATTGGTATCATATCGTACTTTTAAGCAGCTTCCCATCGAAAAGAGAAAAACAACAAACTGATGCAAAGTCTTGGTCTCATCTTAATATAGTGATATGTTCACAGAATGACAGCAGGGAGATCAGAGGTGGACGCAGAGAGGAGGAGAGAAAGATGTTTGGAAACGTCGCTGTCGCTCATATGATCTTATGAAATATTTACTGTGTGATCTCTTCACACACTGTTTGTGTGTGAGAAAGACACAGGCAGACGGAGAGAGAGAGAGAGAGAGAGAGAGAGAGAGAGAGAGAGAGATGTTGTCATGATGTGACTGTGCCCTTATGTACTAGATGTCTTTAAGTGCTCCGAGGGGGCCCGGGCCCGGCAGCCGTCCTGGGAGGGGTTCAAAGCAGGGCCAGGGTCGTCTTAGCATGGTAACGCTCCCCTAGTGACAACCTCTCGCTTGCACGCTGACACGCATCATTCTTCACAGATGCTGCACACACACGTACACGTACACAAATTCACACACGTATTAACATATGCTCTGACGGAGCCCACACATACACACGCAGAGTGCATGCATCAGCAAAGGAAACTCAAGGAAAATAAAATAGGGCACGGACGGGCCATTTTTCATCTGCACCGTGCAGAGTGTGCATGTGCACGTGCGTGTGTGTGTGTGTTTGTGTGTTTGTGTGTGTGCGTTTGCACCTTTTGGGGTTGAATATGCTAGCCTTGCAGCACGTTTGCAGCTTAAGCAAGCAAGCTGACAGACAAAGAGGCCAGACAGGATGTTATAAAACACAACCAGGTAACGAAAGAACAGTCCAGGAGAGGTTGAGAGTTATGCTTAAAGCACAGGTATATAATGCATGCAAGAATGCATTATGGGAAGCTACACGTAGGCTACATTTCTGTAGGCCTGCTCATGCGTGTGTGCAGGAATGTGTTGCTCTCAATACATTTTCTCATTTTCTTTTTTCGTCACCTGTGCAGCAAATATTTGAACTGCAAAGTTCTCGACACCACGTGCAGGCGAATGTGATGATACTTCCTCCTGTGTGTGTCTTGCGTGTGTGTGTGTGTGTGTATATGCCTGTGAGTGTGTGTGCTGCTAACACATTGGACTTAATTAGACCTAATAATGTAATCTAATTTGGTTGAAACTTGAGACTGCCTTGAGTGGCAATCTAATGTGTTGAACAAAGCTCTCCTCCTCGCTTTCATTTGGGGCTTCGAGTGCTTTCATGTCCTCTTCTCTTAGTGATAAGACTGTCTGTCTGTGTGAGGAGCGAACTGACTGCCGCTCGAGCAGGCTGACTCACTCGCTAACTGCCTAAATGTTTCTCCTCTGACCACCTAACGCACAAGATGCCGTGTAGAAAGCATTAATTCTGGATGAGTTCATGTTTTTCAGCAGGGCTTCTAAGTGGATTTAATGCTCATTAAATTTCCAAAGTCTAGCTGAAAAAAAAAGACAGTTGGCAAAACTCTTATTATAATCTAAAAAAAACACAACAACACTGATTGGCTGTCACCACTTTTTGTGTTTTAAATGGGATGATTTTCTCCTATCTTAATTCTTGATTAAAGAAAAGAATTTCGACAAACGTCTCATGTTTTTTAAATGTATTTGTATTAGCTGTGCAGTCAAATATTGTTTGGGGTTCTGTACGTTTCTCCCACAGCAGAAGTTTAACCACAAAAAAACATGCTGGCCACACAGAAACTGCGCCTAAGTGCAGTAAGAACTAAAGATGTCTCCACCAGCTTTGATCCTTAAATGAACAAAACGTGCAAACCTGTAATTTGTGCCACTGAAACTTTCTGCATTTGGGGGACTTTTTACAAAGCATTTTGTCGTTTCTCACAGAGACGCTAAAACTAAAAGAATCAAGCAGCGAATATGATAAAAATACTGAACTCAAACTACTTTTAAAACTCCCTCCTAAAACACTAGTTTGGTATCTAAAACATGTTGCTCGCTCTGGGGATTTTTCACCGCTCAAATGTAATAATACAAAATGAAGTGTGCACCTGCTGAGAGCAGGAACAACCGCAGCCTGCTGTCATGACATCTACACAAAAACTACATTAACACCTTTACATTCATTCTACTAGTCTTACAATGCATGTGTGAATATATTCTAAACCATTATAGCCATTCAGATATTAAATGTGTGGTCACACATGTGTAAGAACTTTTCTAATAATTTGAATATTATTACAACTCATTTATGTTCCCCTAATGTGTGAATCTTGCAGCAAAACCGTAAAAAAACATATTTTTTGACACTGGTTCTGTCTAAAGACTTTTATAATGCTTTATTTTATGACATACATATAATATAATATAATGGACTGTAAAAGTCTACTCCTTACTGTATAAATCTCTCCATAACATATCAGTTTAAGACACTGTGGTGACCAGTTTCTGTGTTAACTGTATAATCTTTTTGCATGTAATTCTGGATGGTAGCCTCCACAAAAGCTTTCTCTCCTCCTCTAACCGAGTCCCTCTTAGTCTACTGGAGTCTGTGTAATCCTGGATAGCCTTCCCAGCTCTCGGGTGTGATGGTGACTGTCTCCTCTGATAACTTTGAACTGGTTTCCCTGCAGCGCTGGCAGTCAGCAACCCCCCCACCCACCCATAGCCAGATGAACGGCCTTGCTGCTTTATTAATCCCCTTCTCCTCACCACGCACACAGATGAATTTTAATCAGCTTTCTTAACCTCTTTTTTTTTCATATGCTGCAGCATTTCTTCACAAACGTGATGTGCACTCACACGAGCAAAAAAAAAAAAAAAAGAAAGAAAAATACAAACACACACACAGTAAAGGCGGCTCCTCTATCACCTTCTTCCTCGTCTTTCACAATTGGTTTCAGCTGAAGAAGTCCTTCAGGCCTGCCAGTGTGTGTTTGTTTGGTGTGTGTGATTTTGGTGTGCAGATCTGTGTATACTGTATGTGTGTGTGTGTGTGTGTGTGTGTGTGTGTGTGTGATGTTTTACTTTTACGGAGCAGAAAAGACATACAGTGCAGCTCTCACTCACTCTAATGAAATCATCCCAGACTACATTAATCCCTCCTGAAGGCCACTGTCAAAATAACAAGCAGCTGGGATTCTTTAAAGAGAGTTATCTGTCTTGGACAGGTGAGAGATATGTGCATGTGTGTGCGCGCGCATGTTTTTGGCACCTACGTGTGTGTTTAAGACGTGTATTTATACTGACAAGAGAGCACCCTGCTTATTGGTTCTCCTCTGCACCTTCCTTTAAATGTACAGTTTGTCCTGTCTCCGTACCTCCTCTCTCCTGTTTTGGGCAGATCCCTTTGGCCGGCGTCAGGCTCCTCTCCACACCATCCTCACCGCCGGGGGTCACCTGGACGCCCACTTCCACTGGAATGGACCCTCGGCCCAGCTCCAGCGACCTGGCCCTGGGAGAGATGGAGATGCCAGTGATCCCGCCAGTCTCCCCTTGCTTGGAGAAAGACCCCGGTCTGCTTCCTGGCCCCCGGCACAGACGTCGCTTGTGCTCGATGAAAACCAGGATATCGCCAAGAGGGAAGTTGGTCTGGCATTGACCGCAGGTCAGCAGATCATGCTCCCCTGGTCCTGCCCTCCGAGGGCTCGGGGTAGACGGCTCTGGGGATGGAGATCCCGCCCCTGAATCATGATTGGACTCTGCTGTAGAGAAGAGGAGAGAAGGGCGACAAATGTAAATCGGTTTTGTTTCTTCGTTAAAGAGAGCAAAAAGAAAGCAAGGCAGAAAAGGGAAAAACACACCGCAGGGTTAAGTTATTCCTGATAACATTACCTGATGAAAGCCATCTCTCTCTCCCCCACGTGATCATCGTTATGATCACAGTTGTGTCACTTTCATGGCTTAAAACAACGCCCCTGTAATGCTACTTCGCCTAGACAAACACCTGCGTAGCTTATCCGTGAGAGAGATCTGCGTGGGTGGGACCCAGCACATACACTGTATGTATATATGTGTGTGTGCAGTGTGTGTGTGTGTGTGTGTATGTGTGTATGTGTGTGTGTGGCCAGGAAGCTATTCATCTCACAGTGCAGGCTTGGTTTCCGGTGAGGGCCTTTGCTGCACTGAGCTGTCATAGCTAGACGGCTGCCTTCACCACATGGGAGCCCCAGCTTGTGCAGAACAAAGTGTGGCATAGCGGAGGCCACATCCACCAGCATTCGGGTGTGTGCGTGTGTGTTTATGTTTGTGTGTATGAGAGAAAAAGACATGGAAAAGAAAAATCAGAAGGAGGGGAAAAGAAACAGTGAGAAGTCTAAGTGTATTTGTGTTCGTGTTTGTGTGTAACCGAGAAAAAGAAGAAGACGGGGAAAAGAAAAACGAGAATGAGACGACAAAAAAAAAAAAAAAACAGTTAGATGTCTGAGTGTGTGTGCATGAATGGAGCGGCGCACAGGTGAGTTTCGAACGCTGTATTCTCCACAGACAGAAAATCTATAAAGCCAAACCCGGGGTCCTGTTAAGAGAGTAAATCTCATTCTTCACAGATCTGACACGGTCATTAATAACCATTACACATTCTTCCTCCCCTCGTCCCCTATGGCACAGACTGAGTCCCTCAGCTTAACATAAATCCCTCATGGACAACCTCCACTTTTTTTTAACACTACCCCGATGTACCAGTATGAAAATGTGTCCTCTCCTAAAAAGCCCGGAGGAAACCTAAAGCTCCAGAGACTCTAGGGGCGTCTGAGTGAGCGGGTACCCAGGGAGAGGTGTTGATGCCTGGGAGAGGAGTATGGCAGCTCCTGCCTGTCTCTGCTTCTTCTCCAATTCTGTAGCACACACCCACCCCTCCCCTTTGCCTCTCTTCTCTCTCTTTCTCCAAACATGACACCCTAATAATTGCAAAGATTAGACAAAGAGGGTGTGCGCTGGTGTGTGTGTGCGCGCGCGCCTGTGTCACGGTGTGTAGTTATCAGAGCAGAGATCCTAAGCTCTCTTATCACCCATCTCAAACTGTCAGGGAGGCGTTGCTTCTCTAAATTCCCAGTCATAACCGTTAAACTCAGCGCAGAGTTTCCAGCTGACTGTTGCACACATTTTCACCCAATTTTTATCATTTCAAATATTTCTTTGCAACTATGATTCACCCTCCCTACCCCCATCCACCCACCCACCCACCCACACACACACATACACACACACACACACACACACACGTTCCAGTTCACTCACTTCGCCCTGGAGTGATGATCCGATGCCAAATATCTTTTCTCTAAATGGAGATGGGTTCCTGGATGCCTGCCAAATAATTTCCATCTCATAATCTTAGGCGGCAAAGAAGGAACACAAACACATATTTACCTACAGTTCACAGCTTGTGACCATAATTCACATGAAGCAATGTTCCAGAGTGTTCGCACAAGCCATGTAACAGCGCGCATGCATGAATGTGTGCATATGTGCAATGCATATAAGTAGCACCATGCAGGAGAGCTCTGCTAACAATGAGGCGTGCTCTCATTTCTGATGTTGAAAAGCGAGACAGGTGGCATAAGATCCAGATCCTCATGTGTTGTGAGTGAGAAAAAGACAGCACCGAGTGAGTGAGGTGACAGACACCTGGGCATTCGAACCTGACTTTCTCCCTGCAAGACAAAAAGACCAGGGCCTGTTTGTTAATCTATGGTTGAGTAACACAGCCCGAGGGCACGCGGCAGTAAATTAGCAGGCGTTGGCACCTACTGACACTATGCCACTGGAAAAAATCAGTCGGACATCTTCGGGAAAAAAAGCCACACCCCTCTCCGAAACCCGCTCACTCATCTATCCCGAGGCTCACCTGTGTGAGAAAAACACAGGTGCAAGAAGGAACTGAACATGGAATGCTTGGAGGCGAAGGAAAAATAAACGGTGGACACAAAAAGTGAAATGGAAACACACAGGAGAAAGAATAACTCTCTAATGTAGCCCATCATCGTGACAGACAGTGTCTAATTCCTCTGTATAAACTCCTATATGTGAGAGGAACATGCTTGATAGGTAAGGGAGCATAGCAGACGCACTGTCAAACATGCCATCGTTGAGAAGGCGTGATGATAGCAATGAAACCCAGCTGTCTAACACGATACCGCACATTCTTTATTTCTTTCTCTTGGTCTCTCTCTGTCTTTCCCTGACACACACACACATACACACACAGAGCTATGTGCACCCAATGACAGTCCTGCTACTCTGCCTTATCAAGTGTGAGTTAAGTCAGGCAGCCTTAGAGCACCCCCTATCAGCTTGACGAGGAGAGAGTCAGTCAGTCACTCCACTGCTACTGCCTGCTGCCGCTGCACAATGTGTACCAGATGGGAGACTCAGATGAAGACAAAGGACCTCTTTCACCAATATTTCCATTTGTGTAAACGAAAAATATATTCAAACGCCGGGGTCACAAAGTGCTCCATGGGGGAACAATGTTTGTCAGAGGCGAGGGATTGTTTCATTTCCATCTGAGAATTTTTTTAATTGCAAATATTAAAAGGTTTTCCATATAGTTTCGGTTGGAGTTCTGTTTTAATTTTTACTGTCAAATCTGGCATATGATGCAGTAAAATGGGACGTCCTCGCTGGTGTTTTTCACAGTAGTGGACAGGTAAAACAAGCTAGGTTGGGTGTAACATGCCAAGGTGCATCGATGATGTTCCTCTCATGTCCTCTGACGCTCATTAAAAATAAATCCCACTGATCTCTTATTGTTGTGTTCATCGTTACGCGTTCTTGACTCTTTTTGCTGTTTTCCGTGCTGCCTTAGGTGAAGGGGAAGGCAGAGAAAAATTTACAACATGGTTTGACAAGTTCTGCTCTGGCCCGAGTTGAATGAGAAACCGAAAAAAAAAAAAAAAAAAAGTATTTTCGCTGGATTTGAGACATTTGTTTTTAATTAATGACGTGAAGTCGATGAGATTCTTGTGAGCGGCGTTGAACAGAAACCGTGAAACTATTTTCCGTTACGCTCGAGCCCTGACCTTACACAACATTTTAATACCAGTTGCACACTCTGTTCTGCTGGTAGAGGCAGAGTAAGGCCAGGGGCACTCATATGACAGTCGACCATACTGTATGGGTTCAGACCTGTCTCCCTTTCTTTGTTTTCCCCTGCCATTTACTGAGCCAAAAAACACACACACGCACACACACATGTGTAAGCCCCAAGGGGATAGTAGGGTAAGATTCACGCTGTCATTGAAAATAAATGACACCAGCAACGTTGCAGATGGTAGCAATCAAAAATTCAAACAACAAGCGGCCTCGCTTAGCCTATCCCTTTTTCTCGGCTGCGATTGCCAAGGAGAGCAGCAACAGAGTGTGTGTTGTGTAAGGCCAGGCCTGTGTGTTTCATTATCTTATCACCATTTAATCTGTAGCAGCCTCATTTCTTATCATAAATCTTAGATTATCAGTCTGAAAGTGAGCAAAATACGGCTGTGCTTGCTGACTGTGACTTGTCACTAAATTGCTTTAAATGACTTGCAACCTATGAGGCATGACATTCTGAGATACAAATCTTTTTTTTTTTCCAAACAAATTTTTAAAAGATATGATAA
>JAQFJA010000010.1:5927057-5937497 GCA_029874485.1 Naso brachycentron | reverse complement strand
AAAAAAAAAAAAAAAAAGACGCACGCAGGCTTTAAGTGGATTCCTGGCAGTTATAATTTATGTTAAAAAATAAAAAATGAGCCAAATGTTGATGTGTAAGTGCGGACAGCAGAACATGCAGCTTCACTGGCTTTTATTCTAGGTCACAACCTCCGTCACTGCCTTTTATCTTCCATTTTTCATGCCTTTTCCCATGTTTACCCTCTAAAGAATAACAAAATGGCATGAATATCTTAAAATAGACTAATGCAGAAGAAACTGCACTGGGCATAAAACAGTTTCTAAGAACAAAAAAAGGCATTTTGAGCACTGGAGGTTGAGTTTAAGTCGACATTTTTGATGTGTTGAACTGCACAGGACTGACATAAACAATGAAAGGTCCACTCCAGGACAGCTCATGGTAATGTGAATATTGCTCTGGGATTTGCTTATAGTCAGTGCTTCATTATGCAATGTTTAATATTAATAAAGAAAGTACAAGTATATATTATTCATAGGCTGATTTACTGTGGTGTGTGTGTGTGTGTGTATGTGTGTGTGGGTGTGGGTGTGTGTGTGTGTGTGGACCTGAGTGACAGATTGAGATGCTCCCTTGCTACGGGCAATACAACTAGACAAGGCTCTTACTTTTCTACAGGACACAGCCTGACAATTTCTCCCACAGTTAAGAGGATTTGTCCGAGCACGGGTGAATACATAATGCATGCAGATTCCAAATTTTAATTTGGACGAAGTAAATGATTCAATGCTGGCTTTTCTCTGAAGTGACGGTGGGAGAGGAAACGAAGAGGGCACAAGATGTTACTTGTAGTCTGCTCTTAGGCAAGCAGCGGTGATGATGATGGCCATGAGCTCTTGTTCTTAAAGCTTAAAGAGTAAAGGGAGTGAAACGGGGGAGAATTTTTTTTTTTTTCCTAATTTACTGTAAATTTCAGTCATTATATCAATATTTTTTGAAGATTATTGCACTTCATTGCTACATCGTTCTGCAAAAAATGCTACTCCAGGAGGTTTTCTGCATTTTATAGTCATAGCCTACAGGTCTTTATAAAGGATAACAATGATTTTGACTTGACTTATGCAAAAAGGCATCTTATTAATCCTGTTTTAGTCAGATCTAAGTTTAAGTCTTGGTCTCAAATAGCTGTCACATCTCACCTGTAAGTCCTAAAACAAGGCAACGCATGTGTTATTCCTTTTATGGTAAACTGTGCATAAAATCAATGTAATTTTCATAATGACACAAAAGAAAATGCACATCTAAAGGTATTAGACAAAGAAAAAGCTGGTATTGCTTTAGTCTTATTCCCATTTTCTCCAGGACCTCGCACTACAGTGCTCGTAAATCACCAGAAAAGTCTGATTTCTCACATTTATATGGATTTTTTAAAAAAGGATGGTTACAGTCTATTACCCTCAAAAGACAAAAGGAAATTGCTTCCATTTATACATTTTTAAGAGTTTAAAGAATGTTGGACATTTTTTGCCCCTTGCTGATTTCAAAAACTTTTTCTTTTTTATTTTCATTTTAACAAACACATCACATTCCGTCGTTTCTCACATCAAATCTAACTGGTTTAAAGAAAGAGTTCTCTTCTGTTATATAAAACATTTAGGCGTTTTTGGCTGGCTTTGATTTTTTGTGAGCGCTGCAGCTTGTGCAATATATCACTGTGTAAACCCACTCACATCCAGCCACATAGGCCTATAGTCTTGCACCTGCACATTTAAGCCTACCTCCTCACACCTTTTCAGTGCAGTACAGTGCTGCAGCCTGAGCAAAGACCCATCTGCCTTTTTTGAAAAAAAAAAAAAACAGAAATGTGACAAGTTCAGCATGAAGTGAACATTTGAGATGGGCATATTATCTAAAACTATTCATGACATATGTGCAAAATGTTTTTCCTGTTTGTTTTCTTGTGATTTGCATAATAAAGTCTTGCTCAGAAAAAAAAAATGTTTTTACCGCTTTGTGGCCAACGATCTATTGAATTATTTGGTCAAATCATAGACTGCATGTGTCTTATCCAGTCCATGCTGCCCAAGTCCACCAGTGATTCTTTGTCTCCCTCTAGTGGATGTAATACAGAACAACATATTTACAGCGTTCTTAAAAGGAAATATAAATAATTCATGCGTATCGTATTTTATATTAGGTATTTTCCAGTAGCAGGAATAGTAAATAAAGGACAGAACACGAGCAAACAAATTTAGTAGGCCAGATGACAGACAAAACCGAAATTTTACCACAGCACACGTGTATCAGATGTCCTGCGTCATGACGTCGGCCTACAAGTCTCTGACGCACTCCGTAATGGCGGTGCCCTTGTTGCAATGGGGGCTGTTGTCGGTAACTTGTTAGCTAACTTATCGTGAATAACTGCGGAATATTCATACAGCCGTCTGTTTTGGTTGATTTAATCCGACGGCTACATGTTAAAGGTAAGAGTCGTGTTTCGTTACAGAAGGAGGGATAGTAATTGCGGTGAAATTTGGCTAGTTTTGACTCGGAGGCGTAGCGGTGTTCAGACCTCGAGTGGAGCAAGTTTGCTAGCCGAGGCTGCTCGCAAAGCGTATCACCCAACCGTTAGCGTTAGGTGATTTAACGCTAACCGGCTGTCGGCTTGACCGCCTCTATTTCAAAATTAAGTCAATTTTAGCCTGTAACTTTATATAATACATCTTAAAAGCGCACCACTTGGCCTACACAATTGTCTAATGTCAGCGCATTGCTGGTTAATTTGTGCTGTTACGCATCACGGCGCTTAATAAGTTATCACGCTAGCTCGGCTAATATTCTACAATGCTAGCAAACAGTTAACAGCTTCGTAATGGTATTTCGTAAAAAATAATATAACGTTGTTGTTGCTTTATATCACGTTGATGTTAGTTGTGTCCCTCACTTAACTATTATGCATCTCTAACGTTATTATTATACATGTAGCGATTTCCATAATTTATGAATGATTGGATGAGAGGTCCTTTGTCAAAAATACGTTTTTCCCCTAACATCAGGTAGTTCTCTAACTTAACGCTATCTGCTTCTCCAATGTTTGGATCTTGAGTTTGGTAACATGGAGCGTAATAACCTCCAGAAACCTAAAATCATGCACAGATCCCACTGTTTATGTAGCTGAGGTTACAAGGATGCTAAAATATTAAATTATAGGCTTAATGAGAGGAAATCTGAATTTGACAAGATATCCATGACAGCTTTTATGTTGAGAACACAAACTGTGAGCTTCAGAGTCAGTTTGTCAAATGCACCCATGATTTTTATAGTTGCTCATAGTCAGTGAGAGTTGCAGCCACTCTCTCCTTTAATTCAATTTGTTCACGAAAGCTATAACTGCTGTTTCTCTTTGTGCAGTCCAGTGCAGCGGGTCCATCCACCGTTGCCTCTCCTCAGCCAATGAAAGACTCCAAGGAGAACTTGTCAATGTCCAGCCAAGGAATTCTGGACCACATCAAGCCATGCTGGTATTGGGACAAGAAGGATTTAGCCCACACCCCCTCTCAGTCTGAAGGCCTGGATCCTGGCACAGAGGCCCGGTATCGGAGAGAAGGCGCCCGCTTCATATTCGACGTGGGGACCAGACTTGGCCTGTATCCTTGACTGATTTATCAACTTGAATACGAGGAAAAGCTTAAGAATACAAGTCAATTTTCAGCCTATCCAAGATTACAAACAAATTGACAGCAAATGGTAAAATAAAGACGTAGCAGAATCCAAACCATGAAGAAGTAGTCCAGATAAATTACTGTATCCTATTTATACTGTTGCCTTTTCTGCTTTTCCCACATTACTGTGCTCTTTTAAAAGAGTCATTTTTACGTTTTATTATAAAGACGTTCATATAAGCAGGAAGCAACAGTTCATTATATCATGAAATGATCACAACTGCACAGTCAAAAGGAAACATCTGACTTCTGTTGCAAACAGCTGTTAACGGTTTCGTGATCTCCTTGACTGTCATCAGACACTATGACACGCTGGCAACTGGCATCATATATTTCCATCGTTTCTACATGTTTCACTCCTTCAAGCAGTTCCCGCGATATGTAAGTTCAGTGGCTGATTTTCTTTTGTTTTACCTATTCCAGGAAGTGGACTACATGTGTGTGATTAATGGTGATATTTGTGTCTGAACAGGTGACAGGTGCTTGCTGTCTTTTCCTGGCTGGAAAAGTGGAGGAAACCCCCAAAAAGTGTAAAGACATCATCAAAACAGCTCGCAGCTTACTGAATGATGTGCAGTTTGCCCAGTTTGGAGATGATCCCAAGGTGCAGTTTATTTTATTCTTTCTCAGTTGTCTTGAGACGTTCCCCCTTTTTTTTTACACTTGCCATTGTCAGTTTTAAGAGAAGTTATTTCGTATTATCTCATTTAAGTTTTTTTGTGTTTTTTTCGGTCACTGAGTGCAGAAAAGACAGGTATAGTATAACCTAACATCCTTTGTACACCAGCTTTACAGAACCCTGACATAATATTTTGTAGCTCTGACATGAAAAAAATAAATGTGAGCAAGACTGCACCCAAATTATTGTTAATCTGATGTAACAAACAGCCATAATTGTTTGTAGTCACTTTATTGAGATATATTGATTATTTGCTTAGGGTTATTATTATTTTTATTTAACCTCGTAATACTCACAGAGAAAAGACCCATTTTTGCCTTTTAATTACATACATACTGACATGTATTATTATGTGCAACCTGATATATTTGTCATTTATTTTCACTGCAAGTAGTTGGATCATTCAACATTAAGACTGAAGCTGGACATCCTAAAAACTGAAAGAAAAAAAAAAAAGGATATGATAAATAAGCGCTGAACAATTAATCCCAATTAATCAAAATTGAAACATGGTCTACTACAATTTGAAATGAAATTTGTTTGTTAAAGAGGTCATATTATGCTTTTATGTCTCTTTTAACCTAAAAATGATGGTACAAAGTCAGATTGCTGTTTTAAATGATGCCAAATTATGAAATAATGAGGTAAGGGTGTGTAGCAGTAATCCCTGTGAGCTGTTTTTAATGGCTCTGAATGCTCCGCTCTCATCAGTTTTTTTTTTATCTCAGACCACTGGTGTGTCACAGTGTGCTGGGCTTCTCTATTGGTTCATCTGGAAGGTGTGTGTTTGAATTGGCCAATCAGAGCAGAGTAAGCCTTTAGAGGCGGGGCAGGAGCTAAAACAGAGCGTCGCAGACAGGCAAAAATCCTGGAAAAACCAAGTTTGCTGCAGTCGACTGTATGAGAAAACAGATGAGTTTCTTTTTAAGCATCAAAGCATGTAAACCTGCTCTAGTAGTAACCAAGAGTGAAATATGAACCCAAAAAATAAGCATAATATGGCCTCTTTAAAGTACCATTAAATTCACATCCTGTGTGCTGTCTGGCCTACGCATCATATTCTGCAGACTGAAGGAAATGTCTTTATTTGGCACAGATCCCTGCAAAAATCACTTCATAATCATTTTAATATGTTTTTCAATGAAAATGAGAATAATAATGTAAAGTCATAATTCCTTTTGATGTCACAAATCACGCAGCAGTCCAAATCAGTCCAAATCAGTTTTGTTGTTGTTGTGGTTTTTTCTTTTAAATATCATGCAGGCCTGTGACACATTATCTGTTGTGGTTTTGACATGCTCTGTTTTTTCTTAATCTGTATTTCTCTCAACAGGAGGAGGTGATGGTTTTGGAGAGAATTTTGCTCCAGACTATCAAATTCGACCTGCAGGTGGAGCACCCTTACATGTTCCTGCTGCGTTACGTCAAGCAGCTCAAAGGTGAGATGGGATAATAACTGCATGAGATCCTCACAGAGTGTGAACTTTAATTTTTCAGCAACACTGAAAAGCGTATAAATCTTTTATTCTTCTTAAAGGTGAGAAGAATAAAGTGTGCAAGGTGCTGCAGATGGCATGGACCTTTGTCAATGACAGGTGAGCTGTTTGCTTTTAAACTGTTTTCGTAGTGCAGCTGAATTTTTGTGTAGTGTGTTTGTAAGAAGTGCTTTCTGTTTAAAACTGTCTCCTGACCTGCTGACAAAGACAAAACCTCTTGACCAATTCAACAACACATGCAAAACATGTAGAACCAGATACAGAAACACTGCAAACAACAAACAAACTGTTTGCAGGAAACACTAAAAAGTAAAGAACGTGACCGTAACATGCTGTTGCTTCCACGGTTTCTGGCTCATGTAGCTCTTTGCAGAATGACAATGCTAAAAACAATTTATTTAGCAGTATGCTTGGCCAGGTTTAACTGTTTTTTAGGACACGCAATTATCGCAGTTATAATAAACAAACAATTTAAGTAAAAAAAAAAAATGGCCATAATATATAATAAACTACACTAATTATATGGCAAGTAGTGCAGTTACCATGGTTATATTAATAGCAACACAGCATTTTAACTAAGTATCAGTTTTTCCACTGTCAAACAAAAAGACCTACAGCATTCAGGTGAATTATTTGTCTTCTCATCACTACGGTTTAGTCCACACGAACACGGCATTTTTGAAACCGAACTTTTATGGCCCCCGGTTAGAAAAAAATTCCCGTCCACACCACCGGTGTGATAAAAAATAACTCCGTCCACATGAAACTGCAAAATCCACCTCAAACAATGTCACGCACATGCCAAAGCAGTAGGTGGCGTTAGCACTCCTAATAGGAAGGCCATTTTAGCCAATCGCAAGGCTGGAAAAATTCATACCGGAAAAACAACAATGGCGATCCGAGGCCGGGCAGATTCCTTCGTGTGGACTGACGGCAAAGTTGAATTACTTCTCGCTGTCACCCCGTGGGCGGGCACGTCGTCGGTGTCGGTGTGTTGGGGTAACGTTATGCAGCAGGAGCAGTCTCCTTAATAGATTATGCCGACGCCTCTGTTGCTGGATGTGCATGAGCAGTTGTATGATACACACACAAAGTGCTGATAAGTTGCTAAATACCAGCAGTATTTTGGTAACATGTTGGTCTTCCATAACAGCAACTCCGTCATCTGGTCACATCTAGATTGCTCCACAAGTCTCCACGGATACAACTTACTGTTTACCGTCGCACAGTGTGACGTCAAATAATGTCGACAAGAAATTGCGGTTTTCCCATCCACACATGACTGCTGAAACCGGACTTTTTGAAAAAGTTTAAAAGGTTACAAAAAACTCCAGTTTCAGGAGCCCACAACTGCAGTTACGTGTGGATGAAAGGCCAAACCAAGCAGAGAAACACACGGTTTCAAAAATACCCGCGTTCGTGTGGACGGCCCCTTAGGCCTGCCCCTGCACCTCGTCCAGATTCACAAAAATAGAGCCCTTAGGCATCTCTTTCCTTCAAAGCAGGATAAAGTTTTTTTAAGACATAGATCGACTTCAGAAAGATAGTTGTGATACAATGTGCCTTGATGGCCTTGCTAATATGTTTTTCGTGATAAACACCAACCATGCATGTTTCACATGAAGATATCTGTAATCTTTAGTACTTGGTGCGACTTTCCTTGTCCGTCTCAGTCCTACCTCGTCTTTTACTGTCATTTTTTCTCTCTTGTGTGGTGTCCTTTTGTTGTCACTTCTTGGCCATGCACACACATGCGCTGACTGAACGTGTTATTTATTTGCTTGCAGCCAATGATGTCTGATGACAGAAAGAAATCACACCAT
The DNA here is from genome assembly GCA_029874485.1 of Naso brachycentron. NCBI lineage: Eukaryota > Metazoa > Chordata > Actinopteri > Acanthuriformes > Acanthuridae > Naso > Naso brachycentron. The sequence goes on along the minus strand of JAQFJA010000010.1, from coordinate 5,929,818 downwards.
AAGGTTAAACGTAGGCAGAGGGCATCAGAGGGAATGTAGTTGTCCTGTGTTGTTTTTCTGTACCCATTTGATTCAGCATTTTTAAAAATGGTCTGACACTCCAGGTCAATCAGCTTGCAAGACCAAGAGCACTCCTGATGCAGTTGATGGCCAGTCCAGGCTGTTGCCAAACTAAATATTGAACTGAGTGGAAGTGAATTTTATCCCCACAAAAGAACATTGTGCTATGCTGTAGTCTTTCATCCTCAAGGTCACTTATGTTTATGTTTTCACAGCTCTCTCCGTCAAGAAAGAATGTTTCTGTTTGAAAAGGCAAGGAAAATAAGACAAGAAAATGTGCAGTTGGTTGAAGAGAGCTCAGTTTTGATGGGAAAACAGATGTACAACCTTTCACAAATCTTGACCTGGGAAAAAAAGGAATGAAAATGAAAATATAGGAAGGCAAAAAGAAAAGGAAAGCGGCAGAGATGCTGAGACATTGACATGGGAGGCGAATAAGCATTTTTTAGATCCTTCATATCTTTGTTTAGATGTATTTTTATGCTAATCAGGTCCTCCATATGAACATGAGCAGGCTGTAGTCTGTTTGGTCCACTTTGTGCTTAAGCACAGTGAGTACCTTGTGAAACTGCAGAGGCAGGAGAATTGCGAAAGGGAAGTTTGTTGTGCCGGATTAATTCAGTTATGTGTTAAATGCACAATAGCCTGTGCAAAACTAGCCAAAAAAAAAAAAAGTCAAGAACAACGAGAACTGTTTAAAATTTTGTTGAGTTGTCTGCTTTCATTATCCTAGATGTTTTCAACAAGAGAAGAGAAATGAAGAGAAAACTGCAATTTGTTCAAGTATATTATGCATTTTATTTTGTATCTTGTCAATGGCGACTCAGGAAACATATTGTATGTGAAGGTGAGCAAGGAAGTTGGCAAATGTGACTGAAGGTAACAAAAATAATCTTTGAGACATTATCTCAACCTTGAACCTTTCTGTATGAGTTGCATGACATAAATTTTCATCTACAATGGTGGTTTACAATGAAGAAAACTCCCATGATCCCACATTACTTCCTCATTTCATCAAACTGTTATGGTTTCATTGTTTTGATGAGAGACCTTCACATGCAAGACAGCTGAGGCCTGTGCAATGAAGTAGTATTTGTGGTTAGCAAGATAACTTCAGATTTAACTCTGGGTGTTAAGTGTTAGGAAAGTGGATTACTCCTTACTGGGGTAAATCACCGCTTCATACATAATGTTGAACGCTAAACCTGCTCTGGAACAGGTTGTGTTCGAGATAAGTGATCAACGAGAACTGCTTGGACTACTTAAACTTTTAAGTCCTTGCTGAAGACCTACTTCTATTCATTGGCTTTCAAATCAAGTTGAGCTCTGACCCTTGGCGTCATCCATGTTTATCTTGCTCTGTGTGCTTTGTGTTTTTTATGCACCTTGTTTTTCTATCCTGTTCAATTTGGTCAACTATGGTTGTTTTAGAACATGCTATATAAATGAACTTGACATTGACACTGAATAAAAAACACACCACATTTTTGCTGTGCAGATCTCTCTCTAAACTCCCATGGAAGTAGCCATGGGAGTTTTGGTCATCTTTGCAGCGATATTAAAAGCTTTACGCATTTTTTACAAGTTGATCTTTCTCCATCTGACAGCTGCAAGTCCTTTGCTTTTAGTCTGAATTACATCTTAACCTTTTTTATGAATTTGCCTCATATTTTAATATGTTTGTTTCTTGTATTTAGAATATGCTCCTCTGCTGCCACTGGACTCGTCCATGATTGCTGCCGGTCATTTGCTGCAAACGCCGCCCCTTCCTTGTGAACGCGATCACATCTTGATTGGGAAACCAGGGATTGATTTACCCAGTTGATTACCTGTTTTGTGTAACTTCTTAATCTGTTTGCTTTTGTTGGGTTTAGTGAAGCCAGGTAATGACAAAATAACCTGGGTTTGTTGAATTCACTTCATTGCACAGGCCTTAGGTATTACAAGATTACACAAAGTCATACAAAAAAAGAATCCATCTAATAAAGATATGAATTTCTTCTGAAGCACTCCAAACCACTTGGACCAATCAGAGTCAGGTGAATAACCAACATGTTCTCATCCCTACTTGTTAAATATCGCTACTTTGTCACACCCTTTGGCATCTCATACAGACGTACAAGGTACCTTTAAGCATCAATGCCGATGCACAAGGCAACCTGCCACAAGCCTTTCAAAACATTACTTATGTTTTCACTAAACAGATGATTTATGTTGTGATGGGGTCACAATTTGGACAGGTTAAAGTTGCAGTAGATAATTTTTGCAAACGAGCTGGCAGGCTAACGTTAGCGATAGCATGAGACTCGTTCGGAAACATCTCCGCTGCCACCGCTTGCGCTGGCTCGTGCTAATTTTTGTTTGTTGTCGCTCTCTCTTTTAAGTCTAGTTTGGACTGAGATGAAGGGAAACTGACAGTGTGGCTTGCAGACATTCTGTTGTTGGCAGAGGCGAGTCAGCACCATGAGCTAATTGGCTCGAAACAATGTCACCTGTCGCTTAGAAACACAGCGTCGACCAGCGAATTAGGAGAGTATAGAGAGTACAGAGAGCGTCACTGATTTTTCATTTTTCCATGAAACCCTCGTCCCGGTGGCAAAGGAAATATCATAGTAAAACAGGTGTTATTGGAGAACAATTTAGCAGCAAATGGTGTCATTTTTCAACCTCTTTTACACTGTTTAATCAGGTCATACATCAT
>JAQFJA010000010.1:5892787-5905889 GCA_029874485.1 Naso brachycentron | reverse complement strand
TGCACTGAATCGCAATGTATCATGATGTGTATCGTATCAGGAGCTCCTTACCAATACCCATCCCTGAGCTATATGTTGTATGTAGCCATCCAGAACATATTTAGGACCATGGTTGCAGGTTTCATGTTTTCGAACGTGTCAGCTAGAAACATCAAAAAGTCAGCCAGTTTTCTACCTTTGTTTTAAATTACGGACAAATCGTTTATGAAATAACACACTTCCAACTGCTCAGTCTGTCTCTGTTTTAATTGTAGACCAAATTATACAACATGTAAGAACAAGAAGTTTGGCCGGCGTAGCAGCAGCAGTAACTAAGCCATGTTCCAATCCATCTTCTTTTTGCCGACCAGTCATATTTTAACTTCATTTACCTCCCTCATCATTCAAATCCCCTGAAACCTACTGCAGCCACTGTTAGAAAATGAGTTCAATTAGCCTGCAGCTAACGGATGGAGTGCCATCTAAATCTGTCATACCAATCATTTAATTGTCAGAGTCACTCTGAGAACTGATAATAATGATAAAGTGAGTGTGCATCAAAGCTCTCAGAGTGCTTCACACTTACGAGTTAATAGAGATTAGTAACCTTTGAAAGACATTTGAAACACAAGTGGGAGAAAGGTACAAATCGTGTACATGCATGTGGCTGGGCATGTCTGAGTATAAAAGTGGGCGTGCGCATGAACACACACCCGTTTTTCTCATTGTGTTCACACCTGAGTTATGTAGGCTCTGGCTAATATTTACCGCAGGACCTGGTTGTTAAATCCCACCCTTTTTTCTTTAGTACAGTACAATCCTTTAGCCGAGCTGGTTTGGAGGGTCAACATTCCAGTGATAAGTGGCTATTGTTTTCTTCAGGCTCCACACAACCTCCACTGGGCCAGTTTCATAACACAGGAAGTTAAGCAATATGTCCATTCAGGCAACTAATCCATTGTAACAATTCCACCGGTTTGGTTCTTGCATAAAAGTCAGATTAAAGAGTAAACTCCAGGTCTTTTTTCCATTATAAACTGAAGTACACTCTTGTTTTTATTACCCATGTTGTGATTTAATAGAAAGCAAAGTTTATTCATGACATAACCATCAAGACAAAATACTTTATTTTAACTCCAGACAGACATTCTTTCATTCTTCAGTTGCTTTCACACACCAGTTGTCAGCCATGCATTATAGATACCTGTGGATCTACCTGTGTTCCCCCCTCATCTTTAATTATTCAGCCCACCAGACGTCCCGACAAGCCGGGACAAGCTTGTGTCATTTATGCACCAAAGCACAATGTAGCATTCATTCACCTGGGGTACCTCGTACCAAACACTTAACTGTGCTGTGCAAAACAGCTCCAAGGACAGAGAAAGGCTTTCTTGCAAAGATAGGCCACGTACAAGCAGGGCCACCGGTGCTCGTTCATTAGCATAGCATGCTAGCAGTGCGTTAAAGGGACTGGACACAGAAACAACGCCCCTACAAGGCAATGCACTCCAATTCTTTCAGGGTTGTAACACTGACACTGGGTCACAATGGTGATTCAGTTTTATGGTAATGTTTGAGGTTACACTGAAGTGTATTGGACTGTATTTTGATGGAGAAAACGAAAATATCAGGTACAACAAGTACCCGATATTTGTAGCTACATGCTAATTTACTTGGCGAGAGTTAGATGAGATAATTGATTTAAACAAATGTGAAGCAACAGGTGCAGAGCTGCTTAGCTTAGCATAAACCACTTTGTCCGAAGCCACGGTAACAAAATCCAACTACAATCAAATCTAAAATACACTGATTCAAATGGATATTTTGTTTGTTTGTTTTTGGGGGAGATTGTGTGTATATCTTTGCCTGGTACAGTGATTTCTTGGAGTCTTGTCATCATAAGGCTGTATTCAGACCAAATCAGGTGATCCGGTGAAATGCTGCAGTGGAAGTGTCACTTAATTAACATAACAGGACCCATGGTGTGACGTCAAGTTGTGTACTCTCATAGATATATATACAAGTGGGTATGTATATATAGTATCTGTGGTGTAGTCTGTTCCTACCACAATTCAAGGGTTGCAGTCAATCGCTGGAAGATGCCCCCTTTACGTGATTGGCTGCTGTAGCGTGACGTAGTGCTGCATTTCTCCTAAAGTCAAGCCTGTTTCAATTTTTTGCAGGCAACCATTGCGGCTTGGACCGCAGTTGGTTAACCCTAACCCCGGCAAAACAGACAAGCCTCATTCAAATGAATGAGAAAACCTTCATTTTAGCCAAAAAACTTGATTTGGTCTGAATGCAGCCTAAGGTTGCCAGGTCTCCAGCAGGGTGTCTGCAAAGCTAAAGCGGCTGTCTGTAGCTTTGCATTTAGCATAAAGACATGAGAGCGGTCTTTATCTTTTCCTTTAACTCTCGTCAAGAAAGCGAATCAGCCCATTTTCCAAAATGCCAGTCAATGCCTACAAACGTTACCATAGAGTTGATTTAGCACCTGTGTCAAAGTGTCAGTACAAACTCAGCAATAAACCATTCAACGTTATTGCCACTGAGTGCACTGCATTGTACAGACGTTGCTTTGTTGTGTCCACCCTCTGCGTATGAGAAAGCAATGAGTTCAAAGCTGTGAGAAAGTCCAACCCCCAAACAGATAAAAGAGTGAAAAGGCAAAAGAGGCTCGACCGCTTGACCAGCAGAGGAATCGACAAACAGTGATGTTTCAGAAAGTTACCTTTTTGCTCTGTATCTGTGATAAACTATACCGGCTATAAGCCTACAGGGGGAGAAAAAGAACAGTGTGTTGATTTAAAATTAAATGTTGTCTACTGGGAACCATTATAAACAGCAACAGCACGTCAGCAACAAAATTCTTTATGGTCTCCACATCAGACGATCTAAATATGAAAGACTTTTAAGCTATTTTAATTAATGGCAAAACAACAGCCTTATATTTTGCAGTATTAACAACAATTTAATGAAAAAGTTTACACTCTTCCTAGTATTTCTTACATCACTGCAAAAACAAACTCATCCTAAACTTACATCTAAAAAATATCTCTTCAAATGTGAACAAGGACAATTACTCTATTGTAAAAAGCAGGGTCATATTACATGTCTCAGTGCTGTAAGACAATGTGTAGCACCTTATGCAGCAGGGCTAATTATGAGGACCATTTAGATTTTCTATCAGTGACTCCAGCCTACACACTCTGCCTACCTACAAATGAATCTGCTGGGAGATAATTGGGGAAAGAGAAATCACTTTAGAGAATAAAAGCTCTGAATTAAAAAGCCATTTAAACTGTGAAATTCTCACTTTGACTGTCTGAAGCCTTACATGCATTCAAATGAAACTGAACCACATCATGAAATAGAACAAAGGATATATGAAAGGATATAATGCATGAATACCTACTAATAATTAATAAGCCCTGACTGAGTGATCCACAGTTTGATCCCACTAACATGACCAATTAATGTGTTCCAGTTATAAATTTCACTGTCTGTGGTTGTGTGGATGTAACACACACGTCTTCAGACGATATGTGAACTCCGAGTGACCCACACCAGAGATGCACCCTCCCTTCTCACACTCCCACCTCCACTCACTCAGTCCTCCATCCCTTAAATTTGGGAGAGGTCGGAGCAAGGTCAGCTTTGGGAGAGATGCTTTTCTCTGTCACTGTCACTTAATGCCTTGTTCCCCTCCTCTTTCCTCCTCTCATCTCTCCGCTCCCACAGTTCGCCTCGGGGGCTAACATCACTGCTCGCTACTGAAGCTTACTGACTCCCCATGAATTAAACATGGATAAACATATTCTACAACTAACAGGCAGGCTGTTGTGAAGGGCTGGCTTCACAGAGGCATCAGGACACCACTTCATCTCATCACAGCTGCCTCTCACATGCTTTGGGTGATCGAGAAAGATGCACAAGATGTTTCGTGGCGGTATTAGTTCAAACTGTGCTGCACTGGGCTCCTTGTGCAAACCCTGCAACAGTTACATGTGCGGTATATACACAATGTGTGCATGTGTGTGCGCCTCACCTGTGAGAGGAGCTTATTGTTATCATCCTCCAGGATCCGCACTTTCGTCTCCAGCTGTCTGATGTAGTTGGAGGAGGAATCTGGAGGAGAGACGGAGAAGAAAAGAGGGGAAGCAGACTTGGTTAGCATTTCAAAGAACTCAAACAGAAAACAGGTGGGCACGGCCACTGGAGCGAAAGCTCCGAAGGTTGCACTGCAGTTTTAGAAAACCAAAAACTCATTCGCCAAATGTGGAATTTGACACATAAGGCCTTGCAACCCATAACAAAATATATAGAGGTTTTATATTGCTGTTTGATATATAAGTTTAAGTATCAGATTTAAGTATCAGCACAGTGATAAAAGCCCTTGATTAGGGCCCTGACTGATATGGGATTTTTGGGTCCGATGCTAATACCGATACAAGGGAGTAAAAAAATTTCAATATCCGATATATCAGCCGATATTCTATATTTCATGTCACAAAGATACGCAACGGAGGAAGGAAATCTGACAAACCTTTTTTCAAAAATTAGTGCACTGAATAGTAAACATTTCACTTATTACCAATTAAATAATGGGCCGCCCTCTGCTGGACCAATCACATAATTACATCATTTTAAATCACTAGCCCAAGCATTTTTGCAGCCCCAAGAAACAGTTTTAATATCGGCGCATATCGGAGAACATACACGCCGATATCCATATATCTGCAATAGGCCAATATCGGCAGATAATCTCGGCAACTGACATAACTGTTGGGCTCTGACCTTGATAGCCAAAACATTGTCTAAGAAGTCATTTAAGCAGGAATGCAACATTTACTTAAGTCACTGATTTATTTGTCTCACTTTGCAACTATTCGATTATTATAATCTGAAATTAGAGAAGAAGTCGACAGCCATGCATATGGCTGTTTGGGGCTGTACTTGCACTCACTTTTAGCTAAATGCGCTACATTAGCACGCAACATGTGCACAAACAACGTGCTAGCATTCTGATGTTTAGCAGATAAAATGTTTCACATCTTATCCACCTAAGTTAAAACTGTTAGAATTGCTAACATTTGCTAAACAGCACTGAACACAAAGTACAGCAGAGGCTGGTGAGAGTGTCATAAGTTTAAGTAAGACATCAATTTATTAGACTAATGACAACTTAGGTTAACTAGTATCGAAATGACTACTGGCACTGTGGCAACAACTAACAGCTACTTTTATTATTTATCAATTTCTCCATCTCTATCTTTACAGTTATTCCATGATTTTAGCCAAATAAACAGTGCCAATCCCTATTTCCCACAACCAGTATTACGTAAAGTTGCTCATTTTTACCTACCAATGGTCCTAAAAAAAAAGGAGATTAATTCTAAAATTAAAACAAAAGTTAAATAAATTTCTGCCTAGTGACTCAAAGCCCTAAATTTAAGCCTTTTGGCTTTTAGTAAAACTGTAAACCACTACAAGCCTTTCATTTTGTAAGGGCATCTGCCATGTATGGGGCCTTGTACAAAGCTCTCATTTGCAAAAAAAACTAGTTGTACTCTGATGTCAAAGGTCGAGCAATGAGCGTTCCCACCCAGATTAGCAGTGCTTGACCTGACTTTTGACCTCATACTTGACTGGGGCCATCTCCCAATTTGGAACACATTCCTCTGTGCCACTCATTCATCGTGAAGCAGACATCCATCGTATATTTGAGGGGATTTGCTGCAAAACTGCCTCAATGCTGTATATACCTGACAACAATGTAACTATGGACTAATTGCTCCACAGAGATTCCCTCAACTGTTGTTGATCCTGATACAGCAGCATTCTGCTTCAACATGAATCAATTGTACCGAGTTCAAACCAGGAACAGGAGCGGTGTGAAGAGTGGAAGTGCATTTTAGCTCAGTAGGTGGCACAGAGCCTGTTATCTAAAAAGGCATGTTTAATTTACAGTGAGATCAAAGGCGCGGTACGCACAGGAAGCTCACTCCAGCAAGTTGTCAGGGGTGCAGCACTGCGCACACAGCTTTATTTTATTTTGTTTTCTAAGTGGAAGTACAGAGAGACGAAGAGTGGAAAGGGTGATGCGGAGAAATAACAAAGCCAATGGGGAGGTTGCTGATGAGAACACTAGGTTGAGTTACGATGCAGATGAGAAATCACTGCTGTGGTTTACTGACTGAACACTACACGCGCACGCACACACACACATAAAACCACAGTTTGTTGCATCAGTGAGGTAACACAGACTGTTTATTCTTGACTGACCCAAACAAGTCTACCCAGCCTGTATTGTTCATGTAACCCAACTGACCAGCACTTTGCAACCAGGGGGCGCTATTCTGCAGAAATCAAACATCAAAAAACACATTGTGGCAGCCTGGATTGTGTGGATTTACAAAGTCACACAGACTAATGCTACACTCTTCTGTGTCTCATAGGCGAACATAAAGTATACACAACATACACACTTAACATAGAAGGTTATGATAAGCTTTTCTGTAGGACCATGACTTCTTGAACATCATGCGAAACATGTAAACTAGTTTCCACCAGAAACTAAATTCAGAAATTCACATACAGACACTGTGTGCTCTCTCTGTTCTGGGCCTGTCCTCCCACTTTGGAAACTATTCAAATGCTCCATTATCATTAACATATCTGACCAGCTCAGTATAAACACAAATGTTATGTACATACATGCGCACAAGAAATTTAGACGGACAAGTCAGGTAAAAGCAAGTGTTAAACAAAAAATTCCCTTTTCTACGGTCCGTGTTAAAAAGCATGGCATGTACAAGTCTGATTCAAGAGTCACTAAATATGTCTCTTTAAGATTAAGCAAAAGCGATTCACCACTTTAAGGTTTGCTACCAAATCTGACATCTTTTCAAATGCACAACACTGATCACTCTCCAAAGGCCTGAGCGCAAACATGGGTGAGTGACTGTAGCCGCAGCAGGGCCTGCAGGCCGATCCATGTCCAGCCACTTGACTTTTTAGGAGGGCCAGAGCAGACAGTGCTGTCAGTTGGCTGCTTAGACGTCGCTTGGACAGCTAGAGGAGGAGGCCGCGGTGGCCAGAGCTGCTAATCCTCTCTTCCTGCCTTGTGACCCTCTAATCTGGATTCATCTGCTGGGCTGACCCACGGCCAGATCTCAAGCCGATTAGGATGAAGGTTCCTCAGCCTTCAGTCATCACCAGTGCACTCAAACAGCAAAGACAGAAGCCTCAGAAAGAGGGGGAAGATGGAAAATGAATCTTCATCGCTTTCCCCCCCTTACTGGTTTGTATATTTAGATTGCTTACAGTGACTGAGATCAGTAATCCAATGAAGTCAAAAGTCGTCTAAGTCTGTAAGGCTAATGTTTTATCTCCTAATTAAACAAAAATTAAGATAAGCAAGCAAAGATAAATACTGATATGTAGCTCAGCTGTACTCAATTTGACGAGAGAGACCCAGAGTTGGCCTGTAGCGAGGAATCCCTCTGTCATGAGCAGTCTTCACATACCACAGCTCCCCCCTCTAAGCCTTTGATGTGCCACAAGGGGGTTGTGTTAAATCTCAGAGCGCATCACTGCAGCATCACACATGACATGATTAAGTGGTCCTGCTTAAAAATGTGTAGATCTGCCGTGGGAACATTCACAGGAACACACAATGTGAACTAAAAAACACCTCGACACCACCCTAACACACACACACACACACACTGCACACACGCAGAGAGCCGCAGGGATCTGCAGGGAGAATCCAGCCGTCACCCTCTCCTTAACACCCAGCTCTGGAGAGTCATCCTGGTGGGAGATGGGGTCAGGAAATTAAAGTGGCTCCCTAGCTCCCCTGCCACTCCTCCATCCTTTTATCCTCTCCATGCCTGCAGCTTCACATACTCTTCTCACTGCTCCTCCGTGAAGCTGGAGAAAAAAGCTACAGATCATACAGGGATCGCGTAACCATGCAAACATAATCACCACGCAGAACTGAGCTCTGCATCCTCTCTGTAATACACAACAAGCACTGGGGGAGAGGCCATTATTACTTATGCATAACCTGAATGCGATCTGCGAGTTCATATAGCGAGTGAGAGCAGTGTGGAGCTGCAGGAGAGTAAAAGTGTCCATTTAAACGGTTAACAATATACAGAGAGGGAGGCAGAGAGAAGGGGGAAACCTCGTCCGATCCACAAGTGTTGTTTACCAAATGAACTGAGAGCATGTGAGAGCTCTTAATGTGAAAGCATGTGTGTGTGTTTGTGTGAGCGCAGGACAAGAAGGTGACGCAGACAGTGGCGCGAGTCCGTCCCCCTCTCTGCACGTCACTTTCTATCACGTCAATAGTGCTGTGACCCACTTCCAGCGGCCACTCCCTCATTAACTGTGCTCCAGTCCCTGTTTCCCCCTCTTTGTGTTTTTATATGGACCCTCTACTTTAACTTCGCAGTCCATTGTCTTTATTTTCTGCTCTTAAAAAGGGCACAGCTATTCTGGAGACTGTGCAGTTGGTCAACTCGAGGGCAGTTTATTACTTTTACAGACGGACAGCTAAGCTCCCCAGAAGTTGGTGAATTCCACGAAAGGTGATGACCTTAACTGGTTCTTCCTTGTGTCCTATCCCCATCTGTTCACTACAGCTCACTTTGCCTCTGCACAGTGCTAAAGATGCTCATCACCATGCTGTCTGCACTAAACTATCACAGCTACTTAGGATGAAGCACAGTTTTCCAAAATGGAAATATCGACAGCTACAGAAACAACACTGCGTAAGAAGGAGTAGTGTTGCTGTTTGACAAAACTCCTAACATGTCCATAGATTCTTCCGACTCATCCACTGGATTTTTACAGATCCAGTATGCTCCACAGGTGGGACAAAGTCATTTTTCTGCAAGACACAAGCTGTCAAGTCCCAAGTAAGACAGACAAGTCCTGGGTCAAATCCAAAGTCCTAAACTTTAAATTTTGAGCCCTAAACAAGTCAGAAGCACTCTTGTAATCTATTAAATATACACAAATCGTGAATGAGTACTAAAATTTGTATTTCCTTCTTAAAATGATGTTAATACAACTTCAATAAATGTTGTCAGATGCTTCAAGCAAATTGGATTCTTGGGGGAAAAGTGTCAACCAGCTAGTATTAATGTCAGTTGATTCAGGAAATGTAGGGAAATATATTAATTCATGGCACATTTTTTAATACAGACTTAAATCTCAAGCATTTTTGAGTCAAAAGGCCCAAGTTCAAGTCAGGTCAGGAGTCATTTGTGTTAAAGTCCAAGTTGAGTTGAAAGTCTGTTGTGATGTTGTCAAGCTGAGTCTAAAGTCGTTAAATTTGTGACTCAAGTCCACACCTCAGATTTGCTCAGTTGTCTCAGTTGGATAGGAAATCCATTCATCTGGGAAGACCATGATAAGGTTGAAAGACCGGAAAAGATTGTTAAGTGGTACTTGAGTTCATTTAGTTTAGATAAATCCATCACAGGCTCCTTAAAGGACCAGTGTGTTCTCAAGTGAAAGCTCATAAACTACAAATCACGTGTACATTGAATTAGTGACAATTTTCAAATCAATGCCCTACAGCTGAGTTTGACCAACAAAAACCAACACAGTTTGTGGCCAAGGCCTAAAATATCTTCTAAGTGCTTGACTTTGGATAAATTGCTTAACATTTTTGGGGCATTTTCAACAGCAGTCCCTTTCTCACATTTCCAGCTCGCCTTTTTACCTCGAGTTCTTTCTCTTTGTCAAACCCTCCCTATATATTTTCCAACTCCCAGTACGGAGGCAGGGGGAGCTGGGTTTACTGGAGGTCAAGAGAGGCCACTATTCAAGGAGCAAATTGGGAAGCACAGACGGAAAAAGAATGGAGCCAAGAGGTGCTGCGCAAATGAGGGTGTCTAAAATTAGACCACACGTGTACAAATTTACACCGAGCATTTAGCTGATACTGACTGAAATGTTACAATTAGAGCAAAACCAGCCTCCAAGCTGTTGACTCCAAGGTCTTTGCTACATCAAAGTAGCTTTGGTAGAACTGTATGCTCAAAAAGGACCAGGCTTCGCTTATGTTTTCAAGTCAGATCCCATGGCCCATAGAATCCTGCAGTGAATTGAAATCGCTCTGCTTTTATTATTCGAGGCTCAGCTCCGGCTTTCATCTCCTATTCACAGCTGTATCACAGTGTTTTAGCAAAGAGACATGGATATTCTCTCAGTGTGTACGTGCACATGGAAATGGATGAATGCTTGTGTGCAGCATTTATAAGATAGGAAATGCATGTGGGTTGCAATGTGTGTGTGTGTGTGTGTGTGGGAGGGAGAGCAAACGAGAAGGTTTGTGCGAGACAGGGGATTTTCAAACCCATCTGTGATTATACTGTATGTGTGTGTGTGTATGTGCGCTCAAGGCAGGAGGTTGGGTCAATTACCTCAAGATGTTGAAGAAAGAGCAGAAACAGTCTAAACATTCTTTCCCTCCGTTCCCTGCACCAACACCCAACCCAAAGTACAGTGAATGCCATGAAATCCGACCTCACCGGTTACAGAAAGTCTAATTTATCAAACAAAAACATCTCCATTAATCAGCAACCATGAAAACCCCTCGAAAAATCTCAGAATTTGACCGAGGCCCACCTTAAAAAAATGAAAAAAGGGGAAAAAGATTAAAAACAGAGAGGAAAAATGGATGTGAGGAGGGAAAAAAGAAGCAGTGGAGAGAGGCACCATTGCCCCAACTCAGAACTTGATGCCATGCAGGCGAGCGGGGAGAGAAATGGTTTGATTGCTGTTACATAAGCTTTGCAACTAAAAGTTCTTTTCTTTATTGATTTACCTGCTGATTATCTTTACGATGGCTTAGTCTATAAAAAGTAGTAACATAGTGGAAATCACCACTATCCAAAGACCAGTATGATACTTCAAGCTACTGGCTTTGTCAAACCAACAATCCAAAACTCACAGATACTCAATTTATAGCAAACAGTCAATGATAAGCAATATTGACAAATTATTTAAATGGTTTGGTTTTTGCTGCAACATCTGTCAGCTCTCCATCCTTGCACTGCAGATGCACTCATTATTTACCAAAGCCCACCGATACGTTCTGCTGCAACAATAGCATGTCTATTTATTTTTATTAGCTTTAGCGAGCTAATTACATTAATGTTGTCAACTGGTTAAAAATGTCCCCCTCAGTTATGGCTCGGCCATATTTTTAGTCTGTATCACGATACATAATATATATCTCAGGATTTTTAAATCTCCTCAAAAGCATTTCATTAGTGCTAGAGCTGGGAGACAGAATCAAACATGACACATTTTTTGACCAAATTTTCTCTCCTATGTGACAATATTGTAAAAATGACTACTGGTACTTTCCAAAAATATCAACACAATTTCCTTTTTTGTTTAATAATAATTGGTAATGTGGATATAATGGCTAAGTGTCTTTTCTTTGTGTTTAAAAAAAAATCTGCATTTACCTTAAGAACTGGAAGTGCTGTAGTACGCATGCCAGGCCAGGAGTTGGCGGTGTAACTTTGTAATGACATACCATTGAAGCTGCCAAAGTTGCTTACTTCCTGTTGCCCTAAGCAGCCACAAATTAAAGAAATTCGGCCATAGTTTCAGTTCTACAATTATGCTACGAACACTCAAGTTTGCCTTAACAGGCTGTCGTCATATTCAACTTGCTTTGGGTGTACTTTGGAGTGTTTAATCTGAGTTTGGTGGTGGCTATTGCAGACTGTATTGACTTGTGCTAGCATTAGCATCAGCTTTAGCGTAATCACCGCTTTCACGGGCGCTTTCAGGGGGCACCAACATGTCGTTGTCGTGTTAAAAAAAAAGACCAAACCATAACAAAAGTTTATCGTTAAATGCAAAAACTTGTGCCCTGTAAAACAGCCCCTAATATTACGCTCTGTGCTTTCAGAAGTTATGCTACTGCACTGTAGGTAAGCTAGTTAGAGGGGCATGCTAACTTTTTAAAGCTGCCTGAGAACAAACATACTGACTGTTAAAACCACGTTGGTGCTAATATTTTTGGCTGCGCAGTGCTCATAAAAACAGCACCTTTCTATCTCTTATCACAGCTCTATGCAAACTGCTTCAGCATGTGGGGAAATCCAAAGCGAAACAGGTATGCTGTGCTTGGTTGTAATGATAGCTATAGTACATGTATGCTAGACAAGTGCTCTGCAGAGTAGGATTATTTGTTTTATTTTTATATTCCTTATTTCCTACTCTTTAAGCAGGCTCCATTTACCAACTCAGTACAAAGACGAGCTGAGGAATAATGTGAGCATATACACTATGTGAGTGTATTTAGGTTTATGGTTTGTTTTTCATATCTGCATGGCCCACATGCATTTGCATCTGTATCTGCAACATTATTTGTGTGTCTGTATGAACTGTTACATGTGTTACGCATGCACGAATGTGTTTGGTCAGCGAGCCAACATGTGTGTGTGTTTGCCTCCTCTACTTGGCTGCCCAGCGCTAGGTCAAAGCCAGGGCAAGCCGACCAGAGTAAGAGACGAACAAGTAAAGCGGGCACCCATGCCGCATTAATGAGGGGGGTGGCAGAACCTGGCAACCCAAGCACGTAAACCACGGGCCCCTGGAATGGCTTCAAAGGCTCAACTGGCTCATCAGCTAGCGGGGAGCTAACCCCATATGACAAGACATGGCACCCGCTCTGAGAGAAAGAGAGAGTGCCTTACCTCCCCACGCACTCTCTGATGTGTGCTTGTATGTGTGCATGTGTGTTTAGCAAGACATGTTTTCCCATGTGCATGTGAATGTGTCCCTGCATGCTACAACAGCACAGTATGACTTTATGCTTAAGAACAGACGACCCGTGCCGAGTGACCAGTGTTAAAAAGTTAAAGTTTCAAATGGATTACATTTCAAAAGAATGGCTTGCTGTGTATCATCAACTCTTAAAGATTGACCAGGTGAAATCATTTGAAGTTTGTCTTCACCAAGGCCACTCAGGGCTCATAACTCAGGACAGCTACGTCAGGTTTTCACTCTGCACTGATTGCCTTTACCCACTAATGTCAAGAAAGAATGTGAGAATTGTGTGCTTAACACAAAATGGCTAGAC
>JAQFJA010000010.1:5857139-5875793 GCA_029874485.1 Naso brachycentron | reverse complement strand
GCTACAGACGTTTTTTTTTTGTTGTTACTCTTCTACTCTGAACTGCAGCTGTAGGATGCGTGCAGCAGCAGCATGACCCCGAAAGAGAAGCCAAAGCATCTCGGCTGACCCTGGTTAGTTTTAGAAGTGCTTGGTTTGATGTCCAGCAGTGTTTTGTTTTGTTTTTTATTAGCAGAGCATACATTTTGATTGTCATTATACAGGTGATCGTGTTCACTTAATTGTTTGAGAGAATAAATCACAATTATTATGAAGCTTCAATTGTGCAGCCCCCTAACTATTTATTAGGGGGATCACCAAAGTCATGCATGCCCACGTCAAATTTCATGGGTACCTAACCTAAAGCTGACAAGACCAAATTAAAAATGCCACACTGAAAAGTCAGACTAATCCTCTGGGGACCATGAATGTCTGACAAGTTTCACGACAATCAATCCAAAGGTTTTTAATAGCTGCTACATTGATTTTTGAGCTTTTTAATGAGATTTGAAGCTGTTATTTTTGCTACATGAAGAGATATTTCCTTATGTGCCCCCCACCAAGTCCTCTAAAAGTTCAGGGAGACAGACATAAAACTCCTTTATCTGCCGTCTTTGTCAGATGTGAATAACAATAGGCTACACTGACAGATGGTCACAGAGGCCTTAATGTGGGGCATTATTTGAAAGGAGAAGGAGGAGGAGGGCAGTTACCCTGCAAGCCTTCACACTCCCTAACCTCCTCCACTGTAACTCAAGACTTTAAGACACCACTTCTATGTTCACATATCTGTTCATTCTCTATATATTTAGATAAAGTGTCCCATTTATGCATTCATCACACAAACAAGCACATATTTCATGGATTGCTTGTCAGCCAAATGTTTCAACTACTGCTTCTCTACTGGATCAGAGTAATAAGAACAAGAAGTTAAAAAAATGTCTGTCTCAACTGGCCCATCCACAACCAAAACAGATACATGTTTTCCCAAGTTACACAGTCCAGTCTTGGCACTTAAAACTGGCCTTCGAGCGGAAATTAGCCTCTACGATAGCGGAGCAAGGTTACCTAAAACCATCCCGAAAACATCCTGAGGATAGAACAACAGTATTGAGACTGTCCAATTGATTCCAGATGCCTCAGTCGACGGCCAAAACTCCACATTATCTCATCTATCTACAGGACTGTCTGCCAGTTTCAATTTTTTTCATTTTTGTCTCAACTATGACTGTGAAGTTATCATCTACGCAACCAGTTTATTCCCTAAATCATTCATTTTTGCAACAGCCCAACATGTGCACAAATTCCCAATTAGGAATTATGTCTCTCAACTTGAAAACTCATGAGCCATTCCATGTCGTACCCTACAAAAGTGGGACCCTGCAACAGTGGCCCCCAGCCTACATTTTAAGCACCTGAGGAAAACAATCTATAACCGTTAAAGTACATGCTGGGGTGAGGTGACAGCACTTTGTTAATTCAAAAAAGGTGAAGACATCTGCTGACTGCGGTCTCCAATGTCACAGCAACCCACGGCAAAGGGCTGACAGGCAGAAAATCCAGATGAACGCCTTGTTCGTCCCAGGCCTCTAAAGGAGCTGATGAAGAGGTGTTCTGTCTAGGAGTTGCTGACTTTTGGCAACCTGGGACTGTTCCAGTGTTGAAGGTCACTGGGTGTGTTGCATAGACAGAACTGAACTGCTGATGCTGAGTTTGTGGTGCAACCCCAGATGGGTTTTTTTGTCATTGTGCCACCTGAACTCTTTCGGCTTTTTCCCTCCCATGTCTCTTGTATGCATCTTAATCAGTTGTTTATATTGGACATATGCAGATCGATAAAGGCCTTGCCAGGGGTGCAGTAACACTCATTAAAATCAACTTTAATCGGTCAAGGACAGGCCGACAATGGAACAGAGGACAAACAAGGGACAGTTCCTACTTTGATTAAACCTTCAGAACAAGCACACTAAAAGAATGCCCTCTACAAACTGGGACATACACGGTGTATTTTAAGACTAAATTTCAAATTAACCAACACATTATTATTGTTTGGGAAAGAACGAAGGTTTAATATGTCTTTTCTTATTATTATTTAAAACACATACACAGATTTGTACTGCACAGGAGTGAAAAATTCACTGATTTGAATGGAAATGGCCGTGGTTCAGTTATTTTGTAACATATCTTTCACTCTCCCGTAGTTTTAGCAACCATAGCAAAGCTAATCAGTCCATCTGTTTATATAGGTTAGATGAAGTAGAGACAGGACACACGATGACATAAAAAAAAGAAGCATTTCTTCTCATTTTCACAGATTTTTAGCACCTTTTGGCTCACTGTTTTGGTTTTATCCATGTAACTTCACCGTTCAGTTTTAATGCTTACATCAAGCTCTGGTAAACCCTGTCCATGCCACTTTTCCTGCAACAAACAGCTAACAGGCAAAGTTAGCAACAAGCTGGAGAACATAGTGGAGCATTTAGCAGCTATAGAGTCTCACATTTTCTTTCAAGAGATGGTTGAGACCAAAAACAAAGCTAATAGGAGAGAGGCTTTTGGACTTACATTTGCCAGGCCACCTGAAACTCAACTCCAAATGATAACACTAATATTGCTCTTTCTGCCATCGATGTGTAAATAAAGGCACGTTTAAAATACTATTTACAATGTTACAACGAGACCCCCTAACAGGCCTAAACAGTTGAGAGATTTGCGTGCAGGATGGACGGTGAAGTAGAGAGTATTTTTTTCACCCTAAGAGGGGATAATCATGACCCACCTTACTCTGTCTCTGATTGGCTAAAACTCTCCACTCCAGCTGTGCTGCACTATAAAACGCAGCCTGAACGCAGCCGATAGGTGTTGACTGACGACAAAGCACGGAGCAAATATGCAGTGGAGCCGTTATGGAACGCACAGGAAACCAGTGGGAGACTGCCTCCTAACTGTGACTAAAATAACAGAATTGTGAGGCTTTTCTAGACTTTCCAAAGTGCGTGGGTTAAGCCCTGATAGTGAAAAGAGTCATTCTGAGGTAGTGTGACACTCAAAACAATTTATCCACTGTCTGTTGAGGGTTTTTCGGTGTGTACCGTTGGGCCTGAAAAGATTCAAGGAGAAACACTACAGGATGTACAGGCAGCACACAATGTGTGGAGGAATTTGATTGGACCATTGAAAAGTGGGACATATCAGAACATACATGGAAGATTATTGTGATGGCTAACTTTTGTGTGGTAATTACAGGGGTAAATATCAAGGTGCCTACTCACACACTGAGCGTGACACACTCGCACTCATGCCACACCTCCTATTTCTCACTTTGAAATTCAAAGAGATGACCTTACATAGCAATGTCAGGGCGCTTGAAATTTGAGTTTCATAAACAATTTAGGACAGGTGGTAAATACCGACCTGCTATTGGTCACAATTGCTCTGGGCAAGATGACAAAAGTCACATGATATTTTCTTTTACAGGGAGAAAATGAGATTTCATTTTGATCTAAAAACCGTAACAGGTGCACAGGTGGACTTTCAGCTTGCATCAACAAATGTTCTCTTATTTTTCAAGCTAGTGAGTCATTTTTGTCATGCAAGTGTCTGAAGCTCATGAAGACAATCATTTGAAACGTCAGTTGGTTATAACATCAGAAATTGTTTGCCAAAGATAGCACAGTATTATTTATGTAACAAATATTATATCACAACTGAAAATTACAGTGTTTCATGGACCACACCCTGTTTGTCTCATATGAGTAAGTTACTTCAAAACAGCGAGCAGACACTAACATGCACGCACGCACACGCACGCACACACACACACACACACACACACACACACACACAGCTGACCTCGCTCTGGCTGGCATCATTCTGCACGGGTCAACCAGCATGGAGGCCAATCATGCCCAAACCTATCCCCATCCCCCTATCCCTTACTTCCCTCCGCTTCACTGACTCTGAGGCTAGGCGTGGGTGCCGTCCACTCGCCCCAATGATCATCGTTGTTGCCTAGGCGACTGAGCAACCCAGCCCTTCCAGCAGCACACTGGCCAACGAACAGGAAAGGAGGACATACATTTAAATCAGTACAAACGAGACGGCAACTTAGACAAAGGAAGGCTGAGATTAGTCAGTGAAAGTGCCTGAACTGTAAGGAAAACACAATGTTTGCAGGGTATGGCACCGCATTTATATCTGGAAGCTGTCAGTGACGACCACACAAACATACAAAAGCATGCCCAACTTGTTGAAAAGCCAGTTTTTTTTGTAAAAGGCACTGGCAATAGATCTTCCAGTGAGTCCTTGTCTGTGTGTGCGGGGCTCATGCTGGCTCTATAACCTCATTCTGTCGGTGGAGCGCTGTGTTGATGGGAGTGAACGGACAGCGGATCAGACAGCAGGTTCACAGGAATCGAAAGAGAGAGAGAGATAGATGCAGATGGAGGGAGAGGGAAGGACTGGCGAAGGGAAGTCTGTCAGGTAAGGGAAGAAGAGAGAGGTATGAAGTTAAAAAAAAGTGACCTAGAGACACACTCTTTCCTTTGCTTTCCAGCTTCCTGTTCCTCTTCCCATGCAGCCTCATTCCCGCAGTGTCACTAAGCAGAAAGAGACCCACTTCCTCTTTTGTTTATCCAGGAATGTGGGATGTCCTGACAGGCTGGCTTTTCATTGACAGTGCACAGCTGAGAGTTCCCCCTGCAGCTCTTTCTCTCAGTCTCCTCTGTGTGAATGTTTCTACTCCATTATCTCTGTTATCAGCCAGCCAGGCCTCACCCAAAAAGACAAGGTGCTGGGAAACGCATACCAGAGAGTGCGATGAGAGTCCGTGCTGTGCTCTGGGGAAACTCAAATAAAACACTTAACACAACTGAGTTTCTGCACAGGGAGAAATTTCAAACAACTGATTTTAAATGTTCAGGTATTGACAAAACCTGGAGGAATTAATCAAAGAGAATTTAAAGTGGCCAAACTGATAAATCTTTGGGAGTGATTGGCAAACTACAGAACTTAACACTGACAGCATCTCCTGCAAAAATAGGTATAGAGTTTTTTGCACTTATAATAACCTTAAAAACTGTCATTTCAGTTTAGTTGCCAAGTTCTTTTTAGAAGTTTTAAAGATGCACTCAAGATGTGTTGTTAATAAATAAAAAATGTAACTATGGGGCGAGGCAACAGGAATGCGAGTCAGTTTCACCGAGCACAGAAACACGAATCTGAGTGTGGACAAACAGGATACGAGAGACAACAACATCCTATTCCTGCTTAGACACCCTTTTTCAGACCCATAGGCATGTCGAACAATGAGTTGAAATCACAGCCGAGAGGAAAATACCATTGTGTTCTTGATCCTCTGATTTCCATTGAAACGAGACAGGAGTTCACACAGAGAAACGGCAAGGCTCACTTGGACCAGCGGGGGTTACCGCCTGATGTTTATTTGGGGAAAACACAACAGACATGAAAAGCCTGATTGAGTCTTTGAGATTGTAATGTGACTGAAACAAAGTAAACACTGACTTTGATTGTGTGACCCCAGTAGATCTTTTTAATCCAGAACTGCGTTCTCAAGAAAGTGTGATCACTGATAATTTACCTCAGAGGGAAAATTAGCAAAAGCTTCACTCACACATTGATGTGAATATGAAGGCATTGCCTAATTTGTCAGGGTGATGAAACACACGCACACACACACACACACACACTGGTGGCCAACTGGGAGGGCTGGTTCTACAGTTTCATTGTGAGCTTTTAGGTCATGTCACTCCCCAAGGGTAAAAGAAAAGGAAACTGAAAAGTGGGAGCAAGACAGACCGAGAAAAAAAGTCTCTCGACCAGAAAAGGGGAAGAGTTCACAATCACTGTGGCACGTCATATATTAGCACATACGTAAAGAAGGGCCAGGTGCTAAAAACTCTCATTTAAACATGCAATTTTATGACTTCTCAGCTAGTTAAACAGGACTAATTTGAACCTAATTTGAGCCTAAGTGGGTAGGTTTACAGCGTGACTCAACACAGTGACTAAACATAGGAAGGCCTGGCTTCTTGGGAACAGTACATGTTACTCGAGAGAACAAATGTAGGGGGCTGGTTCAGCTGTCTCTTTTGATGTGAAACAACATATAAATCAGAATCAAATTTAATGCATTGTGCTGAAACTCTCATGAGTCATTAACCCATCCAACGGGTTTCTGAGAGCCACACGCAGCTGATTGGACTGACTCATAGTAACCAAGTCCAAAATAACATAAAGGCCTGGCCACAACAGGAAGTGCTACTCGGAAATTTATCTGTACATCCTTGCACAATATTAAGCTTTTAGAAACATAAGCAGTGGCACACAAGGCTAGCACAGCTGTTATCAGCTGAAGCTGGGGAGCGAGCTAACCGCAAACACGCTAGCCCTCACTGTTTTATTTATACTGAGCTGTTAACTCCCCTGTAGTTGTTTTGTCCTCTTGGTTGTGAACCATGTTATTCGATAAAGCAATCATCAGAGTAACAAATCATCCGAGCTAGAGCTTGCTAACTGTTAATTAGCAACAGTTAACTCTGTTGCTAATAGGACAATAAATTCATATGCTTGTAACTGTCTGCAAACCATGCAACACCTTGTAAGACAGTTAATAAACCAGCAGAGGACAGGACAGTCAATTACAAGTAAATGGAGCACCACAGCTAACAGCTACAACAGCTTCTTTTGTGAGCTCTCCATACCCTTGAATGTTAGCAATAAGACAGCTAGCTATTGGTCAACACCATAACTGCACCCTTGCAAAGGAAGCCAATGAAATTACATCCATTTCATCACAAAATGCAGCCATTTTTAAGGCCGGGATGCCTCAGCCTTTATGTATAAGGGAGGAGAGAGTAGGGAGGAGGCCACTGTAATCCTCTCAGTAATGAACGTCTACTGTTTTAGCATGCCATCGCCAGCAGTTAACAGGAGTCTGGCCTGATTTAACATCCCTCTGGCCTCTGGCACACACATGGAAAAACAAACACACACATCCCGCTATGTGTGCGAGTGAAGGTGAAGCCACTGTGGCTGCATAAATGTGCTAAAACTCACCTCAGTGGTCTCTGCACAGCTGGACTAGGCCCATTTACTAAATCAATGTTTTATTTACTGCATGTTTTATTTCCTTGCATTAGTGTACATGCGTCAGTTGATGCAATGCACGCACTGACCTTACTCACATCACCAAGGGTACGGTAACTTACACTGAGTGACTAGAGCCAAATGGCATTTTTTTCTTTACTTCTCACACAAACGAATCAGGTTTGAGAGGGTTTACCGCACATCATTCATTATATTAGACTTGTAATGAGAATTTCAGCCCTCTGCACAACATGAACGGTTACAGTGTCTCTTCAACTGTGGTAAGAAGTTGGAAAATATGTTGACATCAGCTTGTGACGGATCTACTGAGTTAAAAACAGTTTTCCTTTCGAGCCATTTGGCAGCTTAAAGGCCAGGGGACTGTGTGAGGGTCTGTTAAAGGTCAACAAGCATTATTGCAGAGAGGATCTTTACCAGTTCATCTGGACAATGTCAAAGCAGCACTTTGCTGTCTCGCATGGCCACTTTGTCTTAATCTCTCACAGCTATACTAAGTCGCTGTGGCACTATAGGAGAGCCTAATGCAAGCTCTCTGTGACGGCATCATATATCAAGTGGTCTTTGACTGGAATTGGGTTCCAGACCACCAAAAGTGAATGCAGGTGTTGGGAAATCTGGATATAAACATCACCATTAGAGGTTATGAAACACATTGGCAGTCAGTGTAGTCCCCTGCTTTTTTATCCTGTTTATTTCTTCAGAACAGAAGCCTCCGCTCTTTTCACACATTAATCACACAAACACACTGTCAGAGTAAAAACACACACACAGCCTCTATCCACAAAGACAGGGTGTGTGTGTGTGTGTGTCTGTGTTGGAGGGGGGTGGTCCAGCCGTGTCAATGCACAAGAAATTCAATTAAGGAGACAGCAGGATGTCTCCGAGACCCAACCTCCTTTGAGCTCAGTATGCCCCACCACTCCACCCCCCAGGCTTCCCAGCCAACCCCTTACCACCATCCAGCCACTCCCCCAACACCGCCAAAACCCATTGAGGGCCCTTTGCAGGGCCCCTTTTTATACACTCCTCTCCCAGTGTCTCTTTTGCCTCAAAGCAGAGGACGAGATTTTACAAAACTAAAAATACAACCGAAAAAACAGATATGATATCCAAGCCTTTTGCTCAAACAATTGGATGGTTTTACTCCTCTCTCCTTCCAATCTGTGTGTGTGTGTGTGTGTTTGTGTGTGTGTGTCTGGCAAGCCGACAGATGCTGTTCATTTAGCACTTGAGCGGCAATCCTCAAGCTTGTCTCCTAAATGCCCAGGAGAGCCACTGGCATTTGGACAGCATTAAATAAAGTCCCTCCTCAGACCTCACACCACGGCCAGATCTGACCTCACAACATGGTCACTCCACTCGGATTTCAAAGCAGCCAATCGAGTAAATCTGTGCTGGTGATTTTTCTTGCTAGTTGTGCCTTTAGAAGCTCCTGTTGACCTGTGAACTATATTTTCTATCCTAACAGGTGTTTGACACGAATTTATTTAAAGGAGTGATGAAACACTTCCTTCATCCAACCGCATTCGAGTGCAGTCTTGTACAAATTGCGTAACAGCAGATTAGGATCGATGTAGTATTGCTTTGTGGTTGTGTATATCGATTTATCTTGGTTTATTTCACATCACCAGGTCAATATGAGCTCTGTTTTTTCCATATGGAGTCTTTTACAATTATGTGAAAGCCACAAACTTTGCAATACTCAGTTGTGTTTGAGACTAAATAGCATCAGTCACATTACCAATGTATTGAAATAATAAACCTTCTCTCAAATGAAGCAGGCTTCCTCCCAGGCTAGCTGTGTTTTTGTGTGTGTCTCTGAACATCATTGACAATGATAAGCACACTGAGCCAGAGCCTCAGGGGCACACAATGTCACACACATCTAGCGAAACAGAGGCTTACAGAGGTACTGGGCCACCGCGTGCACAATATCTGTTACGCAATGAAAGCTCAAAAATGTGTGTTTTGGTGTGAGGGTGTTTGTTTGTGTGTTCCTAGATTAAGGCACAATCAGCTCTTCTCCATGCATGTTTTCATCCTTTGATATTGTCACCTTCATGGTTGACAGTACACAACTGCAGGAATGTCCGACAGATAACGTGATACCTATGTGATCTGACTTGAAGCTGATGCCTTGAGCTCCTATATGAGTGTGTCACCCTGTCCTTGTAAATCAGGGTTGAAATATATATATAAAATATGAAATATATATAAGTTTTCATCCAAAAGGGGGATTTTTTTCCCCCCATGAAACAGAATTTATTCCTCTTGCCAAACAGATCATGGCAAGTTATCAGCCCATGTGCTAGCTAAACGAGGCTTAGTGTCCTCCTGTTCCATCAGGGCATTTTCATCCCAGCTCGGAGCTTTCAGCCATGTATTTAGGTCTTAAAACAGGGACATTGATTTCTGGTCCCATGCCATGCATTTCCAACAGGCCCTAAGCAGACATTAGTACTCTTCCGTAACCAAAAAGACGACAATGATAATCAGCGAACGACTCCAAAAAAAGAAAAATCAATTTGCTTGAGCACCCTCTAAAAGCTATTTGATAAGTCCTTTTTCCTTCAGGACCATGAGTGCAGTGACCTAAATCAGTGCAGATTCACATGATGTGGTAGCGTGGGACTGAAAAGGCCACTTAAGGATGTTGTGTGTGCATATGTGTGTGTGTGTTATAATCACCCCAATCAAGACTTTACAGTGAGGTTAAGCCAAGACCCCCCATGATAATCCTTCACAGCAATTTTGTTGAGCATATGTTGTCAGTGCAATCACACGCACATGGTAACTGTGCAACATATCCTGACTGTATTATCCATTGGCAATGAAACCAAGACAAGGGATAGAGATGTAATAAGCCAGGGTTATTGAATTATAAATTCTATTTTGCCAGATTTCAAAATCATTTTCAATCAAGCATTTTCGGCGGCCAGTAAACAGAAGGTAATGACAGATTTTGAACAAACACAAATTAATGTAATGAAAAACAAGATATGTTTGTTCATTGTCTCCCTTTTAAATTTCGTCACATCTGACACCAGCAAATCGCAAAGTGCATAAAAATAGTTAAGGAAGCAATCAAACTTTGCACTTTTGCAGCCCTCAGCTGTGATCTCTCTGCAAAGTTTGTCCAGAGAGTCTGATGTTTCTCAATGTGGCGCCTCCAAACATTGTATTCTTTAAATATCACAACACACTCATCACAAATGAAACGCGTCCATTTGGCTTTTGCATCTGCCGTTAATTTTTATAAGTATTTTCCAGGTTTAAACCTGCAGTTTTTGTCGTCAATCTTATGTGTTTTGGGTTGAGAAAGACATGTTTTTAGAGGTCGTACCACAGGACTTCTACAACCACACATCACACACATAGACACACATCACAACAACACGCTGTATTGTGGGTTGAGTGTTGCAAGGCAACTCAGAGTGTTGCATTAAATGTCTTTAGGAATATCTGTAGGTTAGCACAACATGTTTTTCTGGCTGGACCACTCAGGGGTTGCATCTGGGCCACATGTGGCCCACGGGACGCCATTTGAACTGGTCTGTAATAAGATCTCCTGACCATGGCAACAACTTTTACTTTGGAACTGAACTCTTGCCTGATTTGTGCATCTTGTGGGGCCTTTGGCATTCAGACTATTGCAACCAAGTTTGTTTCCACGAGTGGAGGGGACTGTGTGCACTACTCACCATTAAGTCCATTGGGGATGCTCCTGTGATGGTGCGGCGCTGACAGGTCATCCATGGACCTCCTCATGGTGGGGCCCATCTTAGTGTTGTCTGAGGTGGGCTTGTGTATGTGATTGTGGTTGTGATTGTGGTGGTCGGGACTCCCAGCACTGCCGGTGCTGGACGTGCTACTCCCGTCTCCAACATCCCTGACGGTGCCGGTGCCACCGTTCAGGTTGGTTAAACTGGACTGACTGTCTATGGAGCTCCTGGACCCAGCCCCGTTCCTCTCCTCGTCCAGCATGAGGATGATCTCCTTCAGCTCAGAGTTCTCCCTCAGCACGGTGTCCTGGTTGGCCTCTAGCTCCTTCAGCTTCATCATGTAGGTGCCCACTTCCTTCCACATGGCACTGGCAGTGTAGCGGCCGAAGCGCTGCCACTCCCGGGACAGCTTCTTGCCCTTCTGTCGGTCGTCGTCCAGGAAGCAGCAGAGCTCCCGGAGCTCATGATTATCGTCCTGCAGCTTCTGGTTGATCTCCTTCAAGCTCCGGATTTCGTGCAGGTGCATCTGCAGCCTCCGGTTGATGTCTTTCATCATGTTGCCGTGCTCAATCATCAAGTTCATTTTCTCGCCGTCAACCCGTCTTAATCTCCGGACCAGCTCGTCTTTGCTGCACCGCAGCAGCTCCTCGTCCGTCAGCTGGCTCAGATCATCCTTCGGTCCCTCGGACGGATTTTTAGCCATGGCGATCTCGGCTGAGAGTGTCACTTCGTTAAAAGAGGCTTAAAATAAACTGTCAGAACTCATTCAACCTAACCTCAGTTGCGGAATTGTGTTAAAACACATTGTCCAAAGCGTAAAGGTGTCGTCAGGCCCTCCTCTTCAACAGGCCGATAATGAAAGAGAAATTATTAATATGATGCTATGGCAACCCGTGCATGAACTGAATGCCCTCACTAATCTTTTGAAGGTAAAATCCTTTATAAATCTCGGAAACAGCCGCTGGTACTCACATTCCGTCACTAACGACAACACATGATTTTAAATCGATTACCAGTTATTTTCTATCAGGTCCCGGTGCCCGGCGCCGCGTCCCGTCAGCGAACAAACCGCGTCCCATCGCAATGTGCGCCGCGTCCGCCGGACATCGCTCCATTCAAATGAGGTTGCACAGAAAATCCAGCAAATAAAAATTTTGATATCAGCTCAACCCCTTATTAGAGAAAAGATGGAAATTCGTGCAAATACTGCAGCTCTAAACAAAAAAGCGCACTTTAAAAGCGGCGGCGCTCTCCTGGACGCGCTTCACCGTCAACAACGCTCACGGATAAGCCTCTTTACTGAGGTGGCGTCTGTGGACGGAGGACTCCAGCCCTTCTCAGCACAGCCAGCTCGGATTTAGCAGCGCCCCCTCCTTCCCTTCCTCCTCCTCCTCCTTCTTCTTCTTCTTGTCCAAACACTCGGGTTTGAAATCATTCAAGAGGATTTCAACCAGGACGGCCAATCAAGACGTGGGAGAGGAGTGGGCAGCAGGTAGATGAAAAAGTGCGCTGAAGCCTCGCAGCGCACAGGCTCGGCCCCCTTAAAGGAACAGCGAGACGCGTTCAGGACCCACAAAAACATGTGAAGCGTTTCAAAAAATAACACGGTTGTAGATTATGGCTTAGACCGACTGTTTTTAAAAATGCTTCATTATTACATTACTAAACATACACATAAATCACTCTGCTGACGCATAACCTCCAATATTCTTAATCACCCAGTGTTTGAGCTTTATTTTATACAACCATATTGATTATTTTTTAAATTTTCTAACAAAAAAAAGTAGGCCTATTAGTCTTGCATGTAACTAACAAACTGTAACAACATATTTGTTGTTTTAACACTATTACTTTGCAATCAGAGACTGAAAAATGCGATTCACAACTTTTTTATAAATATTGGAAAACAGAAAAACATACGTCTGAGGTAAAGCTTGATGAGTATCAACGTTGGAGAATTGTAAAATGCAGTTTAACAGGTGCTTTTGCTTTGTGCAAGCACACATCGCCCCCCTGTGGTACACTGCAGTAATGACCCAAAAAACAGCAGGTTGAATACACAAAAAAGGCCCCACAAAGAAGACTGTGCATGAAATACAATCAGGTTGCCATAACTAATCATTTGTAATTAGTGAGCCTACTATTAAGTTTGTGCATTTGTGAAGTAAAGTGTTTAACATTTGGTCATTTTTCCTATTTTTATTCGTGTAAAATTGGTAAAATTCAGCAAGTTACTCTTAAAGGCACATTGGCCAAAAGGTTCATTCCAAAAAGATTAAAGTGCAAATGATACTGTATCCTGTTTTCCCATATCCTCATTATTCTTCTGAGATTAAAATCATCATCATGAAGTCATGCAGTTACAGGAATACAGTTCACTGTGCAAATCATCAAAACAAGCATAGCGGACAGTATTTTCTTTACAAAGGCTGATAAAAAAAATAACAGAAAAGACAGAGTACAGAGTACAAAACTGCGTCATGATTAAGTCTCGTAATGTGAAACTGTCTGGCTGCTTATTTCTTGTGATTCCTGTGTCTGACAGAGCACACCACTCCACTCTTCGGCCTGAGTGTGCCAGTGTCCAGGATGTCGAAGGTCTGTCCCGGCACCAGAGTGAAGTCAAACCTCTGGAGCAGCTTGGCCATCACCACTTTAGCCTCCATCTGTAATCACAGCATGACTCTGAGTTCATTTGTGTTGTTATCTTTTGTGTTGATTTTCTGAATGTCTCAACTCACCTGAGCAAAGTTTTGTCCCAGGCATGAGCGTGGACCGAGGGCAAACGGGTAGTAGCAGTAATAAGGTCTTTTGAAAACAGGTACAAGTTAGATAAGAATGCTAAAAAATGTTCAAAATCAAAATAAGTCACTATGTAAAAACTTTTAGCTACTTACTTGGGAGCGTCTGGGTGAAATCTGTCTGGATCAAAAGTCAGTGGGTCCTTGAAAAATTTATCCATTCTCCCAGTGACATAGGTGCTAAACTGAAATTCAGAATACTATATTGAACATTTGATAGCAGGTAACTGTAAATGCTTTACCATTACAAGCGTTCTAAAAATGTCTTGTTGTGTATGTATTTAAGTGAGGTGCAACTGTCAAGCACAAACACAGAATAATACATTTCTGGGTTCTTACACACACTTCCTGTTTTAGAGCTCCAAACACACTAAAAACCAAATGACTCACCATGCATGTGAATCCTCCGGGAATGTGGACACCATCAATGACCATGTCTTCAAGTACATCACGAGACGTGCCCGGACCTGGCGGGTAAATCCTCAGAGTCTCTTTTAGCACCTGGGGGGAGGAACAAATGTGTGAGTAAACTGACCCCAAGACTCCCAAAAAGAGCTGAACCATCGTTTTCCAAACATCATTGTATGTATGAGAGAGCAGAACTCCTGTGATCAGCCAGTGAGCAATCAGGTGCCGGGCGGTCGCAGGAGCAACATAGCGGAAGATCAAAAATTGTCCACCACACACTGAAATAACTTTATTGAGACTTAACTGAGCAACAAACAGCTTCTATAGGTTAAAGCAGAGACAGACAGATAAAAAGTGAGACGTCTCTTTGACCGCTCATTTCCTGTTTCAGTGTCACATGGTTCTTCGCCACAGCCCCGCCCCGTCATGAGACTAGAAGCAGTCTTGAGTCCATTCATTCTTATGGGAGAAATGAACATGATCACAGATTAGGACCGATTCTTTCGCCCCATCGTCACCAAGATGCACGCTGGACTCTTTTTTCACAAGACACATATCGTCCGAACATTTTGACACAAAAACAGCGTTTGTCAGACACATATATCAGGAGAAAATTGACCTTGTTTGAGCCCTGTCTCTGTCTTAGCAACTCATTCTTGAGAGATTTGGGAAGACCTTGCTTCACAACGGACATAAACAGACACTTAAATGGCCTGACAGGTGAAACCATGAATTAAAAGTTAAAACTTACATCAAACAAATACCATGCGATACAAAATTCATGTGCTTTATTCCATTCACACGATGTTATAAGACTTCCAGACAAGGCGGAGGGGTGTTGGTTCCTAACTGTCTCCATGGGTGATGTGACTCCGCCCACTTAGGAGACAGGAAGTGTATATACCACTCCAAACCATTTGCATAGCCTACAGTGGGGAATCTTGTGCTATCTGACTATCTTTGGTTCAAGCCAGCCTTAAGAGGCTGCAGGTGAAATGTGTTGATGGCTTAATAAAGTCTCTTTAAAGTTATTTCAGTGTGCAGTGGACAGTTTTGGTGTTCGTTATACGTGTACCTGTGAGAGGTAGATCAGCTGTCCCAGATCATCATAACTGATGTCCTTTTTCATCCCAATGACATCATCCACCTCCTTCTTCACTCTGAGAAATAAAAGCACAACTGAGGAATTCATCACTTAATAAATACATTATGAAACTGCTTTGCATTGGATTATTAGTTCTCACTTCTCCAATATTTCAGGTTGCCTTGAAAGTTCCATGATGCAAAAGGCCAGTTGATTGGCTGTAGTTTCCTGCCCTGAAATATCACAGATAGCAAACTGAATCAGAACGTAACATCAGAACATGAAACAAACGTGATCAGCAAACACACAGCACATATTTAAAAAACAGTTCACAGAACAAAACAACAGAAGTCAGGATTTTTTTTAAATTTGGACCATTTCACACATCAAAGCAGAAAAGACGCAGACTCACCCGCAATAAAAAATGTCACAAAATTGTCCAACATGAACTCTTCATCTTCTTGAGTCATGCTCTTCTCTTAAATAACAAGAAAAAAAAAACCAGAACATGTAAACCAATATTCTAATCATCTTATGCAGTTTATTATAAAATAAACATTAACCTCCATGTTGGACTGAAAGTTGAAAAAATTCATGCATCCAAATGAACTGACCAATCTGATCAAGTTAACATTCTTAATCTACTAGTATTTAAAATATTGAGATGTTCCTAATCGGGGTTACTGCACGTTTTCTATCTCAAATTTACTACTTTTCCAGATTCACACTGGCAACTTCTCTGTAGATTTTTTCAGCCTTAGTTGAGAATCTGCAAACAAATAGCTTTGATCTATGTAAATAAATGTTTTTAAAATGTTTACATCAGTTTCATTCTGATTATTTATGCTATTATGTTGTATGGAAACAACCAATTTTTCTAAAAAATACCTGACTGCACAATCATTAATGTTCAAACAAGCTCATTATTTGGTTATTTGTGATGCTATCCTATGTATATATGCAATTCAAAGACAGAGCCGCACTTTCTTTCAAACAAATATTTGGTCACGGATGTTCCAAATTTGGTACAGTCATATTGCATCTTGGGTGGAGCTGTTTTTTTACACACAATGGCGTACAAGTACAGAAGCAGCTCTTCGTGGGAGTGAACGTTCAGTCGCACCCCATGCTTTCAAAGACGTGACGCTCACTCTGGCTCTGGATCTCAGACACAGCAGCCTATTAAGTGACTGCCTGTTCCAAACACTATTAAAAACACTCTGACTGGATGACTTCATTTATTTTTTAGAAAACCTGAGTTGTATTGGAAAACAGAGAGGTGGCATTTGTCTATTTGTCTATTGTCTCATCTCTTTTTTTTGCTATAGTTTTGCAGAGCTGGACATTGTAAAAGTCAAATTACATACTTTTCCATTGTGCACAGGAGCCCTAAATGATACTCATATGAAGATGGCGATGCTTGTCTTTTACATGTATCTTTTATACTATATGTTAAAGTGTTCTGCAAAATTTAAAGTCCACCTGACGGCATTTTGAAAGTATCTTACTTTCGTATTGTGATATCTTTCCGGTAAACAGGAGGGGCAAAATGTTTGGAGGAATTCGACTGGACTACTGAAAAATACAAATTACTACTGCTACTATCAAAATCATCCAGTGTTTTCTGGAGGTGAATCTGATCTCTGTCTGCCAATAAAAGTTGAAGATTGACTGACAGGTGGATGTACTGATACTATTAGTTGAAATTGCTCTTGGCAAGATGATAGAAGGCACTTGACGTACTTTTAACAGGAAGAAAATATGACTTAATTTTGATTTAAAAATAAAAAACTGTTTTTTTTGGTTAATATAGTTAAATAAGTGGACAATATGTCCAGGAATGTGATCTTAAAGGATTGAAAAGACACGTTTTTTTATTTCAGGTGGACTCAAACATAAATATTTGGTTCTTATCAAGACTCCAGAAACCATTGTTTGCAATTGTTAACACTTTTTTTCCCATCATCAAATCTTATCTGAATTTTAGGGACAATAACCTTTGTCAGCACTTTTGATGATCTGTGTGAGGATGTCTTTGGGGACGTCCTCGCCCTTTAGCAAGGCGGTCTTTCTGTCTTGGATCCACTTGGCTCCAGTTGTGCGCAGCAGGTGGCAGGCTTCCCTCACTTCGTTAACAAATGGTCGGTTCTTTGGTTTGAGCTGGAAACACAACATTTTAGGATCTCACAAAGTCTGCAGTATTTTTACCAAACAAACTCCAAACTTACAGTAAAGTCTTACCTCAAAAAATGTGTCTCTGAGAGTGTACACCATCCCTTTCAGACATGTCTCAACAGCTTTAGGAAAAGGTGAACTTTTATTCAGTAAGTCTAAATCCACATCAAAAGCAACCTGGGAGTTACAAATACACAGAAAATAAACAAACACACCAAGTTACAACTTGAAAAGACAAATTGTTACTATAAGCTGCAGCTTCAGTCACGTTCAAGAAAAACTTGTCTGATCCAGACTGCTACTCTACGGCAGACTGGCCCAGTACCTTCGCAATAACATCCATGGTCACACAGTTGACTAGGTGAAGCATGCTGGCCTCTGTTTTCTTATCAGCGATATCTGTAAGTTTATCCATCAGTTTCTCTGCTCTCTCATTGAAGGTGCCCATAAGACCTCTCAGGTACCTGAAAATAATGGCAGATTCAGTGACTAGCATGGCCAAGACTAATCTGCAGAGCTCTGCAGAAATTTTACAATTGGACAATGTTGTAAAAAAGAAGGAAGGCATAAGAAGAGACCCATAATCTGAGTATAATATCACATGATTACGAGCACCGGATATGAAATTAAGATTGAGCGGACGCACCGTTCTGTCTCCTTGTAATGATTTAATAACTCACAAGCTGCTGAATGCAGGGTCCATGATGCGGCGCTGTTTATACCACTGCTCATGGTTCTGTGCTGTGACCAGGCCATTACCAAGGAACCTTACAGAGAGAGGAGGAACACAAAACTTTCAAAATAAGATGTAAATAGTTTGATATTAAAAAACAGTGTCAGTTGATGGGCAATGCAACTGTAACAAGTGGACCTATAATGTGTCAAGATGGAAAGTTGATATAACAGTTCAAGATGCTGTCAGTTCAGAAAGTCAGTATATAACTGTAGTGGCAGGGACTATAGTACCCATAATGCAATGTAAGTGACTTCCTGATGCCTCAGTAAAGAGTGCTGTTCAGACTACTACATGGCATCCTGTCTCCTTCGGGGCACAATGATGGCAAAAAGGTGCTCTACAAATTAACATGTATGTATGTAATGCATGGCGTCCTGTCTCCTTAATTATACATTATCTCTCTCCGCCTACTTATTATTTTAAAATTTCCACTTAGGCCCATTTTCTAACAATGATTTACACTGATACAGAAACTGTATCACTGGAAAGAATGCTGTACGAATAATAATGCTAAAGTGGCTGTCTGATAAACTACCTTTGACCGAACAGGTTGAAGAGTCTCTTGTAGACAAATTTATCCTTTGGGTACTTTGGGGACATCAGGATTTCCTGAAACAGAGC
>JAQFJA010000010.1:5820272-5842521 GCA_029874485.1 Naso brachycentron | reverse complement strand
ACCTTGTAAACATTGGTTGACAATAAATGTGACCTAGAGGCATATTAAAAAGTTTTCATGACTTTAAAACTTTATTTCTTACAAGGGAATTCCACCATGACTTAAAATAGGACCAGCATTGCCAGTTGGAGCGTACGATTACGTAGGTAGATGCGCTTCACACATCAGAAGCTGACTGCTTTCACTTCATGGATTATACAATTACACTCAACTCCAGGCACACTGGAATGACAGGGTTATTATCTGAGTCAACAAAGACACCCACATAGTTTAAATAAGTGATGCAGATTGACATCGAATAAAATGCCCACTTATGTTTGCTCATGTAAATCAATTGACTCATCGCAAAAGGCACAACATGTGATTTAGAAACAACCTTGTTGTTTCTTCTATGAGTTGTTTTTTCTGATGCATTGCCCTGTACAGCATGCTATTTGTGGGAGATAATTTGATTTTTAAAAATTTTTTTTTTAAAGCTATTCCTAATTACAGCAATGAAATGTCTCCTCTGTGATCAAACAGTGCTGTGATTATAACCCGTTAACCCTAAAAAGCTCAACATGTCCTCTCATCTAAATCTTACATTCACCTATTTAACATCGTTTGTGCTAACATGAAGCTGGAAGCAATGAACAGCGCTCTAATCTGAGCACCATCTCAGCCCGTGGGTGGTGATATATTGTATATACACTATAGGATTATTTTTACATGGTAAACCAAGCTGTTAATAGCTTTTCAGTCACACTTTGTGGGGCGTAATTACCAACGTGAAATGGAGAGGCAATGCAAATCTTCACTCCAGTGCTTCTGTGTTTAAATACATGTCGTGCATTTTTCAGGCCACTCAACCAAAGGCTGAAACAGGCAGTTAATTGATTCTTTAGGACAAACTTAAAGTGTTTTTTTGTATGTTTTCATGTTTTGATGTATACATGATTTCATCCATATTTAACCTAAATGACAAATTTAAAGGCACACACGTTTTCCAGGCTTATTAACAGGCCACAGGGCTGAACTTGTGATACAAATAATAATGAGTTTGCAAGATCTAAAATGACTTTTACATGTACTTTAAATTCATCTGTTTACATTTGTAATGTTTATTAAAGCACAGAGGAGCAAAAAGAGCACACTGCTCATCTAGCCTATGTAACCAAAATTGTTACTATTGTTACACTATACTGTTGTGTTGTATCGTTAACTGATTGATTGATGAGTTAATAAAGAAAAAAACTATTTTGCACCATTTACATTACTGATGATTCAAAAAAACAGATTCAATGATTAAAGGATTTCAGCTTTTAAATCTGAATATTTAGTGATTTTTTTCTGTTTGTTTGTTTTGGCTGCAAATGAACAATTTTATGATTTTGGGCCACCGGTTATGGAATCTCTTAAGAAAAGAAAATGAAATTCTGCCTTTTTTTAATGGTTTATAGTTTAAGTCAACATAATAAAAGTATTTACAATGTGAAAATACTCAGCAGATTAATCAGTTAAATAGTTGCAGCTCTTTGACAGATACCAAGAGGGCTAAGATGATCAAGTAATGAGGTTGAATGAAACTTTCTGATTTAAACATGGGAAAATATGTTCTGTCACATTTGTAAAATATGAAACTATGCTGCTAGGCTGAGATTACAACACACTAATTTTGAGAGCCCTGCTGAAGTGTCACGCAGCTCAGGCAGAATTGTGGGAGGTGGAGCCCACATTAAGGCCTGTGTACATAGTCAAGGTGACCAGCAGGGGGTGCTCTATGTTAGTTTCCTAATATTTTCAGTTCTCTCCAGTGTCCCATCTCTGCTTTTTCTTTGAGAGCAGGAACCTTAGACCCACCACAATAAAACAGATTATGTTTTCTAGTGTCAAAACATATCATTTAAATTGAAATGTTTTTTTTCCTGCAACACAATATCTCTGATCTCTGAAAATTTCAAGTCCCCAGAGTACCACTTTCTTCCTACTTGTTTGCTACAATCTATCCACTTCTACCACTATGGGCACCTCATACCTGTACATATTGTTCAAAATAACCTTCAAGCTTGTCTGCATTCTTATCTTAAAAAGAACTAGCAATCATATTTTTGTTTCAGGGTCTTGGCTTTGTGTAAACGCTGGAGGCTAGGGGCTGTTTGATGTTGTTATGGCTGGCTGGCTGCCGCCTCAGTACTACTGGATCTGTAGGCCCCTCTCATGTCCAAAGGTATTGTGCTGGCTGCTCTTTTGATTATATTATCAACAGAGAAAGGGAGAGGGAGAAAATTAAGACTCCCACTGGACATGAGTAAACAAACAAAAGTTTGTAGAGTCTGGTTCATCCAAAGAATGTCAGTTATTCAGACTTCTCTGAGGATATTGATGTCCAGTGTTGGGATTATCGTGCTGAATATTGTTCTTGCTTGATAAAACAATTTGCCTGTCCTCTGTCTGCAGGATTGAGGAGCATTAAGATATTAAAGAGGAAAGATCATTTGGACCGTAGACATAAATAATATCATTATCTTTTACATGGTAAACATACACAGTCATAGTTTTTATAAGTTGTTTGCTGGTCGGCTGGCCAAGTATGTTGCTCCAAATTGAAATATATGAGCACCTACTGCTTGTTTTGACGTGGTATTTTGTACAGACATTCATGGTTACCAGAGGATGAATTCAACTTAGCTGAAATTCTTCCTAACTCTTTCATGTGTACTTCTAGGGAGACATGTTTTTGATATTTTAGTGAAATATTTTCAAAATAATGAAGTTATTTACCATGAATTGCGGTATAGACCTCCATGATCCCATGATTTCTCCTCCAGTGCCTCTCTCAAGTTGACAGTTGTGGTTTTGTCTCAACTATTCAATGTACTGAGATGTGGTACAGATGTTCCCATTAATTTGAACAACTTCGTGGCCCCTACCCTCTCCATAAAGTGTCAATATCAAGTAAAGAAATTCAGTTTTTTCATTTCTTTGAGAAGACATTCCCATCTGTGGCAGCTGCGCTTTGTGTTTCCCAGTGTTGTATAGTATACTGCGTTACTGTACTGGAGTAGTTTTTTTGGGTATTGGTACTAAACTGTAGGCTTTTTGATTGAGATTAAGTAAACAAACAAAAAGAAAAATAAAACAAGGAAAGCAAAGTAGCATTTACAAACAAAGAACAAATATAAAGCAGAAAAATACAATATAAATAAATAATATAAATATCCAACAAATTTAAAATAATAATAATAAAAAAAAATTAAAAATCATGCACTTAGCAGTTTTGAGTTCACATGTCCGAATAGGAGTGGGCTGAAGGAAAAAAACTTATCTGATCCCACCCCTTCTTCATAAGTCAATATAAATTAATTATCCAGCTTCCTTAGTAGATATACTCTCATATTAACTTTTTACTTAAACTAATCTAAATATATAATTTTAGTCATTAGTTCTATATGGCTTTCACTTTAACACTTTTTCTAAAGCAAACGGATACTTTTACTCTGTTACATTTCCCGTAAGCATTTTAGTTACTGGTAACTTAAAAAAAACATAAGAAATTTGATAGGCCACTAGCTGATGATTTTTTGTCATTGTTTGTTTTGTTTTGTTTCGTTAGCCAATAATGTTGGCTCACTGACTGCAAAAAGTTGGATCATTAGTTAATCATGTTAAGCTGCGGTACAAATGATGACTTGATTTTTTATTTTAGGTGCTGCTGTAGTCATTTTTATGTGTGATTTTAAATAATTTTGTTGTCGTTGAATAGTAGCAGTCACCCAGTTGCAGATTCAGCTTGAGCAAAACTTTTACCTGTTGTGTTAAAATCAGGCCCATAGGAGTTTAGGAAGTTCCTTCAGAAAGAAAGCTTTCTGAAAGCACTTTTTAAAATCACTTTATTTGCATTTTGTTTTATGACTGAGATACTCTGTGCTTATGTGGACAAGAGGGTACACAAATAAAAAATAAACCAGTTTTACAAGGTCAGACTTGACTGCTTTTTACATGTACTTTTTACTTTTATTCATTAATATTCAAGTACACATATATTCACTGTCATTTTGATACTTGAGTACAGTAAATACCAGTTCCTTTAAGATTTTTATTCTAGTAATACTTTAATAGACAACTTTCACTTTTTCCAAAGTAATTTTCCAGTAATGTATCTTTACTTTTTACTCAAGTATGACTTTTGGGTACTTTATACAAGACTGGTCCTACCAAAGAACAAATGTTAGCATGCCAACTCACTAAATAAAGATGGTAAACATGGCAACATTGTGCCTGCTAAACACTGACATGTTACCATTGGCCTTGTGGACATGTTAGCGTTTAGTTCAAAGTGCTAAAGCCTAAGTGCAGCCTCACAGCCCCTGTTAGCATTAGTGTAGACTGAGAGCTTTGTCTCTTTTCAAACTTACAAGCTGTATCACCTACAGTTGTAAAAAGGAGGGCAAGTTTTTGGTAATAATCCGTGCATTTCTGCTTTTGTAAGTGGGGGCTCCATTTTGAGATTAGTCTTGTTGATTATTTCAGAACAAGGCTTTGCTCTGTGTCAAGCTGGTCAAGGAATGGGATAAGTCTGACTCCAGATAATCCATAAGATCCTAAGATCCACTGGCATTCTCATAAGTCATGCAGGTAGAGCAGCTAAAGTATGTGTATGGGTTTGTAAGTGTGTTTAGACAAGCATATGTTTACCTGCGTTAATGCAGTATGTCAGCCGGTTTCCATGGCTTCAATGAACCCTTGTCAGTGTCTCTGTGAGTGTATGTTTGTTTGTGCAGGGTTACCCTCAGCACAAGTGATCTGCAGGAGGGGGGCTGGGGGACGAGGCAGTCTGTAACGGGAGCAGCGAGAGACTTGAAGGGCCGTGCTGTTCGCAGGTCGACCAGCCGCAGTACACCCAGAGGAAATCTCATGTTCCTGCCAGCCTACAAAAGTAAACAGATCTGCAACCACCGAGCGCTGGCACGAGGCCTGGGCCACCAGGACTATAACTAAAAGAATGAATCACATCACACACACGTAATTCACTGGCTAAAATGTAGGTGCATGGTGAAGTGTGCATTCAGAATTTTGGATATCACTTTGGATGTGAAATAAGTCATGCTCAATTGCAATGCATTGATTTTGGTCAGTTGGAGCTTGTATAACCACAGTGTACTCCCTCATCATATCTCCACAGCTCTGTGTTAGCGCTGGAGAAAGGTCTGACTGCACCCATTATCATTCTGCCATAAAGGAAATACACCCTCAGTGGCATGACACACATGCCCTCCATAAGCTGTGAAGTGTATTCACCCGGTTTTTAAATGCATCCGCCCTGGAACTCTCGCTCCATTCAATATTTCAGATAACATCTTTGAGCCACGGAGTTTTGAAAGCTCCCCTCTCTTTTATGTTCCTTTCTCCTCCCTCTTCTGTTTTCCCTCTCTCTGCTTTCTCTTCTGTCTACACATCTGCGGTTATTTATCTGTTATTCTGCAGCAGCAATGTGGTCAACATGTGTCTGGCTTCGCTCCACGCACCACTCATCTGCAGTCAACTTAGGCATCACTGAAGGACCGTAGTAGACCTACCAAGCTCCTTATCGCTCATTCCACAATGGTTACTCAACCACAGGGACAGATAGATGGATTTCTAAGTATCTCCTTGGTTTGGGCATGAACATCAGTACATCCTCTGCTAATTGTGTCCCACTTTTGACCTTATGTTCTATTGTAAATGCATAACCAGGCTTTGTTTTTCTCCTCTCTCTTGGGTCAATGAGAGCAGCAACCGGAGGATAGACATCATGACCTACAGGAATTAAAGTATCTAAGGGAAGTATTCAGATTGCCTAAGCCTATGGATTTGCATTACCCTGACATTTGAACTTTTAATCTCAATGTTATTTAATCCTTTGGAAAGAGTATAGCCTTAGACAACATGATGGGCAGAATAGATCAACCCAGATACCACAGCGGAGATGGATAACAGTGATGGTGGCTGTTAGTTAAGGCATGAAGGGGCTTAAGAGGTTAAATGTGCGTAGCAGCAGGGTTATTTTGTTTGAGTGGTGGTGTAATTTTTGATATCCATCTTGTCCTACCTAGCCATCCCTCTTGCTGATTCTCGGAATTATAACCAACTATGAATTAAAAAAAACAAAAAAAATCATGTTTCTGAGTAATGTGTCACTCTTGTGAATCAGCAGAAGACTGCCCACAGTAAATCCTAAAGCATGCATGGTTTAAAAAGGCTGCGGTTGTTTGTTAGAGGGCTGACAGAAAATGTTAGCATGACATTTGACTCTTAGTCGTGAACTGTGCTTATAAAAAACACAGTGTTACGCTGAGAACACACAGAGGATCAAACAGAGTAAACTGAGGAAATGTTTGATGCTGTTGCTTTAAACAGCAACTGCACACACTCACTCACATGTGCCTGCAAGACAACTCGTGTATATAATTGAATCCTGCCGTCTTTATGTTTAGGATATGTTTGTTATGTAAAAGGTGAAGTAAGTCTACATGAAATGTTAGAATCACATGCTGCAAATCACTTTCAATCAAGTTAGACACAGACACATAAATCTAGAACTGGTATGTACAAATTATTGACACAGCTATGTGGATATGGCACTAATGAGTGCAGCAACCTTACAGATTGTCTGACTTTGTATTTTATTGTTCAAACATTGCCTAAGGAAAAAAACAGTCCAAGGAATTCAATGTTTGGCTAATTTGCTAATTTGCATTCTTGCTGCGAGTTGGATGAAAAGGTCAATTCCACTCTTATGCCTGTGCACTTAATCTGCTACAGCCAGCTGCCAGTTAGCTTAGCATAAAGACTGAAACTATAGGAAGCAGCTAGCCTAACTCAGTCCAAAGGTAACAATCTTTAAAGCAGTAAGCAACTTGGGGAAAATATCAAAAACTTTTTTGTCTTACCTTTAGATGGCTATTAGTAAATGACGTGGTCTGAGAGTATTGCGGGATCTCTGTGTTCTCCCATGCCTTTGAATTCAGGAATGATAAAAATCCTATTGTTCCCATTCTGTTTGCCCAATCAGTGACGTTCTCTGTACTCTCTGTCCTCATTGACCGATCTATGCTGCTTCTTAGAGACAGGTGACATCGGTACATGCTGATCAGCTGTTCGGGCCTTACGCTCTGACTCGCCTCTGCTAACAATAGGTTGTTCAAACCAGACTTAAAAGAGAGAGTGACAACAAACTAAATAAAATGCGAGCCAGAGCAAACAACTTTGGCGTAGTTGCTTCCCAACGAGTCTCATGCTACCGCTAATGCTTGCTTGCTAGCTTGTTAGCAGAAGTTACCAACTGCAGCCTTAACTTACCACATAGCTGGTAGGTGAAAGTTAGAAGTCCTGTGCGATAAATTGTCAAGCACATCGTCCAAAACACAAAAATTTATACTTTTAATCATAAACAAGATACATTTCGTACTGTTTTTGACAGGCTTTGCTTCCTTTTGGACATAAAAAGGCAAGCTGTTTCCCCCTTTCCAGGGTTTGTACTAAGCTAAACTATGCTAATGGGCTGCTGGCAGTAGCATCATGCTCACTATACAGTCAGAGTGTTATCAATCTTTAGATCTAACTCTTGGCAAGAAAGCAAATAAGCGAACAATATCCAAAATGTTGAACTCCTTTTTAAAAAATTCATCTTTGCTAAGGTCGTGGTATGAAGGAAGTTTCAGACATTTGGGGCATTTCAAAAAGTGGCCTGAGTGGTCTGCCACATTTCATTTAATACAGTTTCTCTGATTGGTTGCTTCAAGATTTAGCCTGTCGCTGCAAACAAGGAGTTGACATGTTTGCACTTTTGCAAGGAATACTCGCTGCACTGTACCGGTCTTGTTGAAGGGGAAAAAGTACGGAAAAGTTTGGTATGTCAGTCAATAAAGAGTATAACTAGCCAGTTGTGTTTAAGGAATTTTTGCTCTACAGCCCTATGCTATGCTTGGCTCTTATACACAGTATCTAAAGT
This sequence comes from Naso brachycentron, assembly GCA_029874485.1. Classification (NCBI taxonomy): domain Eukaryota; kingdom Metazoa; phylum Chordata; class Actinopteri; order Acanthuriformes; family Acanthuridae; genus Naso; species Naso brachycentron. The sequence goes on along the minus strand of JAQFJA010000010.1, from coordinate 5,834,552 downwards.
GTGGAGAAAGAAACGACACGTCAAAAAGTCAAATGATGAATGCAAGGTCTTTATATATTTCTTCAGCATAATTGCAACAACATATTCATAGAGCACTGCAGTACAAAGTAGAATGAAACACAGACACTTGATGTTGCTGTATGACGTGATATGAGGTTATGAGGGCAAGTGGTTTCCCTTTTAATAATGGGTGCCTTCATTTCTCAGTCCGATTAGTGCACCATGTTGAGTATAGAGACATTTCAAAGCTTCAGCAAACTTAAAAAAAGAGAGAAGACAAATAAATACTGTACAACACCATATATGTAATACTAGATTCAGAAATCACAAAAAGATCATGCTTTCCTCAACAGAACACTTGATATATGCAATTTCATAGAACAATGCAGCATTTCTGGCGAGTTTCCCTTCACAATAACACTCTCATCAACAAATGGCAAACATGAGTATATTTTTTATATATCTTTTGTGTTTATATATACACCTTAAATAAAGTGCCTTCCTTAAAAATCGGTCATTCCAACATGTACATGCCTGTCCGCATGTACACATCTGGAAGCGATATTCCTGAAAAGAGGTTTGGAGCATTACATCCATAGAATTAGACTGGATAGAAAGGTCAATTCCTGCAGTTTGAATGTATGCCTAATACTGAATGGGCTGCATCAGCCTTTATAATACTTTGCGCTATACCTAATGCTGAAAGACTGGAAATTTACTACTGGTGACAATTTCTCTGTTTTCTAAACCTGTATTCTATGTTGGCCAGATAAGTCCTCTAACTACATGACCTCTCAGGAATGTTTATTTGAGCCGGAATGTCCTTTCTATCCAGTCAAGTTCTGTACATAAACCCAAAGACCCTTAAGCCAACAGCTTAAACAGCAATGGCGTCTTTCTACCACACACAATGCATCAACAACTACTCAGTTATAAGGGTCCAGTTGCTTTCTGAAAGCATTATCTGTTCATCAGTTACAATCTTAATTACGCATCCGAAACCCGCCTCTACTACTCTTTACGCCAATACATTTTGTACTACTTCCAATAGTGCTCCGTTGTCGAGGTAAATGATCAGATTTGTTTATCATGGTCAGTTAGTCCCCCTGAGAACATTGTAGAGACACATCTATGAGCACAATCTACTCACTGTAGAACATAATTTTATCCTACATTTGCACCTTAGAGACTGGATTTGCACAGGCACCAACAGTGTGATTTTTAACTCTTTGGCACCCAGATCATTTATCGTCCTGGCTGTGACAATGTGAGGAAACACGTGAAATCAATCTGTGTGACAAAACATTTGAAATCAAATGTGCTGCTCCTGTACCGTTACTGCTTAAGGGCCATACTCATAATTCCTACTAATAAGCTCGATGATGACAGCAGAATGTTTCAGATACTTTTAGCTTACCTCTCTGCTTGAGAACCCAAAGATTAATTGAAATGTACATTACAGTGAATGCATGTGGCATCGTTTGGGTCTACTGATGTCCTGTTGTCTTATTCCCCTTAATACTTTTCTAAAACCTGAAGGATTTCATGTTGTAGCAGCATAATTGGCATAATAATCTGTTGGACTCTTCCCATGCATGTGTTTATTGAATCTGTATAACCGGCCCACATTCATACATTTCCGATTGTAAAACCTACAAGACGCGTATTCAGGATGTTTACCATATGTTGCTATAATCAATCACAAGCGCTCTGGGACACCATCAAAAAAAGCCAGTAGGTCGACATCATGCTTACACACACCCAGGAGAGTGAACTGAATATGAAGAGAAAGCTTGATGTCATGCCAGATGTGAAACAGGTTGGCAAGCGATGGGAGAACACTGCATTTATTTTCCACTCTTGCAACTCAGTTCAGTTGGGTTGAGCCTGATATCAGGACACGGCCAAATCCTAACTTGAGACAGCCACACTTCGTCATGCCTAAACCCAACAAATCTTCACAAATGTGCATTTCCGCCATGTCAATGCATGTTGATGCATGGTTTAGTTGTGATATTTAATAACTTTTAAGGTAGCAGTCTCTTCTCAAATTAGGATTGGGCCCTCTGACTCTGAGTGAAGTGGTAGTTTTGGCTGTGGTCCCTCAGTATTCCCTGGCCTCCTCCAGTTCATTCATGAACACATCCTCATGGGGGTTTTCCGGGCAGCTCAATCCATTATTGGGTGGCCGCACCGCATGGAAGCGGCTCCAGTCTCCCTTGCACAGGATCCAAGGCAGCACATCCACTTTGAAGTGCAGCTCGGGTGAAAACTCAGTGCTGATCAGGTTAGGTGTGCCTGCGCCTTTCCCCCGCGTGATCAGCTGCCCGCGATCGTTGTAACAACAGTGCTGCGCTGCAAGAGTGGAAGAGTCGCTGGAAAGTGCTGAGCGGATGCAGCTACGCGCTGATGGCTTGTAAATGTCCAGGCGCTCCTTGGGGCCACTGGCATCACGCCAGCGAAACTGTCGCCCATGAGTCTCATCAAAGACACTGACCACTGTGTATGCCACCTCAGAGGGGTAGGAGCAGGGGCAGCTGGGCAGCTCAGACAAGACCTGGTGGAGGTACCTCTGGAGGAACTCACTTTTACAGCTGAGCCACTTCTCACAGCTGTCCACATCTGTTGGAAAAAAACAGAAAAAATGTAGAAAATTATGTGTTACTGCTGCACATAGGTGCACTACTAGTATGAACAGCTGGAGTCAATTCTAAGTCCAGTGCCTGGCATCTATTGTTATCTTACCTTGTGACAGCATATCAGTGGCATGTTATCATATTTCATTAGACAAGGTGTTACTATCATATACCCACAACTACAGCATATACCTGACTCAATATACTTTTTACGATTGTGCTAAGTATAAGCAGTTTGAGGTTAAAGCTGCAGTTGGTAACTTTGAGGTAAATATCCACAACTTTTTGTGTTCTGTTTGGAAAAAAATGTCATTAACACCCATAAGCAGCTATTAGTAAGTGACGTGGTCTGAGAGTATCTCGAGATTTTTTGTGTTTTCCCACGCCTCTGTATCCAGGATCGGCAAAAATCCTGCCGCTCCTGTTCTATTTGCCCAATTAGTGATGCTCTCTGCACTCTCTGTCCTAATTGGCCGGTCTGTGCTGTGCTTCTTAGCGACAGGTGATGTCGATACGAGCTGAGTGGCTGTTCGTGCCCTACACTCTGACTCGCCTCTGCCAACAACAGAAGATACCGTCTGCAACTTAACTGGGGTGTGGTGTAATCCCTTGAATAAATTGAAGGCAACTTTCCATTAGAAAAACTCACCTGCCCCAAATGGTTCTGTGCCATTCTCCATGTCGAAAGGGAAAGGCTCAACCACAGTGTTGACATCACCTACAAAGGGCAGAGTGGTACAAGAGCTGTAGATTAAGAAACAGCTGAGAAAGCAAAATACAAATTCTTCAGCACGCTGGCCTTGCTTTGTTATTTTTATTCCTAAAATGGAAACCTACTCTCACCAGGACAAGGCTCCAGGTCACACTTTGAGGCTTCAGTCAGGGTACAGGAGTAGCCACAGGACTTAGTTCTCTTCCTCTCGCCGTGTCCACATGTCACTGAACACGGAGACCAGGGTGACCACTCATCTGTTTCCTTCTCTGTGAAAAAAAAACGAGATTCAAACACATTAAGTGCCGCAAACTAAATCAAATCATGAGGGGAATATATCAGAGTAAAGGAATTAAATAGAGCCTACAGTTACGGGAGCTTTTACATCATGCTTTTCTGAGAAGACTACTATTAACAAAGCAAAACCAATGACACACCTTACAGTTTTGTGTTTAAGTGAACTTAGCTTGCACTTGAACAGTCTAATTACAAATGCGTTTTCTGTTTCTGGTATGTCTCTGTCCATATAAATGACAATTTTCCCATGCAAGGCCATGTTCTTTTCAAGAAGGCTTCAGTAAAATTAGAGAGAGAGAAGCTGTGCTGTGGCTGTCCGCCTCCGCACCACGTTTCCTTGTGGTGTTAATAACACTGAAAACAAGTCATTCTTGATTAAAGGCGAGGTGGGTGCAGAAATACCAGCTTGGGTGTAGCGAGCACCCAATTTTACTTTGTGGGCGCTGCCAACTCGCCATGTGGCCATACGAGAATGAGGTCTCAGGAGAGTCTTAATTACAGAAGAAGCTGAGGCAGACATCCTTGATTTATGTTCACGGAGTCTTTAGATGTGACCACTTAATAGGCATTGTTGCCCTTGCTGGTTCGTATATATGCACAAACAGATAGGTCTATATATTGGTAAAACAGATAAAGGACAGGTTAAAGATTAAAAACAAACCTGGTTTCTAAACATCTCTTACTACGTTTTGAGATTACACTACAACAGCAGAAGTCTGTGCAACAACAACCTTTAAAAACTTTGAAAAACAAACAGATCAATCATGCACAGATTGGTATCTGTGGGAAGTCTCTCTGAAGAATGAAAGCTTCAGGCTGTGGTAAGCTCATAACTGTGCTCTGATCTACACTAGGACCCACACAGCCACATTAGCCTGCCCACTGCCCAGCCCATCAGACTTTTCTTTCATTCTTTCTCTCCCCTTTTCATCTTCTTTCCCTTTCATTCACTTATGTACACCTTTCCCTTTCTCTCTCATTATTTACTATTTTTACCACTGAATAAGTGGTCTGTGCAAGCTAGGAGACAACATTTTTTTCCCACCAGAGGAAGGCAGAAATAAGAGGGGAAAAGAGCTGTAAAAGTTATGCAGAGCCCCGAAAGCCTCCCCCCCAAATTCTTGAACTGGCTCAAAAGGCAGAGCCGCAGAGAGCAGTGAGAGCCGCCAGGGTCTGGGGGGGACCATGGGGTCCCAGGAAAGGATGAAAGGGCCGGCCGAATGGCCCCTGTCATTCAGTGTTCCCAATCTGCCCTCTAATTGTCCACGAGCAGAGGGCTGTTTTGTCCCAGGGAACAGTGCCAGCCTCACGCTGCCATTAGCGAGCGCATCGGACCCATCTTCAAAAGACAGGCCTCTGCGACCAGCACGACCAGTGTCGACTTCAAAGTGCCCATAACCCACAATGTCCTGATGGTCGAGTGCTCATGCTGCCTCGCATGCTGGCATTGTTTGGTTCTCTCTGACTGTGAAGACAGTTATCATGCGGCCTTCCTGAGCCACTCTGTTGTTCTCTCTCACTCCCCCCCCCCCACCAACACCCTCCTTACAGACTTTATTGTTATCTCTATTCCTGTTTTTGATATAAAAAAACTCAGTAAGTGTTTTCCATCCTCTCCGTTTTTGCTTTTTTGTTTTATTTTGTTTCGTCAAACACGCAAGATACATTTTGGTCATTTTTTTGTTGTTGTCATAATCGGTGCGATGAAGTCATCTCTAAATAGTTGTATGGCTGCACCAGCAGACAGTGGGTGTACCACTTGGCAAACCTTACCAAAGTAGCTCTGCACTGGATCCCAGCCTTCGTTCCAACGCGTATGCCAGTCTCCGCCCACTCCGCTGGGTAAGGGCTCCTCGCTGCCGTAATCCAGCGAGTAATCTTCCTCCTCCTCTTCCTCACCAGTTTCCTCTACGCCTGACCGGCTGTTGCTGTCCTCGCTGGAATCGGCATCGGTGTAACTCCAGAAAAGAGGCCAGAAAAGCTTCTTGCCTCCGAGCCAATCCACTGTAGAGGAGGGGGAGGAAGAGGAACCTAGCCAGTCTTTTTCCTTGGCCAGGTCCATCTCTACCTCCATCTGGGGGTCGTCCACCACCTCAATGGTTACCTACGCAGAAATAGAGAGTTTTTCAACCTGAAGTAACATTTATCTGTCATCAATAACGTCAAATACTTCCAATACTTTGATGCAGCTTTAGCGCTTGAGTTACACATCTCCTCAAGAAATCAGCTGTCTCAAATGTGTTTTTCAGCAAACAGACTCACTCCCCGGATGTAAGTCAGCCAACCAGACGTGAGCATGAGCATTCAGCCAACCAAACAATCCTCTCAGGGGGAGAATATGAGCATTTCTTATGGATTACTACCTCTCATTACCTCAATATGACTCATCCTTGATGCTACAAAACTTCCAAAAGCCCACTGATGCAAAGACCAGGCGACAGGAAAAACTTTCTTTTAACTTTAACAGTTGTGAAATTTATTTCACAGTTAGGAAAGCCATATGATGATTGCAAATTCTTCCATTTGTCTGAGTTGACTATATCCTTAGTTTAGAGTCTTCAAGTTGGAGTCTCGTACGTCTGGTCTATATGTTACATGAAAACTCATCAGACATTTTATCGGCCCCTGTGCTTAATGTAGCCATAGTCCAGCACCATTATGTCCCTGTAACCGCATCCTGATTACACTGACTAGAGCTGGAGAGGGTAACTGCCATGAGATAAGTTGAAGGGAACAACTTTTTGGGCCAATTTCGAAGGAGATGATGAGGATTTAATGGCCAACACTTGTGATTACAGAGACCATTTTTCTTTATTACACTTTAATTAAATGGTAGCAAAGAAAGACGCAGGCAAGTTTCTAAGATTAGACTGAGAGACTGTTGATTTTGTCAAACATTAAGGAGATAAATCATTTTACAAAATAAAAGAAAAATGCCCAAGTTTTCTGGCATGAGTGGTTTTGATTTAACCCATGATTTACTGTATCTTGGCAACTTTATGGATAAAGCAAACAAACCAAAATGAGCGTACTTTAGTGCAATAAGCTTGATTTTGGAAGCTTACAAGAAGCTCAAAGACTGCGTGCCCCAAAATACAAGAAGGTGCAACTCCTCTCTGATGACTCACCTGTATGTTTGGATTCTGTGAGTTGATGTCAGCATTGGCGAGGTCTGGAAAGTTCTTGAGATCCAGGATGAAGGGTTTGGTCTCCTCCTCAGGCTCAGGCTGTGGAAGAACACCAACCGAGCGGTGCTGGGGGTGGGAAAACCTCCTCTGGTGTCTGTGGGGCTCCGGCAGGAGACTCTGAACCTGGTTCTGCTGCTCCAAAGCCTCTGGGACATACTGGACCCCACCGCTGTTAATCGGATGGCCATGAGCCTGTAAGTACAAGTTAAGACATAGGATGAAGAGTTCATCTGGACCGGAAACAATAATCTAGTGGAATGATTTAAAAGATTAAACGACTAAAGAAAAAATGGTCGATAATGCCTTAAATGCTGTAAAGCCTGATCTCTGCATCTATGCTGCCTGTGTGCAGACACCAGCTTTCATGATGTAAGAACAAAGACAACTGGAACACATTCAAAAGCCAGTGAGTGGATACTTTTTGCCTATTGACAAAAAGGGATCTATCATTTATAATGGCTCATTGATGAGCTTAAGAACAATTGGAACCCTGTTTTCAGGAAGAAACCTTGAAACCATCTTTCACTTTGTAGCATGGTCAGCAATTCCAAAAAGCCCCTGAGGCATCCAACTAACCAGCCAAGTGACCAACCAGCCTTCGTTCATTTCATTCTTTTTTTTTTTTTCCCACAACAGTCATGGCATCCAGGCCGTGGACAAAGAGGGGCCTGTGCCAGAGAGATCCTCTTTTAGCCTTAATGAGAGGGCTGGGGAGGCGTGGGACCCCCGGGCTGGTGCAAGCGTGTCTGAACCTGCTGTGCTGCCGCCACTACAGCCACCACTTAATTTGACCTTTTAGGTTTTACAGTTACAAAGAAGAACATGGAGGAAACGTTGATCTCTGAGTATAATAAAGATTTGTGCTTCCATTATAATGGTGGGGAGTTGTAGAAAAATGTGCTGTATCTGGAAAATAGCCACTGAAATTGGTTTCTGGTTGGTTGATTCTCTTGTGCGCATGCGTCTGTTTCATGTCTATCAGGACAAATATCAACTTCATGCCTGACGTGCAAGTCAAAACCATAATCCAAACCCTCTAATGAACCCTTGTCTGCCATGTGCTCATGTCTATATCATCCTGAATATTCTAGATTAGCCAAAACAGATGACTGGACGGGACCTTGAGTTTTGACCTGAGCCAGAGTAAACCAGTTGCAGTTGGAGGGCTAAAGAGGAGATGTCTAAATTAATGACCAAATGGTTCACGATTTATTGTTACAGCCTCCAGAACAGGACGTACTTTTCACTGACTGCCTGTGATTGTCCCATAAAGAAGTTATGTGGTCGGTCAAATACAAGCATGTGAACACATTATGTCTGTTTCGAGAAGAAGCCCGTCAGGCATGATAAATGATGGATGAAGAGAAGTTGGCCCCCTCCCCAGATATCTGAAAACTGGTGGTGACAAGTAGATAACCTTATCGGGATATTTAGTCTCTGTTTGGATCTGTAACTTATCCATTATAAATACCGAAAGCAAATGTTACACATCAAGGCAATCATTTATCTGCCAAGAAAACTCAGCATCCCTTAAAACAGACCAATTATGATAATGCTGCTGAGAACATGCACGAATGAAATCCCTCTGACTTTATTACAAAAGGTACTATGATTCAACATAAAAGTCAATGCATATTTAGAACAAAATTTTAGCTCAATTTACACTCTTACCGAAGATTTTAACTTCTTAAGAGACATTTCATTTTGCTCTCGTTTTCAATGTAATTGGCTTTTATTTTGATCCACAAGAACGTCAAGTACATCAAGAGCTGGAACAATAAATCAGTTTCTTGAACAATGGAAGAATAATCAGCTACGATTCTGATTAATGTCCGACTGATATGAGATTTTTGGGTCTGATGCTGATACCAATAACTGAGAGTAAGAAAATTTTGACATCCGATATATATCCACTGATACTGTACAAATACAATATATCCGATGAATGTGGCTATCAAGCACTTGTGACAAAGACATGTAATGGAGGCAGAATATTTTACATCTTAACAAACTTCATTTCAAACTTTAGCGTACTGAAGAGTAAACGCTTGACTTTTTAGTTATGAAATAACGAACCACAAATTATGTAATTACACCATTTTAAATCACTCATCCAAGCATTTTTCCAGTTTAAAAAACTGTTTTAAAATCAGCGAATATTGGTTAACCATGTACCGATACTGACATATCTGTATTGGTCGAACATCGGCAGATAACATCGGCCAACTGATTTATCGGTCGGGCCCTAAGTCTAATATTCGATTAGCAAAAGTAAAGAAAAAAGACAATGCACCAGATAAAACCTCAAAATTGGGAACGTGTGCTGCATTTCCCTGCTTTATATCATTGCAAACTGATTATATTTCAGTTTGAGGCGTAACAAAGACATTATCTCGGTTTGGGAGACTGATATGTACATTTTTGACTATTGCTTGAAAGTGTGGCATGGGTTACTTTTAATTTCTCATGTTGTGTCTGGTGTAAGATTTTACTGAAGAATCCTCCAACGTGATACTCAGTCTTACCCTGGTGTGTTCTTAGCATGAGGGCCTTCCTGTCAAACTTGACCAGCAGTGACAATATTCACTGATACACACACATGCCCCAACACCAACACACTCGAGCAGAGACACAAGGTCCAGAGTCACGAGAGAGGCCACATACTTTCACACCCTCCTCATCTCTTCTTGTTACACATCTGGATCCTGTATTCTTTCACCCTGTATATCACTCTCCTCCTCCTTTCTTCCTCCCCCCCCCCCCGTTCTCTCTGATCCTGCTCTCCTCCTCTCTGTAGTGGGGCTCTTCCGATCAAAGGCCCGATGGCTGATGGCATGTGGTGTGTTTAACAGGGAGGCTATCCAAATGCAGTGGGGGACCTCGGCCTGGTCTGAAGGCTGCTTCTCTCTTCTCAGACGCACATTAAATCCTCTTTTCACTTGACTGAAAAACTGGATCCATTTGGACTACTATCATTACCGTTGCTGATGGTGACACACATTCAGGTTAGAGAGAGGAGGTCGGGAGACTGGATGGGGGCGGCAGGGGCTGAGGTGAGGGGCAGGGATGGGATCCGGTTGGGATGTGGGGCAGGCTGGGAAGGCAGGCAGTGTGGCAGCCCTGATTTATGTGCCCGCGGATATCAAAGGCCTCTGCACTTGGCTGTTTCCAAACCATTACAGAAGAACAATAAACTATGGACGCTCTTTGATCGCCATCTTTTGCAAATGGAAACGGGACAACAAATGCATGCTGGTGGAATTGGGGTGAGGTTGTGGAGGTTGGGGTGGGAGGTTGGAGATACAAAACAGTCAGGGCAAACAGGTCCCAATATTTGGAAAAGAGGCCACTTCAACACAAACCTCTCCTCCCCCTCCTCTTCTTCGCTGAGAGATGGGGGTAAAACCAAAAACAGGAAATTCCACATTAACACAAAAAAAGAGCCAATGTAAACAATCAGATGAGTGACACTTGACCCGAGCTCAAGTGTGAGATGCCGAGGGCTCCTCTTATTCTGGTTACATAAGTGTCTCGTTACTGGGCAGCCGCTTTACTGAGCCTCCCCTCCTCCTTCCCTCTTCCTCTACTAATCTCTCCTCATCATCCACCACTTATGAACACACATCCAGCAGGTCACAGGCAAAGTTACAGAGTCACTAACTGCAGCCTTTTGGTGAATGAAGTGAACAGTCACACAAACCACAGTGAGATGTTTTTTTGTCTTCTTGTCATAATTTGTCTTCTCCTCTCCTGTCCCTCTTTTTCCTCTCAGACTCTTTTTGCTTTGACATCAGTCGGACAGATGATAGAGAGAGAGAGAGAGAGAGAGAGAGAGAGAGAGAGTCCCAACAGGGCATCCATGGGAGGCCACACAAGAAGGAGAGTTCAAAGACAAAATCTGAACCCTGACACAAACACACACAAACAGACTTTGATATCCAAATATGTCCATGTGTAACACAAACATTCCCGTACACATACTGCATACTGAGTGCGCGCACGTGTGTGTGTGTGTGTGTGTGTGTGTAAGGAGTTTGGATTTGTTATAGCAGGGTGAATACCTAGTGATGGCAAACCTTGCTATACATGGAGAGAGAAGTGCAGCCAAGGAGAGCAGCGTGCATTGATAAGGACATTCTGTCATTCTGACTCATTTCATTGACTGAATTTGATAGATACTAAGTTTGGGTAATGGTCGAAACAGAACAGACTTAAGGTCATTTTTTCAGCATTTCTTCTATTAAATTCAGTTCTATTTTATTTATTTATTTATTTTGATAAAACCTGTGTAAATAGATGCAATATATGTGCGGGAAAATAACTTAAATCACTAATTTAGGATACAGAATTCCAAACAGGAAACTATTTTTTTTTTTTTTTTTTTTTTTTAATTTTTTGCAACTTTACCCAACAAGAATCATGCTATCAGTGACCTGCTTCAGCATTCGCCTGAAATGTTTTTAAGCCTACTCACATAACAGTTGTCCCATAAAAACCACAAGTTTATGTAATTGTGTCATTGTTTATTTATTATGTTTTTTAAATAAAACTATTGACTATAAGACCATTAGTCGACATCATTGACAGTACTGCATTTAGCAGTCAAACAAACGGAACCATTTGGACAGTTTACAAGAGCGAGCAAACCTGCACGTCGGTTCTTACTTTTAGACAAAAACACACAAAAAAAACACGTTTTGTCAGCGGCAGGTGTGATTTGAAAAGTCCGCAGCGTTGCAACAACTTGCTAAACTTCCAAAACTCCTCACCCGTATCTACAGAAAACTTACCTTGTGGCCAACATTCTTGTGTCTGGTAGGAAACCCTGTCCCCAAACTAAAGACAAGTATGGACCAAATCACGAACAGCATCTGAAATCTCCACGCGACCTCTTGACGCATCTTCTCCACTGGAAAGCTTCGCGTGCGGGCTTGTAAAAAGTACTTTGGAGTTTGTTTTTTTTTCCTCAAACTGTTCTTCCTAAATTAGTTTGTTGGTTTAGAAGAAGCGTCCTGCTTGTCCCCCGTCGGTCAGCAACTTTGACTCCGGACGAATGAAGTTTTAGGCCTCGTCAGTCTTGAAGTGTCGCACTTTATGAAGATGCGCACCACCGGCCACAGGTATCCCGCGCGCTATCCATATCTGGCACCAGCGCCTCGTGCAGCAACTGTCAGTCCGTATGGCGGTTCGAGCTCACCGCGTATCTTCCCCATAAAAACCTCAGATGGAAGAGCTTTAAGTACCAGAAAGAAGTCAAATACCCCACGCAGAATCTCCCCGTCCGCACCGGCGCTCGCTTATTCAACTACTTTAAACTCTGAGTCATTCCGTCGTGGGTGGGTGGGTGTTTTCTTCCAATACATTGACATCTGGAGTTCATAGCATGCTGTGCGTTTTTGCTATCTGTCTGATGCGTTAATCCATTATCCAGCTGAAGTTCATCCACCGGTTCGGGTGGATGTGTGTGTGTATTTGTGTGCGCACAGCCCAGCCAACCGGTTTCGGTAAACTTGCCTTTTACGCACGCATTCAGAGGTTGATGCTGCAGGAGTTGGGGGTGGGAGGCTTATTGCTCACAGCTGTGTGGAGGGGGGAGCGCTGGGCCACTGAGGTCCTTGATAAGGAACAAGGTTTAGTTCACAGAACCTACATGAAGTGAACATACATTTACTCACTAAGTGAAGTCATTTTAAACAAATTACTCACACTCCAGCATCAAATTTTAAAATGAAATATTCCTCCAAAGCCCGGTGAAATTAATCCTCCTCGCTCGTAGAATCTTTTGAATCACGTGTAATTTGCTTTAGACTTGTTTAGCTGTTTTCTAAACTCTGGAAACGAGTCATTATGTCATCCCACTGGCACACTGTTTCACAAAAATGACCATTTTAAGCCTGGAGTGAATGACTGGACAACCTGGAATGCCATGTAATGACAGGATGTCAGTGACTTATCAGTCAAAAAGGCTTACAAACATGTTTGTCATGAGCTTTTAAGTCGTGACTACAGTCTGTGTGCGCCTGCTGTAAATAAACACAAACCCATTCCCTCTTTTGATACAAAGAAAGTGATTTAATCAGCAGTTTCCAACAGCATGGTCAACAAACATCATGGCTTTACAAACTCCTCTAAGTGGTTTATCTTCAACTCAGATACAATTCCAAGGGCAAAAGCAACTGATAAGCTTCCAGTGGTCACTGCAGGTCAGTCAGCAGGTACGTGTGGTAGGTTGCCTTGAAAAGGTCACATTACGTCAAAGCTTCAGGCAACTTTTAACTTTGCTATAATCTCTCCTGACTTCATTTCTTCAGTTTCAGTAAGGGAAACCTGGCTGAGCCAAACAGTTATGTTGCTGTTTGCAATTACATTTTTGCCTCCATAGACAGAAACGTAGACTTAACGTACTGCTCGGTGCTGCAGACAGCTTGAGAGGAAACTTTGACGAGAAGAAAATGTTTTATGTCAGGGCACATTTCTGCGGAGTGCAATTCCAGATCATAGTCATGTGTTCCACCTTTTATATTTATTGAAAATGAAAGCATGACAGAAGTTATTCAAGGCATTTTTTTTGTGGAGGGAAAAACAATACTGGAATGACCCACTCAAAGACGACACTGACTAATAAATGTACAGTTAAAACTCCTAAGTAGTAGTTCTAAAAAGACAAAGACATCAACAGAAGCATCTCTAACCTTGAGTTCAGTTTAATCACTTCGATGAACATTTCTAGGAATGGTCACGTTGCCAGACAATGGCCAGCCTTCTGACTGGCTACACTGACGTGGCCTCCAATTCACATCAATGAAGCGATAAAACAAACACAAATCAACTGGATATTTGACAGTAACATGTTTGCCACGTTTGGGGTCACCTCACATAGAAGAGTCAGACAAAAACAGCAGAAGAAGTTGACACTAAAAGTAAACTGAATGCTGGAATGCCATTCAAAAAGATGACCAGAGTTGATAAATTATGAGACAAAAACCCACAACGTCTGAAGCACACCCACACAAATCTTGCTATTTTCAGTGACTACGTCATCTGTGCATTTACAATGCCTGTCAGTAGTGCTCGCACTGAAGATAAGACATGTCAGTAGTCAGGTAAGCTACACACCTTCCACTGGGACACATTTGGAGCTGCCTCTCAGATAACAAGACAAAAATAAGACAGCTGAAAGATGAAAAAGACATAAATAAATAAAGCTTTCTGTATTTCAGATATGCATGGGAACAGCATCGTCATACGTACAGTTTTAGGTTAAAGCAAAGCCTTGCGCTCGGAGATTGGTGTGACGCCGCTGATTCGCATTAAAGCACTTGAGTGACACAGACTTGGCAAAAAACAAACATGTAGCTCATTAGCTTATAGAAATGTTAAAGACACTGGGCTCAAGTTTTTGAGTGCAGGTGTAAACAGTAAATAAGGCTGAAAAATATTTATAGAA
>JAQFJA010000010.1:5760458-5773771 GCA_029874485.1 Naso brachycentron | reverse complement strand
GTTTATACTGCTGTACATATCTGTCATCAAAGAAGGGCTTCCACTGTCCTCGCAAATATATCAGGGACTTAAATAAAACACAGCCAACATAAACTCAATGGAAGGAAGGTGGGTGGAAATATGAGAAAAATGTAAATAAAATTTCCTGCTTGGTTTCATCTGTAAACATGTTTAAAAAAAAGGAAAAAAAAGAGAGAGACTGCTAAAATCTACACATTTCAAGAGGCAGAATGTTACTAAATAATACCGTCCACATCTGCAATGACATCTGCTGTCCTGTACAGAATCTTTTTTCAGATGCAACCTGATCTCACACATACATCAGCTTTCAGTTCAGCTTTACTTGTGTTACGTCATAACATGAGTTTCATTAGGTCATATTCACTATGACAGCAAATGCTCAACATATCCTCAACAGAGCAGAGTAACAAAAAAAAACAAAACAAAACAAAAAAAAGGAACAAAATGAGCTCCTTCCGCAATCATTCACCTTATTTTTACATTGAAATAAGTGAAATTTGACAGATCATTCCTGATAGAGATTTGAGTAGATTAAAAACAACTGTCAGCCACAGAGGATGCAGACTATCTCCGCCTCGTCTAACATGCTAGCAGCTGCCCTTGCTCCTACATGGACTCTGCGCCTTGTGGCTCTCACTCCTTCCTGCGCTTCTTGTCGTGGTAGTCGTCCTTGGAGCGGCTGCTGGTCGAAGGCCTCTTGGAGCCGCCGTGCTGCTTGGCCTCTTCCAAGAACTTGTCCAGACCGAAGGGATCTTCCTCAAACTGGACTGGACCTTCCCGCCTCTGTCCGTGGTCAGCACCAGAGAACTCTTTGTCTGGAACAAACCTGATGATGGAAAGAAAAAATTAAAGATCATGGTAGTGGGATGAAAATTCACTGTATCACTTAAGTGGAGAAAAAAACTCACTGACAATCTTCTTTTATTTGGTGTTATGCTGTGCTTGTTTTTGTCCGTTATGTATCCTCAATGCAGGAGGGACAAGGAGTCAAAACTGCAAGCTAACTGCTAGCAGGCTGCTTCTTGTGCAGTTAATTTTCTATGCGAAGAAATACAGGACTGGATCCAAAATATAAGCGTACATCGTGGAACTTGTGTTTTTACGTCTCAGAGAATCTGCTAAAGTCAAAGATTTTATTTTCTCTGTTTTGCACAGTGGTGTAACACCCTGCAGCCAGCCAAACATTCCTAGAGGACAATGACAAGCTGGTGACTAAACATATGGGACAGGCTATGCTCGGCTAGTAGAGTGTGGCACTGCTGCCCCAAGGACAAGGGCTCCTGCTGGGACATCATGTGCATGCTTGCCTCGTGCCTCAAAATAAAACCTGATTGACCTCGAAATGATTCAGACTTATATTGTTATTTTTTGTAATTATAGTTGTGAAGGTTAAACTTCATCAGGCCTCTAGCCTAATTAAATCAAAGTTAAACAGCCCATTTGATAAAAATGTGAACTGCATTCAAACCAGGAAGGGCACACATGAAGAGTGGGATACAGTGTGATTTATGAAATACTTTTAGGGAAAATTAACCATTTTTTAAAAAATACTGGTTCACCTTCAGTTTTCGAAACAGGGTCTTTTGAGAGAGAAGCTGCTGAACTTGGCTGACATCCTGTGATGAATCTGATAAAACTTAACCAGTTAAACTTATAATTTGATAAATGCACTTAAAGAACTTTTTTGTCAGTAATTATACATCTCTTTATTCAGATGGTATGTTATGTTGGGAAAACTGATCTGGCATCTTTATTATAAACTTCTATTAGTTATAAACCTATGACCCCTTTCAGGCAATTACTTACTAAACAGTGTCTATATCCTTCTGCAGTTGTATATGTTCACATTACATGTACTACATTAATATATATTTTGTATGAGGTTGCTCAAGAATAAATTAAGATGTGAACACAAACTTTTTAGCGCAAATTCTTCGTTGGAACCCGTGAAATTTGATGTAAAAATGAAAACTGAGCCTAATGCTCCCCTTAGTCATCTGTTCTTGTATGAGTTATTTTCCTTTTTCACAAACCAAATGACGCTTGATTTGTCAGTCTTGGTGCCATGTGCTGATTTTTTTTTTTTATGGCTCTCTCATAAATTGTAACTAGAGTCAATCCTCTTCACTGAAATTAATTAAAACTGTGAGCACAGCAGTCATAACCTAAATATATAAATAACCTAAAAAGTTAAACAAATGCATGACATGTTTGCGAGGATTTACCAAAACAAAGCAGTCCACAGTACCTGTTGCTTGACATGAGTGTGTCAAAGTCATCTGTGTAGGTGTCCTTGTCTATGTTCTTGCTGGGCCGGTAGATGTTTGAAGCCATGTCTCTGCCGGCGCGGAACGGCGCATCGTACACGTTGTATGTCTCGTCCTCACCACCTGCAAAACCGCTATCCATCCCCTGGAGAGAGACAGAGAGAGAGGGACAGTCCCTTTTAGAAATCAGGCTCTTGTTTCTCTTTTGTACCTCAGACAAACAGATTTGTCATGTTTTTTTTTTAGGTGTGTTTTGCCTTTTTGAAGGGTTGTATGAATTTTACTCAGTTTAATGTTAATGAAACGCCAATTATCAGGTTTGTTTTGCACAACACAATCCACTGGAGTCTACACAACAATGGAGTTTTTACAGAAACAAATAAACGTAAATCTGTTTCCCTTACTTGAAATACAATATACTCTAATTCTCAGGTTCCCTCATATTGTCAAGTGGGGTATTCAGGGGGTCTACCTTGTTGATATTTTTCCCCTGTCGACACAAATCATCTTAATCTACATTGTTGCAGTAAAGCAGGTATGATAAAATCTAACCCTGGACTGATTGAAGAGTCTCTGGTCGTACTGAGCCTCGCTGGCAGAGCGAGGGTTGGGCATGCCCAGAGCGATGAGCTCGCTGATGTCTCTGTCCTGGTCTCTCTGCAGCTTCGACCTGGAGCAGAGAATGATGAAAATTTAGCAAGGATTCACAGTAAAAAAAATGACTGACAGACACACACACACACACAGGTTTGTGCAGACATTCTTGTTAGGACTATACGTGGACTTCCATTCATTTGTAAAGCCTAACACAAAACCCTTACCCTAACCATAACCACTTTATACCTTAGCCTAACCTTAACCTAACCTAACCTCAATTCATACCACACGCCTGAACTTAACCAGGACTTTTAGAACTCAAGTCATGCCGCATTAGGGCTGGTCTTTGGTCACCATGAGGACTACTGGTCCTCACATGGTCAGTGCTTATGCCAGAAAAGGTCCTAAATAGTGAACAAACACCAGCGCGCGAACACATACACTCTTAATAATATCAATCTTAATAGTATTACATATTTATTAACCTTTTACTTTTAGTGCAGTAAAATGAATGAAATAAATGAATCGTAGTTTCACAGTGTTGTGTTACATGTAAGATATTGGCTGAAATTTTTCACCTATGGGTAAAACATAAGGCAACTTCTAAAATTATATTTCTTAAAACTACTTCGATTTGGCATTAAGGCTTTCACCAATGATAAACTATGTTTATGTCACTTCAAACTGAAGTTCTTGGTGTCTTTAACATCTTGTCTGTCCTTTAGCAAACAACCATCTCAAAGTTAAGTGAAAGGTAATTTCGAGATAACAAGGTTTCTGCTTTCTGACAGCTGGAATTGTGATCGTAATGAGCACTCCTTTGAATTTCAAATCCTCCACTTCTCCAGAGACCCACAATTTCATCAACTGACAACCTGTCTGTGGATCATTGCAGACAAGGACTATTGCCTGAGTATTCTGCTGGATCCTGCTGCGTTTGTTCAGTATTACCGCTGGCCCCATGAATGATTCAGCAGTCAGCAGTGCATCTGTGAGCCTGTGTGTGTGTATACTGAGGAGGGGGTTGGGGAGTTCACATGCAGTGTGTTTAAAGTGCGTGTCCAGCACCTCTTATCAGGAGCAGCCCTGGAAATGTTCCTGTCGTGCTGTCTCTCTTTCCTTCTGTCATGGCGGATCTCATCACGCTCTCTGGCCTCGCTGTCCTCGCCACCTGCCGCGTGACATGGGAGGAGATGGATGGAAGAGGGAAGAGGGAGAAGTAGATACAAAGAAACAAAAAGGTTATTTTCAAAAACAAACCCCACATGGGTAAAGGTGTGTGAGAACGAGGGTGTGAAACGGTGCAGAGGAGAAAAAAAAAAACATGGTGACAAAGAGGGAGAAGGATGGAGAGAGACGACAGATGTGAGAAAAAAACTTGAAGTTTTTGTAGGTGTTGTTACAGATAAGGGAGAAAAATAGATTGTGTAAGAACAACAGAAATATACAGCGAGGGGACTGATACACACTGTCAGGGTTCAAAGAACTTGCCAAGACAAAAACACGGGTTATAAATGTTGGAATTTACCAGAAAAAAAGTTAATTTAGAATTCTTATTCTGATTCAAAGTAATGGAATTTATCTAAAATGTTCATTCAAAACTTATGTAGAAAAACAGGACATACTACACTGATTCTCCATTTCAAAATATATGTAAATTATCAGTAGGGAAGCAGACACATCATTTCACAGCTTACTGGTCCTGTTAACACTGGCAGGGTGAAAAATGCTGTCATCACTTATTCCACTTATCTCCAGATTTTGGAACTGGCGAAAGCAGTGACAACAGAGTCGGCTCCAGTCAGGCAGAGAAGCAAACGCGCACACATACACACAAACACAGTATGATCCTTATCCAAAGGATTCACCTTTGTCCACGTGAGTTTTGATCCCTGCCCTCCGATCTCTTGCCATTTGGGCCAGTTCCCTCAGTTTCTCCTCCTTCTTTTCCTTCTCCTTCTGGGCCATCTTCTTCTCTACCTGGGCTCTCATCTCCACTGCCTCTCTGGCCTGTAGAAACAATCAGTCAGTAATTTAAAAACTGATCAATTATGAACGTTTATAACAGTTCTGAACCGCCTAATGAGGTAGATCAGGGACAATGGTGGAGTACCTTTCTGTCAGCAATGTAGAGCGCCTCGGCCAGCTTGGCGAAGTTTTCATTGATGTGAACTGTTTGCAGCCCCCTGCCGTCAGCAGCCAGACGTTTGTCAAGAGGAATGGTGTAGCCCTGAAAGATATTCGACACATTGGGGTAAAGAAATGACCAGAGAAGAAAAAGGCAGTAGGGCAACGAAACTGGAATTGCCACGACAAGAATAAAATACTAATCTATCAACAATAGACCAAAAACTGAACACACAGAAAGTCTCAGAAACACATAAACCTGCATGATCTACTCGCAATGTGCCACAAGAATTCCAGTTCACTCTGGTGCCGTTACCTTAGCGTTCTTCCAGTTGGAGATGCACGGAGGAATCTTCCACTCCTGCTGCTCCTTGACTGTCATCTACAACGAGAGAGAAACTCTGTCAAACATAAAATCTTTTTTATTATTACTGAAATATTTTATTACAGCATGAAAGTCCTGAAAAGCTGAATGTCTTTAACATTTCAGCACACTGCACCTTTCTGCTCGGGGAGTGCATGACAGGGGCAGGTGGAGAAGGAGGTCCTCGAGGGATTTTCTTGTTGATCCTGAAACATAAAATTATGCGAGTGTAAAAAATTTACGTTGTGACTTTTTTGACTGGCAGATGAAAAAAAAAGACCCTAACAAAACATATATGGATACTGGTTAAGACTTCAGGATTTTTTAAATGCTGCAGCAAAACTATTTAATGTACAAGAATATTTCAGAGTTTGCTGACAACAGTTGATAAGATTTTTATACAGATATGTACAGACGTGATCTTTGTAGATTGTTGGGGATATTTTTATGATTTTAGCATCTCATAATAGTGGAAAAAAGAGTACGAACGTGTGGCTCTATGTATTTCAACAAAAGAAAAAAAAAAAGAAGGAACATTCTCATTTTTAACAAACTTCATGGCCATCGGAGATTAGTTTTCTGGATTAATGAGGTGCACCTGAATGCACCATGGCGTAGCTGTTCCCGTGTCTGCTTAAGTCCGTCACAAACAAACAACAGAGGGGAGCAACAGTGTGTTTGTAAACAACAACAGTCTGCAGCATAGCTTTTTATTACATGACTATTTCTGACGAACATTTACCTGCCTATGCGGCAGATATCCTTGCAATTTACATGCAAAACAGAAAATATATCCCCATTTGGTGCTTGGTGGGTGTTAATTTTGGACCCTGAACTATACTCTTAAAATTTATTAAGTTTTTTTGTCAGAGGGCATAGGAAAACACACACACAAAAAATATATGGGAAGCTTCCCAAAAACGTCAAAAACACAAACAAATAAACATAATTAGAAATAATGACCTTAAAACTGACACGTTTTATTTGACATTTTTGTCAGAAATCCCTTCTCTCTACGAGCAAAATCCTTATTTAAGGGAATAATATTAGTTTAGATTTTCAAGGGAACCTTTCTCTGAAGGGAACTTAACACGAACTAAGATAAAGTAAAGAATCAAGATAAAGTAGTGAATTACATCCGACATATATCACCCAAATGAATTTTAATGTTTAATGCTTCTTTTAAATTATTTGTTTCTCAATATTTCATTCTCTCTTATATTTCCTTTGGCTTTTATTTGATGCTCAGTTCAGATGAACAAATTACAAATGAGCACTCTACACTGAGAAGAAAAAAAGTAATGCTGATTTCATTAATTAAAATGGCTAATCAACTGTGTTTAAAACAGGTCCAAAAAGTCATTTTAATAACTACGCTAATTACATCACACACCCTGTATTGTCTAAATCTATCAAACAAGCCTTTACACATGGTTTCAATCTGCTGTGTTCGACACGTTTGCTTACTTGAAACGTGGAGGTTCCATCGGATCCTTCTGCATTTCCACCATGCGGATCACCCTCTGTTTGGCGCCTGAGTTAAAGGCCACTCCCTGCTGGGATGGGGTGTACCTTGAGGAGAGACAAGAGGAGATTTGTCACATATAAACATTTAACATACACAAAAACATGTGATAAACACAGCGATTTCCAATAAACACTACAATCTCGAAGTGTTACACAAGATCATGTCATAACCAGAAATATTTCTCATCACTACTTTAAACCCCACATATGTAACTGTTACATTATGTAAATTCACTGTTGTAAAAACAACCCAACTCTCTCTATTGACCTTTTCTGCACTAAGACAATGATGAAACTGTTTAAATTCATACCTGATGTACTGTGCAGGGGCTTGTTTGTCTGCAGCTCTTACAGGCATGGCAGCAGCGATCTTTTGAGACACCTGCTTCTCCAGGGCAGCACGGGTTTTCTCCGTCAGCTACAGAGGACACATGTTTGGATTTAGTATAATTATCAGCTATACATAACACTCAAAAAAGTTGAAGTGGAAAATTAATAAAAGGCTGTCGAAGCCATGGTGGGACAAAAATGATCTAGGAACTTCTATTGTGATTAGTTATTGAGAACAAGGACACATTATACTCTATGTACTTTTGTGCATCATTTTATCTGGATTGTCAAATGTGGTTCCAAGTTTTCTTCTTCTTCTTTACAGAGAAAACGTGATAAAGATGATTGTCTTGTAATGAATCAAGTATCACAGAACTAATGTTTTGTGATATTATGATTATTTTTGGCAAATGTTGGGATAGCCTCTGCAATTTCACTTTAAGCTGACATAATTTACGAAGTGCTTAGAATTCTTAATAAAGTACTTTTGATCAAACAGTAACATCAGCTTTACGTTTGTTAGGATCAATGGATAACACCAAGAATGAATACTCTCCTTTGATATACGGTATAAGAAATGTTATGGCTGGTACATTCCGACCCCCTTAAATTGCAAAATTTCCCCTTACTTTTGAATTTTTCTTTAAGTCTTAGCCCCTCCCTCCTAGGATGCATGGTGAGACAATGCGAGGAGGAAATGAGGAGATGGGTTTTTTTGAGAAATGAGACGTCCTTCCCTTTAAAATTTCAAGTAAGAAAACGTCTGTTTCTGATGACAGCAGCAGCTGATCACAGCTGGATCAGCTGTCAGTCAGCTTTAACAGCTGTAGCCACTCTTGATGGGGTTTGTGTCTGCATGTATGTGTACGGTGCTAAAACTAACGAAGGTGCACAGAGTTTTTTCTCTGCAGCCTCTGTTACCTGTTTGAAAAACTCCAGCACATGAACAGCAACCTACATTCTGTATTTATACGGCACACTGCGTCCTACTCAGAGGCAGAAGGCATTTAAATTACTTATTCATCATTTGAGTCTGTATTTGTTGATAGTGAATTCATTATTGATGAACCCAGAATATGATTATGGTTTCTTCTTAACACTGAACATTATTTATTAGTCTAAATGTTTCATGGGAAACTGAAATGATGTTACTCACAGCAAACCTGACACTAACAGATTATCAGCCTCACATATGACTAAATGGAAATAACGATAAATGACAGAAAACGTGTTTCCTGCTGACAGTAAGACTCTCGTACTCTCTGGCTTTAATTGCATTCATAATAAAAGTTAATATGGGAAATAACAGATCATAAACAGGAAAATCTCTCCAATAAATGAACAAAGTGGCTTGTGGTTCTTTTGTTGTACCAACCTACAATTAACACAAATTCTACACTAGATGGTTAATCAGTAAAATATGATATGAAACACTCAAACCCACAAAATTATGACTTAAACTGGGTGCTTGATCTTCAAAGAACATCTAGGACAGTGCACTATATTAAGTTTACAACGGCCACAACTCAGAATCAGACAAACAAACAAACAGGCAACAAATAAGATATTGAATTTTGGATTGATACAAAAAAACAAACAGAACCAAAATTAACTGTTTTTTTCAGCAGCTACATCCATGCCCTGCACTGTGCCTCTTGTACAGTGTAAAAGCACTACATCTGCCTCTTCCTCTGAAGCTCCTTGGAAACTTTAAATTTATGACATGAAAAAAATCAGTTATAAAAAGCAGAAATATAAGCGGCTAAGTTCAAGACATAGGGCCTTAAACAGTGAGGGTCCACAGGACCTACAAAACTGACTCAGAGCTTAGGCACTGCGGCCACTATTTGTGTTGATATGAACACAAACGAGACGCACAAGGTTGTTTTTGTGTATTATTGAGATCACTCCAATCAGCCTGCAAAAAGCCTGAACAGAACAACCTCTGGTTCAAGGGAGGAGAGAAAAGCGAGGGAATATCAAACAAGAGAACTCATGATCTCACAGTAATCAAATAGAGTTCCATGAATAACTTGGTCTGATGGCAACCTGCCTCTTTCACCATACATAAAAACTGCAGCATGACTTACTTCTTTCACAACCTCCTCATCAGGCTTCTGAAGTTCTGACGTGTCTTCATTGAGAACTTCTTTTGGAAGAAGGTCTGTGTACTTACTGAAGATCACCTGCACCAATGAAAGATGAAAACATGCTTGTCAATGACCATTAAGACAATCTAAGACTTTTTATTGCTTTTGTACAAGGAAATAATGAACAGCAAGGCAATGTAGCACTAGTGTGTGTTTACTCTAACTGAGAGAAATTCATGGCATATATACAACATTTGCATCATTGATTCTATCTTGAGATATTGTCAGCATTGATGATATTGCAATTAAGACCGCAACTCTTATATTTACACCGACCAAAAATTTATGCCAGGTCAAGACTCATTGAAGAAGTTGTTGTATGCAGCTGACTGGATCTGTGCCGACTTGTGATGTGTACAGGTGTCTGATCCTACAGGATACATTTTAAACTGTGTGTTGTTAAGACTTTACCTTATCCTTGGACTGCCCTTGTCTGGCAATGGCATCATATTTTATCTTTCCTTCAGCATCCACCTGCACAGCCAGGGCATTGGATGTCTTCTTCTTCCTACCCATCTCCAGGGGAAACTGGGCAACATGGATCTCTGGGAAAGCTCCTCCATCTCCGAAGTCCTAATAAAACACAGATTTTCACAAAAATTAAACGATAGAGTGGATGTTGAGTAGCTTTGCACAGCTCTGTGGCAGAGACTGCTCTACAGTTAGTATTACCATAATGTATAGAACATCAAGCTGGGAGAAAAAATATTACCAGGCAACACCAAAGGAATGAGAACCAGTCCGAACCGTATGTCATGAGTAACATTAGCGTTAAATACAGTAAATTACCTCAAGTGAGCGAGGCACCCAGCCTTTTCTGTGTCCATAAGGAGGAGGCTCCCTGCGAGACGAAACCAAGGCGGTGGAGTACGACTTCTGGGCCCGGAGCTTCTCTTCTGCCTCCAGCTGGTCCTGAGACAGCTGGGTCGGCGCCGGTAAAAAGCTGAACACAAAATAATACTTCTGTAAGTGTGATAAGTCTCGCTGTTTTGCACGTTATAGTACGGTGGCTCAACTCGTCCTAGCTAACGTTAGCCAAAACGCTACCGTAACGTAGCTGTGTCGTTTAGAAGGGTTCGGACTGCTAGCTAGGCAGTTAGCCACATAACGTTGTTGAATCAATTTTCAAGAAGCCCACTGAACCATTTCGCTAGCACATCACTAGTAAGCAGTTGATAACTATGCTGCGGCCACGGCTACTTACTAATGAACAAGCATCAGACGTTACTTGTTAATGCTAAACGTTTAACGTGAGCTTAAAAAATACAATCAGTTAGCTAGCATTAGCTGATGCCACCAGGCTCGATTAAAACAAGGAAAAAACAGCAAGAAGACCAAAACCACAAATATGACACATTATTGGCAATCTTTACATCGAAAGACATTACGTGGTAACAACATATGATATAGTTGCGGGGAATAAAAACACAAAAGGCCCGGTCGGAGTACTCACCTCGCCAAAGACATTTTCCTCTTTCTTCCTTAGCAATGGACTGAGCATGCGCAGTGCGGGAACTGGGCATGCGCGATTGTAGAACAGGCGGTACCTTACTCTCCTTGTTATTTTGTTGTTATTAATTATTTTATTGGGCCTATTTTCTCTGATATGTAGCGTTACTCCAAAGGACTCCACGTAATGTTTTAATTTTAGTTTAGTAATTACATCTTTGTCTTGTTTTCTCTTCAAAATCTTATTCAACAATAAAAAAAATACAAAAGCTAAAGCGTATTTGAGTGAAAGAGAATACAAAAAAGAGATCAGAATAAACTGTATATGTTAGAATAGTCTGATAACACAGCAAACAGAGTGCAATTAGCAAGAAAATCATACAATTTTCCTCTCAAACACACTGTTGAAATAATTTCGTTTAATAATTTAATCATAATTTATTCAGAAATAATTTCAAGTTTTTCATCTTGAGTTACAATCTGACCGAAAAACACAAAAGTGTTGTTAATTTGTGAAAATGATCATGCTGTAATATCATAAAGTATCATAAACTCCCATTCAAAAAAGCTTGTTGTCGAGGGAACTGGTCAATGTTAACTTCCAGGTTGACCTACGAAAATACATCGTCCCTTCACCCCTCTATACTGCAGTCCTCTGGAATAAGTATTTGCAAAAATCCTAACACATCTGGCAAACATTGGTAGATTTTAATTTTAAACTAGAAGAATATTATAAATTCTGACATTACTAATAGAATTTTCATATTGAGAATGCATCTGTGCAGAACATCAGGAATCTCTTGTGCTCTTTAGAGACACGAATATAAACGCTGAATGGACCACAGCCTCATCTATTCTCAGGGTCACTGAAAAGCACTTGGTTGAATCCACTCTCCACACGAGGGTTATTTCTGTGGTTTAATATTGCTCTCTTTTTAAAATTGTACCGCTGACTGATTCTGTCTTGTTCTACAACAGAGTAACACGAAAGCATAAGCAAGAAGGAAAGCCAACATTATCCTTTATAGAATGGCCAGAAGGAAATCCTCAAGCTGTTTCAATCTCAGTTGCCACTAAGGCACGTATGTTACACTGGAGATTACAGTATTAAACATGGAAGCTTGCAAAATGAGTTTTGCCGTGGAATAGAATTATGTAATGTCACCATAATAGACCCTGCTGATATGATGAATGTAATGAATATCTTGACTCAGGCTCTCCTGCCATAATGATCAGCAATAAAAGTGACATCCCTGCTTTGAATGACTGGTACTTGTTGTTCCTCCTCCTTTGCCTTCCTTTCTTTCTTTCTTTCTTTCTTTCTTGCAACACTAATGCTTTTATCTGACTGTCTGCATCTTTTCCATCTCCGAATCTCTTCTGCCTCTTCCTTCTTCCCATCTTTCTTCCTTCCTCTCTCTCTCTGTTTCTCTGAGGAGGAGGCAGTCTGTCAGTCTCTCAGCAGAGATGTAGTTTATTAATGTGACACAGGGTAAAAGGACACGTCAAAGGAGATCAATCACCAGGCTGTGGCACGGGACAAGAAAGCTTTTAATAAACCCAGTCATTTGGATGCTTTTCTTTTTGGCCGTGCCTGGCATTGAGGATCTTTGTACCATTGTGTCTGTCCCTCCCTGTACTTGCTGCAGGATGACTGATGGAGTTGGCATCATTTCACTCAAACGAAATCGCCCTCCAGGGAGTTTTTAAGCAGCTCTTTATTTTTTTCAATGTCTTTTGAATGTTTTTCAAACTTGAATGTTTATTCTTTGGGATAGCTGGAGATTTTTAAATTCTTTTTTTCAGAAACTTTCGAGGTACTGCTAATTTTGTGATATTCGAGCCTGGAAACCTTGTTGAATAATTTATTAAATTCCCCTATTGGATTGTCTGATTGAAATATATAACCTGAGAAAAAGTCTATTAAGTTGGATTTACAAAGCAAATACAGGGGCTGTGTTTATTCTCTTTTGACTAAGCTGCAGCATTTGGTGGAATATACTCAGCTTAAGGTTAAAACATGAAAACAAAGAAAATGATTTTCTCATCATGAGGCCAGACTAACAATAGGAGAGGGCATCCACGTGCTTGTGGCAGAGGGCTTTCATGTGAGCCGACATGGAGGTGGCAGGGCTACTGGCTATGTTAATGCTCGCAGCAATGGAAGTGTGCGGGGCTGAGGAACGCAACACATGCTGTGTGGTACCTCATTGTCATCACGTGACCAGTATCACTGTGGGGCACAGAGGGACCAAGGCAAAGGAAGATCAAACTGAAGGAGAACAAGATCTAAGGACAGGGTCTACAGAATCAGTCATCATTCATCCTTTCAACTGAACTTTAAAAAGTGAAATACACCAGTTTGTCCAATCAGAAACAATAAAGCTACATGAATTATGCAAATTACAGATTTAAAATAAAACAAAGAATTCAGTTTGACCACTAATTCTAGGAATAACTTTACTTAGATAGCTGCAAATG
>JAQFJA010000010.1:5717589-5729571 GCA_029874485.1 Naso brachycentron | reverse complement strand
ATGTGATTTAAAATGTAGTGAAGTACAATACTTCAAACAAAACCTACTTAAGTAAAAGTAAAATTACAGGTGTTAAACACTACTTAAAAAGTACAAGTACACAAATAAACTACTCAATTACCCTAACGTGAGTAAATGTAATTAGTTACTTTCCACCTCTGTCTGTCTCTATTGACTGTCATTAAGCGTCTGTAATAAATCAAGTATCTTAATGCTGCATACATGATTCAGTTATTGATCAAACCTTTCAAATGAGCATAACTTAGTGAGGAGCTCTTCAACTACAGTATTTACATTCACTTGCAGCAGAACTTGTTTATTTGAAAAATGCAGACAGAAATACAAATCAAACAAATCAACATAAAACGCCTGAAATTCCTCTTAAATGTTGTTCGCCCGTTGAACCCGACCTGCAGACTGGTGAAACTTTCTGCTGCATGAGTATTTCACTGCGCAGCCTTTAGGTAGAAGATTAACGTACTGTGGAGTGCATTTCTCTCTTCCCTCTGAAAAACAACACATCAGCTGACCTTTAAGCAATGAACATTTAAGTTCTGATGACAGATCACTGAAATGTACCTTTTTTCCTCGTATTTCTTGACATTTCTAAAGCTGTGTTGTAATCTGTCTTCTGTCTCTTTCCATTTGAGGTTTGATTAATCTTTTTCCAAAGGATGGCACTTCTCAGATTTCTGTTATCTGTTCACTTAATATCTCTCCCCTTCATGCTTTGTTCAGGCTTTACAGTTTGTGTCTTTATCTATGTCAGTTCGGTGATATTGGCTGATAAATGTATGGGGTGGTCTGTATCTGATTAACAGCCGAGAGGCCTTTCACAGACATAATGAGTTTCTCCTGCTGGAGTGTGTGTGCCACGCATGGTCGAGAGTTGCTACATCCTGTTTGGCCGTGTGTATCTCTCTTATTTTCTCTCTTTTTGTAGTGTAGTGCTGATAGCCATGAAAAATGATCTATTCTCATTAACTCGCTGGTCGACGCTGACTGACGTTTTCCCAGTTTTCCCGTTCCTTCATTCATCTCCTTATTCACTTCCCTTCTCCCTCCATCCTTCATTCGCTCCCCACGGAGTAAAGAATACAAATTGCACAAACTGAAGCTATATGAGCTTAGAGGCACTAATTGAACATCAATATGTCTTTGTCAAGTTAACTGAAGGACCACAGCTGAGGCATTTGTAGCCTGTGTTACTGCAGGCATGATGTGACTGCACTCATTTCTCTGTTTAAGGCAGGCTGATATTTCCTTTCATGTACATTATGTGGCTTCTTTTCAGTAGCCTGGTTTCCACCTGAATGTGAAGCAAATCTTTTGAAAGTTTGAAAAAAATGACAAAAAAAAGAAATTCACATTAGGTGGGTTTCCATCAAGTGGTTGGAGCAGATAAACTACGCTAGTTTTGTCAGAAGATGGCGGAATAGGCAACGTACCATAACATGGCTGGAATAAAATGTAGAAGAAGCAGAGGTTACAAACTGGAAACGAAACAAGTAGTCACCCTGGCAACGTACAATCTGGCAGTGGAGAGAGGTCTGCAGGAATGACTTTCAATTTGTGGTGTCATCGGTCCACACGTATCTGCTGTTGTTGTCGTGTGTTATGGGGAAACTAGAAAGACGTCAGCATAAACAGCCGTGTGTTCTCTACGCCACAGCTTATTCTGAAAATGTGTTTCCATCTATCAGTTTGTGCATCAACTGTTCTTTGCATAAGTCAAACGTCACCTCAAGCGAGCGTAAACTTTTTTGCAAATTAGAGGATTTTTTTTTTAAACTTTGGCATCTCCTACACCCTTTTCCAATGTGATCCTTCAAAATGCGCATGAAACCCAGCTACTGATTGTTAGTCTGACTCAGCGGCTGTAGATCGTGGCTTTAAGTCTGCCATTGTGCAAACATGTCAGTTAGCAGTTTTTGCTATCTCCTTTTTACCATTTTTCAGGGACAGTATTTCTGCATCTTCTGCTTTGTGCCACCCAAGACGTTCGTGATTGCTTTAAATGAATACAAAGAAGCCAGTGAGGATTTTCCCCAGTAGCAGAATGATAACAGGTGCAGCCAGATGTTTCTCCAGCACCGACACAAAGCTGTGAAGATAAGGCTGGCTACGTTAATTCACACATATTCAAGAAGACATATTCAAATCATTTTCTGGAGTAAAAGTACCACGATTTTAAATTACTCCTTGCTGAGTAAATGTCTATCATTAAAAATCTCGTGTAATTAAAATGTAAAGGTGTTAGCAACAAGTGCACGGTCTTAAAAGTAAAAGCACACAACAGGCAGAATGGCCCATAACAGTGAAATCAGAGTGGATCAATAATTTTGATGTATAAAAATAGAAGAATTAGTTCAGTTTTTTAGATGGCTCAGATGGAGGAAATTTAATCTGCTTCAGTATAGAAAGAGAAAAAGAGAAGAAGGGAAAGGAAAAATGAAACCAATGAGCCAAACGTTTGTTTCTGCACCTTAAACTGCCGACAGGAACTAAAGATTCGACCTGAAGAAACCTGATAAAAGTCTCATATCAGTTTGTTTCTGGTTCAATGTTTGATCGCTGACAGCAGCCATTAGCCTGTAGCTATTAAACTGAAACCAGTGGAATATAAACTATTTGATGTTCTTACAGGGAAAAACATATTTTATTCTGCCAAAATAAAATGTAAAACTGCAGGTTATTGATAAGTACATTATTCGATTCTTCCACCATTTGCCTTAAAGACTAGAGACGTGTAGGACAGCATCTTACTGAAATTGTCCCTCTCTCTCCGTTCAGTTTGACCTCCTCTCTTCCTTTACTTTTGACGTTTCTTTTACATGTCAGGCTGATCCTCTTCTCTTCGTGTCCTCGTTGAACGCTTCAACCTCTGTCTCATCTCTTTATCTGTTTTTTGACTCAATCCCTCCTTCCTCCTCCTCTTCCTGCTTTGCTTGCAGTTACTTCCTTTTCTCTTTCCCTTTCCTTCATGCCTGTTGTCCCTTCTTTATTCTCACCATTTTCTCTCTCTTTAAGAACCTCTGTCCCTTAATCATTAACTTTTTTCCTTCAATCTCACTTTCTCTGCTCTCTCCTTCCTCTCTTCTCGTTCTTTTAAAATATGATCTGTTAATATTCTTTGACGCTTCCTCTTTCCCTCCCACTGCAGTCGTTCCCTCACATCCAGCTTTGTTATCATCATTTGTATCCTTTGAGTATTTGAGTTTTACGTTCTCTCGCTGCCTCTTGTCCCATTTTTCTGTCTGTCTGTCTCTCTGCGGTGCCTGAAGGCTCGTCTTTACTTTGTCTTTGTCTTTATATGTGAGTGAGTGTGTTCTGCGTGTAATCTTGAGTCTTGACTGATTTGGGGAACACTCTGTTCTGTTCTCCGTTGTGTCTCAGAGTGGAGACGCTGTGATCTGTTATCTGCCTGGCCCATTGTGTCTGCATCGCAAAGCTCCAGCAAATCGACCTACACACACACACACACACACACAGAGGAACACACAGAGGAACACACTGAATGCAGCACCTCCACTTTGTTCATCTTACCCAGGTTACATTGAACAGGAGAACTTGATTTGTATGGGGCCAAACACTCGTTTATCCCTCCCCTTTTCTCTCGCTGACACACAGATGAAGGGATTATGTGGTATCATATTAGTCCTGCAGCTTTGTGCTAATGGCCTTCACATCATCCAGCAGAGAATAAAATTTACCACTGTGACTCTTAAAACACATTCAGCCTTCTGTCTCTCCCTCTCTTGCTTTTTTCTCTCTACAAACGTATTTTTTAGAGAAAAGTTTCCTGTTCCAATTAACGTTTCTTTGTAGCAGCTGCTAAATGTCTGTGACACTTCACAACGTCACTTCGGTGGGCTGAGTTTGTTGACAAGAAATGCTTTGATGACACGACATTTGCAGTTTTGTGTGAAAAGCTGGTTTTATTTTGTGTTTGCACAGCTTTGCTAGTTTGCCTTTGTCTGGAATTGTTGCACCAATGCAAAAACTAAAAACCTGCATGAGAGAAATGGAAAGAGGCAGATAAAAGCAAAGGTTACCTTTTTTTCTGTTCTTTACGCGCCCTCATTTTTAGGACTGTCTTTCGTCTCTTCTACTGTCTTACACCGTTCATGCCTTCCTCCGTATTTCTGTTTGATTTAGTTAATGCACACACTTGTCTGTATGGTCACTGAAAATAAAGTTGCACAAATGAAAGAACCCACTCTCTTATTATTATTATCATTATTTCACACTATAGACACAGGAAGTCTGAAGTTATCTTTCCCTCAGCGCTCTGATGAAAACTGAAGATTTGCTCATTTTGTTTTTCCCTCTTCTCATTAACAGTTTGTTTCTCTCCCCTGCCTGCAGCTCACTCACACTCATCTAAACCTCTCTGTGTCCAACCTGAAGATTCATTGCGCACACTTTTATAATTGTTGATCACCTGATGGCGTGCAGGAAGACTAAATTATCTGAAGTATATAATGAATTAAAGTTGAAAGATGAGAGTCTGAGGTTGTAAATAATCTAAGTCTTGTTGCCCAGTGAAGCAGCATGCAGTCGACTCTACCTGCAGTAATATGAGCCATGCAAGCCTCTCTAATGGATACAATGTAATCTTAGAAGGTCTGTAAAATTTCCAAATAACAAAGATTTCTATTCTATCTATTTCTAAAATATTTTCCTTACTGCTAATCATCTTCATTTTTTACTTTGATTAATGATTTTATGTTGATATTATTTATCTTTGCTGAAGCAGAAAATTTTAAGCAATTGTCTTCATTAAATTTGTTACTTTTAAGTAAAATTTTGAGATCATTAAAGTGTTTCTCTATACAAAAAAGTAAGTTGACTTTCTCATACCTTGATGCTGGGGCCCGACTGATATGGGATTTTTACAGCCGATGCCAATAATCATATTAGGAACCTGGAGGATTCTGACATTGAATACATATTTAATATGTATCTATAATATCGTCTGTACCTGTGACAGAGATCAGTAATGGAGGCAGGACACTTACATTTGAACAAACTTTATTGCAAACATCAGAGCACTGAACAGGAAACACTTCACTGATTAGTTATTAAATGACAGACCGCCCCCTGCTGGACAAACCACATAATTACACCATTTGGAATCTCTAGTCCAAGCATTTTTTCTGGCCCTAGAAAACAGTTTTAATGTTGGTGCATATCAGAGAACATATACACCGAAAACGATGAATCTGTGATGGGCCAAAACTGTCTGATAATATCGGCAAACTGATACATCAGTGTGACCCAGGTGATACCATACCAGTCTATGTGTAAGAACAGTGAAAGTATAGTTAAGTAGGTAAGACTAAAGGAACTTTTTCATTGAAGGTGGATATCAGCCCTTTTTGTGCTTGGACAGTGCCCCTTTCTGCTTCTTTCTATCTCACCATTTTCCTCCATCCAGCCCCCCCACAGACTCCACTCAGTCTATCCCTCTTGTCTTTGTAATGGCTCTCCATCTGTGCAGTCCATTAGGTGGCCTCGTGGCTTAGTGGCTGCACTGATGAAAACGAATCCTGTGAAGGTGCAAACAATCTGTGCTGTGAACCTGTTCTTGCCACAGAGGCACCAAGTGTGGTTTTAATGCCTGAACACACCAGAGAACTTTCTCAACACAACACAAACACAACAGCCCTCCTTGGGGTGCTTGTAACGTTTAAAGAGTTTGAAAGCCTTGCAACAACATTGCCAGGAAATCCCTCATGTCAGTGTGTTCTCATTGTTGTTCAAAAGAAGGCAAATGTACAGAGGATGACTGAGGGGAAACTGCCACATACGGGCCACATGTAAAAACTTATAGTGCCAGTTTTAGATTCTTGATTTGATTGAGGAATAAATTACACATTTTTGACATGTTATCTTCCGTAATGAAAAAAAAGAAAAATATATTAAAGATCAGACTTCATAGCAGGTGCTAAAGTAGTCAAGGTATACATGTTACTCTGAACTTAAACTTACCACAGGCTACATCACATTTCCTTATTAAAATGTAAAGAATGACAGTATTTTTTGTATTTTGTCTGAGTTGTGGCTTTACATAATCTCTAATCTTTTCAACGGTGTTCAAAAAGAGAAATCTGTAATTCTGTTCAAGATAACGTTAAGTTTCATTTTGTTGACTGGTGCTAACGTCAGTGAGTTTCAGTTTGTAATTTTTTTAAGTTAAACACAAACATGATTACATTGAACTGATTTAAATTGAATTGAAACTGAGCAAAGGAAGAGAGAAAAATGTGACCAAACCTTACATGAAATAAACCTCAATACATTAAATTAGATTTGTTTAACGATGACAGGGTGTGTGTGTGTGTGTGTGTGTGTGTTTAGGAGTCACTGTGGTTTTCAACACTTTTAACCTCAGTTTTGATCAGAAATGCTTCCCAAAAGAGCATCAAAAGTCAATGTCTCCTCTTTTTTCTCTCCCTCCCTCCTCCTCTGTAGGCAGATGGACGATGCTGATCCCTCACTCCAGAGGTGCGGAGTGACAGATGACAGAAGGATTGATACAGCAGGAGAGAAAGAGAGGGATAACATCGGAGAGGGTTACCGCCGCCGGTAATGGAAAACAGCAGCAAAGGTCAGGCACATCGATCAGGAGGCGAGGAGAAGTAAGTGAGCAGATTTGCTGATACTGGAATGACTGTTTCCTCTCACTCTTTCTACTTTTCTCTTTGTTGCTGCAGCTGCATTTTCTTATCTTTTTTTTATCACTTTGTAAAACACACATTTATATGTGACACCAACAATAGCACTCAATATTTCTCACAAGAGGAGCTTCAAAGTTGCACTTGAAATGCAACACAGCACTTTGTGTAAAGGCGCTTTGAGCCACTGTGCCATCCGTACAGCTTTGTTGTCTTTGCTTCAAAGTTTGTGGCTGCAGAGATATGCTGCTACAGTATTTTGCTGTAGCTACCACAACAGTGACTCAGCATCTTCTGTGTCTGCTCACTCAACTTTTTCTGTGTAAAATTGTTATATGTTGGCTCTTTCAGGTACTTGAAGTAATGTTTTTGTATGTTTCATGCAGGTTTACCAGCAATTTGTTTGAAATAAAACCCATCAGTTGGTATGAGTGCTAGCCAAACAGACCAAAACATAAAAAAATCACATTATTTTATTATTATTTTGTTCTCTAATCCATTATTTATAATAATTAGTGTCTTAATGATCAGCTGGAATGGTGAAGCTTACCTGACAGACAGAAAAAAGGAATCAAACAGCTTCTTTTTGGTAGCCTGCTAGCTAGCCAGGCTAACACAGCAGGAAGGTAATGAAAATGTTGATAAATCAACTTGTTTTGTGCTGTTTTTGTTTTGGAACAGCAGCACCATTCTCTCCTTCCTGTTTTTAAATTATGTGTTGGCTCTTTTTTGGCATTCAACATGATGTTTTTTACAGTTCATGCAGTTCATTGTTTTTTCATTTTGATACCTTGCTAGCTAGCCAGGCTAGTGTTTTGGGAAGCTAATCAGCAGAGAAGTGCACAAAGTAAAAAGTTGTTTGTAAATAAACCTGCTGTGTGATCCAAACAGACATTACAGGGAGTGAACAGCAAGACCCTGCAGGGGATCATAGAGACAGAGCCTACAGGTGGATGCTGGGGAGGCGGTGGGATTGCAAAACTTCATAAGTAGCAGCACAGAGCAGCAAGCAGCGGCAGCAGCAGAGCAGCGGGAATGTGGCGAGCGTTGGATCAGGTGGGCTAAGAAGGGAGGTTTAAATAGCCCGCCCCCATCAGATGAAGAGTGCATGTGACTGATCACCCGATCAGGATTCGGCGCAGCTTTAACTTGTCTACATGAACTAGCTCCGCAGGCTTCGCATCATTTATGTCCTGCCTTGTCGTCAAGCTTCCTGTGTTTTTGCCTTTGTCGTTCATGTTATCCTGTCTTTCCTGTTTTATTTTAGTAATTGCTGTCTTGTCTTACATCCCTCGTCTTGTAAAGTTTCCCCGCTGTTTGATTGCCGGCCCTGCAATGATGTGTTTCACCTGGGTTGATTACCTCACCTGTGCCTCGTTACTCCATTTGTATATAGACTCTGCGCTTCCCTTCTGTCTTTGTCAGATTGTTTTTGTTCACCCCCGGTCTTGTCTTGGCTCCCCAGTCATGTCCTTGTGCTCCTCCTCCTCCTTCTCCTCGTGAGCCTGTTTTTTTTTCCTCCTAGTTTTTGTATTTTATCTTAGTATTTCCATGCCTTGATGTTCCCTCGTTTTTGTGTCATTTTTGATCAGCTCCTCATTAAAGCTTGCTTTTAGTTTGTTCTCTAGTTTTCTGTCAGTGTCTTGCTTTGGGTCCACTTTTGTTCAACGTGATAAACAGACATTAAGCAAACTTAAATTCAATTTGAAAACCCTTTGCTCAAGGCCTTTATCTTTCTCTGTGACAATTAATAAAAGAATGGGAATACACAACTGCACAGCAATAGTCTCCTGTGCAGTAAAGGGATGATGTAACCGTTCCCCTCATTTAAATTAGGGGGAGACAATGGCATAAGCCCTGGTATCAAACATAAGCGTTAACGGTGCACAATCTGTCGTCACAAGCTCTCTCCACAAAAGATCAGTTTTCAGAGACCTTAAACTGCATCATTGTTTGAACTAAAGATCTAAATGTAGAGAAAAACTGTTTGGATATGTACATGTGTACATGGTATCAGTGATATAGAGTTTTCTGATGGAAATATTTAATGTAATTGCTAACTTTTGCTAAGTGTAGCAGCCATCAACTAGTTAGCTCACTCTTATCAAATAATGAATTTAATACAAAGGTTAATAAATACGGAAGCAAATTAAAATAGAAATATGAACGTATTACATTTTGTGAATTTAAAAGGTACTTTAATTATTTTGGTGCATTTATTGGCAGAGGTTATTAATTTGTTTACTGTGTAATTGCTGTATTTCTTATTTTTGGCTTAATTTGGCAGTTTTGGATTTACAAAGTGATTTGTCAATAGAGCTCCACAGCTTTGAGTAGCATCTTATTTATGCAGAGCGTATGCTGTTTTATTTTGATGTCTTGCACCCATGTGGCATGAGCGAAAGTTTTTCAGATGCCGAACCGAGTCTTGACTGACACCTTATGTTAATCACTCTCACTGGACAACATCTTGTCACAGTAGATAATGAAAATGGAATTTAAGAGGTGATTTGGCAAAGTACATCTACATTTTTCATTTTAAAGCACAATAAACAACACACACAAAGACACACACTGCACTTAAACACACTCGTGCTTGACTGTCTCAATTGCACCATCATCATGATAGCAGTTTACATGCGTCTTGTCTAGTATTTGCTCCAGACAGCCATATTTAAATCTAATGAGCCTCCCTGAGACTGAGCTCCTGGCTCCAGTGAGGTTGTGCGAGACGTGTGGAACCTAATCCTCTCTCACACACATCACTGACTTACAGCGATCAGCTAATAACTCTGCCAACTCTCTCATTAACTGCTCTCAGTAACTCTGGTCTGGCGCCTATGAACTCCACACACAGCACAGACCTGCCACACAGGCATGCACACACACACACTCACACACACGCACACACACTCACACACACACACTCACACACACACACACACACACTTACATCTAGTACATGTCTTCATCTAGATTAAAGTGGTGAGTTGTACTTTGTAATGCAAGCAAACATGCAAATGCTTTCACAGAACAAAACACTTATTAATACTCCAAAGGACTTTTCGACTACATTATGTTGATCTGTTTTTCTTAATTTATATTGATTATTTCAACATTGATTGTCAATAAGGTAGACAGTCACAATATGAGGTTTTCATGAGGTATTTTAGGGACTGTTCCTGTTACACAGAAATGGAGCGCTGCACAGTAATGTGTAACCTTCGTAAGTAAGTATTGCAAGATACGTGGCTGAATCACCATCAGCACCTGAGTTGCACATGATTTTGTGCAACTTGAATCTGCTGTTTCGTGATTTTTCTGATTCCAGATCAGGAGCAGCTCCATGTAGAGGAGTCTGCAAGGATCCCTGTCAGCAGGACCTGGACGACGCAAACTTCATCACTGCTGATGGCTGATGCTGATGGGAATTATCGCGGTCTTTACAGCGGAACAGCCCAAAGTCTCTAAGACGGAAGAAGGTGCGTCAAGTTTGGCACACAACCAAGAGCAGGCTGGTGGGGTTTTTTTGACATTTGTGGGGGTTGGCACGGTGAATTTGTCCCCTAGAGTCACGCAGTTAAAACCGAATAAAAAGTAGTGCTGGCGACTTGGTTGCCCCACATGGCAAAAGGCTCACTAAAAATGCATTGGAAACACAACTCTCTTTCCCGCAACTAGATGGTTTTAGCCGCCATCCCGGACTTCTTTCTGTTCCCCAAAATGAAATTGGTCTCCCGGGCACGGCCATGGGTTTCACGTGTGTGGCAAAATGGCAAACGAGCACATATCAGTGGTCACAAAATCTCATGTAACTCAGGTGCTGATGATGATCAAGCAACGTAACTTGGGATACTTGCTCATTTAAGGGGATGCATTGCACTTGCTACATGTACATTACTACGAAGCATATGATGTAAAATCCCAGTATTAGCCAGAAAAAGGCTCTCGTATTGGGACAAGCCAAAAAACCATAGATAATTCTAGTTAGCACTTGTTTTTCAAAGTGTGAACAAATTCAAACAACAGTGTTTGCACAGTGGACCTCTAGGTGGCAAAGTGAGCCAGGAGACTCACTCTCAACAGGAAATTCTGGGTTGAGACCTCGTGGTGGTAAACAGACAAGTGGATGAAGTGTCCTTGGCGAAGGCTCCAATTCCCCTCAGCTCTTTGCAAGCACTGCTAGCTTCCGTGTGGATACATATTTATCATGCATTTATACTGAGTAATTTTATAAACAGAAATGTTCAAATTAATGCATTCTGGTGGGTCTGATGATAGTATCATGTATCCTGTTGATGCTTTTCCAAATCTCTGACTCATCATGAATTATACAGTAGGTTGTGGTGGAAAAACTGCCTCAACTGTTAAAATGTAAATGAGTTACATTGATGGCAACCATGTAAACTCAGGCACATGGATCTGTTATTGATTTTGAGTTAATCTATGTTGTGTGTTCGTATGTTTACACACTACTACTTGTGATCCCACATCACAAGTAGTTCCTCATGGAGCTTAATTAAAACTGTAACCAAACGAATCATTTTGTAATAACGGAGAGTCGATGCTTCATTTTCAGACCGCTGCAAATTCCTTGTCATTCACCTCTGTGGGTGTGAGCCCAGAATATAACCTTGTTAATGCTCTAATGATATTATCTCTGAGCATAATGAACTAATGTGTCAAGTGGACGTCTCTGCTACCTGCCAATCTACTTTTATCAAGTGAACTGTTTGGTAGGTGGGTATGTTAGGAATCTTTATAGCATTTTTATTAGTTTCCATTATTCTCCCTGTTCCACTGCTTTTCACAGTGATTCAAAACCTGCTGACAGCAGCAGCTGGCTGCCAAGCAGCAACTGGGGTACTCATTATTTCACAATCAGGAGTCTTTTATTTACCTCCAACGCCACTCATAGTCTCCATGGGAGCTAATGGAGACATTTTTCTTATTAAAATGAGACAAGGGGAGTATGAGATGTCCAGTCTGAACTACCCAAATTTTGTGCCCATTGGCAATCACATACATAAAAAACATCCTGTATTGGTTGCATTGCAAATAACAGCAGCCCTGTCTCCCTATTTTAGAATTTCATTGAAATTCTTAAAACTTTAATAATGAGAATGGCAAATTGGTATTTCACTTCTTGAAAAGTTGCAGCTCAGAAAGCTGTTTGGCGTTTCTGACACGCATAAGCAGACATAGTTAAGGCTCAGCACTGTGTTTTCAAATGCTGCACTCACAATAACTGCTATAGTAAATATAATTTCTTAGTCCGGCGTAGATGTAAAGAAGTTTAAGT
>JAQFJA010000010.1:5678363-5690954 GCA_029874485.1 Naso brachycentron | reverse complement strand
GTTGGTCATTACCATTTTTGGAGGTAGAGAGTGTGTGCACCTTAGATGTGTGTGTGTGTGTGTGTGTGTGTGTGTGTGGAGTGACTCAGTCATATAAACGTCTTCCCATCCTGTGCATATTTGCTTGTAGATGCCTCTTAAGTCTCTCTGCTACTGTACACCTGCAAGGAACAAAGTTCTGAATTTTCCAGCCTATCTCTTGCTGGAGGGAGAGTGATTATTAGGCCTATTATTATAGAGGCCATATTTTGCTAATTTTTTGGATTCATATTTCATTCTTGGTTACTACTAGAGCAGCTTCACATGCTTTGATGCTCAAAAAAATCATCTGTTCTCTCTTACAGCCGACTGTGGCAGCCCTGTTTTTTCCAGGATTTGGACTCTTTCTGAGACGCTCTGTTTTAGTTCCTGCCCCACCTCTAAAGGCTTACTCTGCTCTGATTGGCCAGTTCAAACACACGCCTTCCAGATGAACCTACAGAGAAGCCCAGCACACTGTGACACAACAGTGGTCTGAGAATTAACTGTCCCGAATCATGTCCTAATTGTCCCGAAAATTAGAATAAACCATAATTTTGATTAGTGATAGCCTAATAAAACATTGACTAGCCTACTGTTCATTGTGAATCACTTTTTTGGTGCCCCTCTGCTGCTGGCTCTGCATCAGCGGCTGCAGTTTGTTTTTTTTTACACGAACTATGGCTGTTGTCTATTTTTTAGCTGCACAGTAGTGCTGCAATAACTGCTCCTGTGAGGGCCACATAATGATGTTGTTTACTTTAAAAAAAACTACGAAAATTAAACCATCCGTCGCTGACATGGAGGCTGGTGTTTCAAAACCTGGTGATCATCCAGGCAAAAAGCAGCAACTTGGTACTGGGAGGAGTAAAAGTGCCAGTGGATTACTCCTGCCTTATGAGATACAAATGAATTGTTTTGCAATGATACAACAGTCAGACTGTTTTGGATAAAAATTATTATAATGTTGAGTTTTGACAGTCATGTGTTTTACTGTTCATTGCCTACGTGACCACGCCCACCTCCCACTCCCCTGTCCCAAATTTCACCCACTCTCATCTGGTCATCCTGTTGTGTTGTATATGTTCATAATATGTTATAATTCATTATAGAGGCAGGCTTTATAGAAACAGTTCTGTCAGCCTCCAATGGCATTATCTCGGTATGATGGTCCAACTCATACAAAAACTATTATTAGTTCAATTGCACAAACATGTTTATATCTATTTTAAAAGCTTGGGGTTTAGTCAGGCTAGATTAAATGCAAAATGTGCATGTTTTTGCTATACATGTAACAAGCTTGATACTTTGAAGAGCTAATTTCATTTTGAAAAAATGTGCAAAGCAATTCACAGCAAGTTGCAACACTTAATATTCACTTCCTGTCTTTTCTTCTTTGCTATAGATTGTCGGTCCCTCCCTGCATAATGCTCTGGAAAAATATCCTATTTCAAACAGAGAAAACATACAAAATTCAAAAGCAAGATGTCATAAAAACAAACAAACAAAAAAACTGTTTCAACTTATACTAACTGCCTTTAGCATGTGTTCCCAAATTATAACCCTGTCTCACTGTGGATTGTGACATCTGGTGAGTGATGAACCAGAATGTTACTCCAGTGGCTCTAAAGCCACCGTCACTCAGCTCATTATCTCGCAGTCAAGCAGTCAGAAACTCTTGCATTTCATTGTCAGATCATTATCTTGCATTAATTATTAACAGTAATTACATGCTTTAATCAACATAGGCAAGACAAGAATTTATATAAGACTATTCATACTCAATTTAAAGTGCATTCTGGGTACATAGGAATACATTAGAAATGAGACATAAAAAACATTAAAAATGCATATAAACAACAATAAAGCACAAAAGCGACTTAAATTATTAAAGATGTAAAGAGATTACTTATATAAGGATCTGAACTGGCTTAAACTAAGCACGTTATGCACTTATACAAGGATGCTATTGCATTTTCAACATCTGCAGAAAAAAAACCCCCCAAACCTCTCATTCTCCTCCATTAGCTGCTTCTACCTGTGAAGAGACGGGCAAACTCAAGGCA
The DNA here is from genome assembly GCA_029874485.1 of Naso brachycentron. Classification (NCBI taxonomy): domain Eukaryota; kingdom Metazoa; phylum Chordata; class Actinopteri; order Acanthuriformes; family Acanthuridae; genus Naso; species Naso brachycentron. The sequence goes on along the minus strand of JAQFJA010000010.1, from coordinate 5,688,870 downwards.
GTTAAACCACTGTGAATCAAGAGAATAGACTTCAAAGACAAGCTGATTTATACACAACTTTTCACCTCAGGAATGCTGATATAGGGATGTTAGCGTTTGGTGAGACAGGAACGCTGAAGCCGGCCGGGATCTTTGTGATATACTGCACAGAGGAGCCCGTGCATTGTTTCATCTGTCTCCTAATGTTACATCTTTCCTGCTCTTTCATGTTGTTTTCAGAGGAGGGGTTTTATGCTCTTTTACCCTTTTTTCAAATATTGATAAATGTGATTTTCCTAGCATGAATTGAACAAAAACACAACAGAATAGAAAAAACTAAATCCGTTACATTATTAAGCTTTGAAAAGCTTTTTTCTTAACATTGTTTTATACTTACATTCTCTGAATGTTTAATTGGTGAAAAAAACTCTGACGTATTCATTTATCATTAGTGGATGAAACTATTTTGTTTAATTAAAAGAAATGTTCAGGAAATATCCCCATCTCAGCTACGATAGTTCCAATATAAAAGCATGAAAAATCCTATCACAATAAAATAATCAATCCTAACTAAAAAACGAAAGGAATTATTATCATTGTATGCACAATCTCAAACAATTTATTGGTAAAAACAGATTCTGTTTCCGTACACTGGAATATTTATCCCATCGTGATTCCACAGTCATCAGGACATCCAAAACTGCATTACAGGTGATTAAAATGTTTCATAACTTTAAATTATTCAGTGATATCTAAAGCCTTAAGGGTCAAACAAGCCGGTTTTCTGAAGAAGGATAGGTCTTGATTACTGAGGCCTCAGGTTCAGGTAAACAATCTCTGTACTTTGAACGTAGCTTTTCATATTTTCTCCTACAGACCTGGATAAACCTCCCACAGTCGTAAACACCATCACCCTCACTCATGTTAACTCTGCCGCTTTTCACTTCTTTTGTCTTGCCTGTTACCATGTGATCCATCTCCTTTGTGGATCTCACAAGTTTGACTCATTCTTTCTGGGTTTTTTTCGCCTCCTCTCGCCTCTATCATCCGACTCTCATGCCGCCTCCTTCCCCTCCGCCCCACCTCTCCGCTGTCTTCCTTTCATTTCTCCCCTTCTGCCATCCTTGCTAGTGATGAGAAGCATTATTTCTCAGAGCTTTTACACCCGGGAGGCCACTGCCTGGCTTTTGGCAGACGTTGATAAGGGATGATGCTGCGGTTGCCAAGCCATACAAATTATTTCAGGAATAAAGAGATCAATAGCATTTTTTAGCAAATCCTCTCCCTTCCCAGACCACCGTTCATCCCGAGTTTATTTTTCACTGGCAGAATAAAAGTTAAGGGAAACAAAGAAAAATCTGAGGGAGGCAAGTTTTAAACTGTGTTGTGTGCCAGAGGTCATTCACAAGAAACAAAAATGTCAGCTTTTCTGTTTGCTAAAGTTGTCATTCTCAAGATCAAAGCTTCTACTTATGAACGTGTGTGTGTAGGTGTGTGTGTGCGGCCAGTATGAGTAACTGTTGACAATACAATCTCATGCTTGCCTCAGTTTCTAGCTGTTAAGCATCTAAATCATTAATGGAGTTGTACACTCCTTAATTTACTTCTCAAGTATGAGCTGAGAACTTCATCGGTTAATTTTTTCTCCGGGTTGACAGTGTAAGGAGTCGAACTAATGGCAGGTCACCAGCGAGCTGCAGCTCCTCACAAGTCTGAAAACTTTGTGACTGTTATACAAACAACTGTTACTTAGATAAACTGACTACATATTTTGAGTCTACATGGTAACCTTCTCATCAAAAAAGTATATAAAACTTGCTGATGTGATATATTAACAGCTCTATGACAACACTTAAAAACAGCTTTTTGCCTGCTTGCAGTCAACAGACTGCAGTTTGTGCAGCTCCACCCTCTTGGGACCCTCGTTGGATCACTTGGTACCCCAATGCAAGGGTGACCAAAATGGATACGGTACGGTTATTTTGGTACCCTTTGGTACTTCTTCGATAGTGGAAATGCAAATAATTGCGTACCAAACTGAACTGCACTGCTCAGTGGAAACGGGGCTGTAGTGTCACAATACGGCAATGACCTTTAATGTTATGTCAGTTATCCTGACAATCACTCACCTCTACAATGCCATTGTAATAAATATGTTAACTTATCTCATAACCAGAGCTGGGAGGGTTACCTTAGACATGTAATAGGTTACAGATTACCAGTTAGCCATTTTAAAATGTAATAAGTAATGTAACTATCGCAATTATGTTATTAAGGTAATGTAACTTATTACATTTGATTACTTTTTGATTAGTGTTCTAAATTTCTAACAAATGTTTTCAACTTTTAACCATTTTCAAATGTGTTTATGGCAGAAGTGGGGCGCTGCAAAGTCAAACAAGAGAACCAATCAAAAGCATCAGAATAGCATCAAATTTTACTAAACGACCTTGACTGGAAATGGCAAAAGAAGACACTGTGCACATGAAAACATGCAAAAGAAAAACTGAATATTTTTCAAAATATAGCCTAAGCTTTTTACAGAAAATATTCAGATGTCAGCCCCTTTGTAATCATTAACATTTTCAAAAGTAACTGTAATTTATATACCCATTCTTTCTTGGTAACTGTAACTGATTTCAGTTAGATTTTATTTGTATTATGTAATCTTATTACATGTAACTAGTTACTCCCCAACACTGCTCATAACAAGAAACTTGTTTTAATGAAAGTAACATCTGAGCACTATGGGAAAACCTTGTAGTGTAGTCTAGAGTTAAAGGTAGTGTTTGTGTTATATGGTGGGTGGGGTGCTCACTAATTTCTTATAATTGACCTTTTTTTGTTGTTGTTGTTGTTGTTTTTGCACTTTATTATTTTAAATGGGTTTCACTGAGCAGTGAATGGTTTTAAAGGGCCATAGCGGGAGGCTCATTAGCACAGAACATATGATGACTATTCAGCATTTTCTCATTAAAGCTAACTGGAAATAAATAGCTGCACTTCCTCAAATTCATAATCAATGCAATAAGTGGAGCAGCAGAAATTCTACATCTTACACAGATCTATTTGATTACTTTTATTGCAGAAAATGTGCTTAATAATCAACCTTTCTACCACAAAAATCTTACACGCTGCTAAAAAGAGAAATGTTTCTTGTTTGAGCAGAAAAATGGCTTAAAATATTTTATTATATCATTAAGTTATATCATTATGTCATTTAAATGTCATGTTATTTAATTAAGAAAGCTCGTCATATAACAGAAAATGTACTTGTCACAATGAGAAACTAATTTTTTTCTTTTCCCTGTGCATCACAAGTTGTTGTAAAATGCTGTTGAAGATTTCACCCAGCCCCTCTGCATGCTTTATTAGTTCAGGTCAGTGTAATGCCAGGATCTGGTTAGTAGCCCTATATCTCTACATATACGCTGCTTATTCTCCATGTATAATGATCTGCTGAATCGTTCATAGATCTTTCTGTGTAAATGAAAGAAATGGCTGGACATAATGGGGTTCCTGCAGCCCTAAATGAGACAAGGATATGAATGATGGAGCATTACCACGGTCGTCTTTGTCATTTTCGGCCATGTTGCAGCTTCATATCAATGTGCTGAATGGCCCATTACTCATCATTGGAGTTCTGTGCATGTGTGTGTATGTATGCATGAATGTGTATGTGTGCATACAGAAATAAAGAGATAAAAGAAGGGTAGGTCCTGAGCCTTCGGTTTCTGTATATAAAAGGACTTTTGTCAGGAAATAGTGTACATGAACTCATCACATTGCCCATTACAGTTACTGAGACTGTTATTATTCCTTTCTTCCCTATTATCTGTAGAGAAGAAAAGGAAGAACAACGGAGGGTGACCGCAGACAGACCTCATTGTGGATTAAGTTAAAATAGACGGTAGAACTAGTGAAATTGATCGTTTATTACCTGAGAAAACTGGCCACATCTTTTTTTGTTTTAATTTTAGTTTGTTGCCACCGTCCAGATCTTCTTTATAGTTGTGTTAATTTGTAAGTATTATCAACTATTTTGTCAAAGGCACAGTCTGGCACAGCTGCAGCTTCAGTCAAGATGTCCTTGAAAATTGAAATGAACCCTTATGTGCCTCAGTGAAGCTGCTCAGTAGCCAGGTTGTGACTGCACTGCAGCTGCACAGAACTGTCACGAAGGAAGTGTAAATTAAAGCACTGGTAAAATTAAATAAAATAATGAAAAAGATCAGCTGAGGAGCTAGAGGTTGGAAACGGACCAGTGACTGAAAGGTCACCAGTTTAGGTTGAGAAATTAAAAGAAAAGGGCTCACTGCTCCCTCTTGTTAATTAGTGACTTTTGAAGGTAATGACGTTACCTTTGTTTTGACAGGGCATGGCGCTGTTTCCTCCTGTTTTGAGTCTTTATGCTAAGCTAAGCTAACCAGCTGCTGCCTTTAGCTTCATGTTCAATAGACAAATATATGCATGGCATCAATCTTCCCATCTTACTCTTAATAACAGCGCTAATTAGCAAATTTTCTAAAATGTGTTTAGACAAATTTGATACACACGGTATAATTTCTGCTACAATACTCAGAAACCCTGCTCAAAAAGCATGTTCATATTTATTCAGAGATATAACTCAGGGCAGGGTAAAAGGTATTTTTTGCTGCTTAAACCCACCATTTGAGGAGTAAAGCCTACCTGTCAGAGTAGGCAAACCTATGACCTTTTGTATGATTGAAACCAGCCACGGTATGGCACATCATATTATTTGATGTCCGCACCTTAATCTGTACAATCAGTCAAGCATTAAATGTCTTCTTTATAGCTATTCTGAATGCCATTTTCTCTCCATCTCTTTGAAAGGGAGAGAAAAGGAGACACATCTGTTCTATACAATGTCTCAGCACAAGCAAAGAGGTAAAATCCTTAAACAGAAGATTTGTTACTGCTCTCTCTCTCTCTCTCTCTCTCTCTCTCTTTTTAAATTTTACTATTGAACCAAACCATTGCTACAACATATCGTCCAATATCTTCATAAAAATGACAAAACATTTTGCATAAGACAGGAGACAAGTTGAATTCTGTTTAAAATCTATTCTTGTCTGGTGAAGGTTATCTTTGACAGTGGTATCATTCTGCTTTGTGTAGTTTTTGTTTTAAATCATTTAAATTAGGTTTACTGCAGCTCTTTACCTAAGTTTCAGTTTTTCTAAGAGGTTCAAAATGCTCACATTCTGAAAAGAACAGATGAAAATGAAAAGCTTTCATTTTAAAATCCCCCTCCGGAATAATAAATAACTATGAAAGCCTTACAAGGAAAAAATAATGTTTATCGGGCCTAAAAGAAAGGAATTGTATATGTCAGGTGTAGAGATGCTAAACGTTCATTCGAATCAAAAGCATCAAGCATTGTTCATCAAGGTCCTCAGAGAAAAACACATCTGTGTCACCGCAGACAGCAGCTACAAGCCGAGGAGGAAGGAAGAGCCAAAGACACAAAGGAAAGTAATATTTCCCAACCAGAACAGAACAAATCATCACAGTGCAAACACATGTACTACTTTATATGTATAGAGAAGCACAGTCAAGTCACACTTTGCATTCATTGGGAGCTTGTGTAAGGCAGACAGGACAAATATCTTTTTTTTTTTCTTTTTTTTTTGCAACTGTGACAGCAGCATTTTATATGACCTTAAGATGTGTAGTGCAAGTACAGAGGAGGATACTGCAGAATGAAAAATTGCCCCTTAAAGTGGACCCCCACAGCCCAGAGAGGCAGGGGGCCCACAGTCCGCATGGGTCCCGCTTCAACTTGATAACAACGAGGCTACTATGATAAGAATTAGTGAAAGAAGTTGTAATTGTTTTTTAAAAATTAAGTTTGATGATCTGTAGGAAGTATCATGTAATTATTTCACATTAACTTAAGATCTTAAAAATTGTCTTAATGGTACACAGACTTGTAACAGAGTGATCCTGCATCTGTATCAGCTCCAATCACCAGCTGCTGGCGATGAAACTTCAAGGAGCGGGTACAACACCCTGTGGCACTCTCTCATAAACCAACAGCTATCGCTTGTTTTGGAGAAATTGTAGACTACCATATTGTACGGAAAAAAACAAAGAAAGAAAAAAATGTATTTATTTTTACACCTGATGCTCCGGCTGGTCTGCCTCAACACTCTGTCAATTACGGAGTTTCCTGAAGTAACCTGTGGCTCCTGCTTCTGTAGTAGTTCAGTTAGTCATGCGGGTAGCTGACAGCACGGAGCAGCAGAGAGTGTATGTTTTTCCACCATATTACCCAGTGTTCACACTTGCAAGTTCACACTTTACAAGAGCTAGTTCAAAGTTCAGTTCACACAGATGAAAATGAACTAGTTTAAGTTCACTTCTTTTTTTAATGAGCTGCTCTGAGCTATTTTCCAACAGAATCTTCTCCTATCCATCCCAAGTGTCCAATATTGCCACAGCCTAATATAGAAACAGAAATTATGATTAAAAACAAAGAAAAAACAATGTGAGTATATGTTTTACCATTTGAACAATTTGTCAACAGTGTGCAATTAAGCACAAAGTGAAAAATGAGGCGCAGCAAAGGTATACTGTAGATGCAATGGACATTTTATTGAGCCTGTATGAAACTAAACATGTATATAAAGCACATTCAACTGCTTCAAAGTGAGCTGGTACAGGGCAGGCTTGCTCCACTACAGGCTCTACAGTCACCAGCTGAAAGATGTACTATGAGTAATGTTACTTATTTTTTCCTAAAGCTCCTTCAGATATTCATGTGAAGTCCTGATAGCTGCGTCTGACTTGCTTTCACTGGCTATCCTGCTTGGTCATGTTGGTGCAAAAGGTACAACACCGTGATGCTTCGTGGTGTTGCCCGGGCAACATTTACTTTTGTTCCCTGTCATGCTCAGTAACTAGACATGGGTGTGTTCAGTTTTTTTTTTCTTTTTTTTTTGTTCGGCTCTCTTAGCGCATTCATACGCAATGCATATTACATTTAGCTTTGGAACGCCATGAGGAGGAAATTTTTTATCTATAGGCTGAGGTTGACCCAGTGAAGAATGCTGGTTGGTTGTGGGGTGGGGTGGACAACAGAACCAAAGCCTGGTGACGCAAACGGGCTCAGCCGCCTTAAAAGATATGCTGTAGAATACACAGGAGAGGATGTTGATGGAGGAGAGAAAAAGAGGGGGAATGACTGAGCAAGAGGCTGAGACAGGAGTAATGTCAGATTGAGTTTAAGTCATTGATAGGAGTTTCACAATATATAAAGCAGAGAGATGGAGGGGCATGTTTATGGAGGGAAGAAAAAGAGAGAACGATGGCGTAAGCTCCCTTTGACAGGAGTAACGTCAGAGTCAGGCTGGTTTTTTATCGTTGTCAAAACAGCAGGAAGGATAACAAAAAAACTTATTACTAAATTAAATTACTCGTTTGTTTTATTATCTGGCCGCCAAAATCTGCCTTTTTGCAGAAATTTTGAAACATCATTTAATTTACGACCCATTCCAGTAAATGTTTCTGAACATTTCCACGGCAGCTCTCCTGAATCTGAGCCAAAAGATGCTTCTGTTCCTCTTATATTTATTTATATCAACAGACCAACACCTACTGTATGTCCATCTGGCAAACCGTAATACTTATAATTCTTCCTTCACAATAAGACAGCAGCAACTGGAATCATCATGTTAAGACACAGCTGTTTCCGGGGAAAATGAGCTAAAAGCTTGGAATGATGCAGCATCAAACCTCTTATTAAAACAAATGCAAGCAGAGAGGGGTGGTTACACTGATCGCTTTTTCACCCTCTAAAACCATAATTATAACAATAGCTGACACCATTGTTCTCGTTTTAAATGTGGCTTTGAGGATGTTAACACCTGCTGGAGTAAATTAAGTTCATGATGAGCAATCAGTAGCAGAGTGTGGAGATCACTTGCTCCGCACATTTGCTCTTAATTTCTTGTTTTTCATCATTTTCTCTTTCATTTGGTGACATCTGTGCTTTTTAGTTCGCCTCTCTCAGTGGACTTTATTATATGGATTTCCAAGTGAACAAAGTGTGAGAGGTTGAGTGCGAGACAGAGAGACGCAGAGGAGAAGAGGAGTACGAAAAAGCTAAAATAAGAAGAAGGGCAGGAAAGCAGAGGGGTGTGAAGTCTCATTTAGCTTCAGCAGCAGCAGAATCTTTCAGCTTCAGTAGTTGGTGTTGATAGAGGAACAGGAACAGCCGGGCCCCCCCATGGTGACGGGGACCAGCACAGCGAGATGAAATGGCTCTTTCAAAAACACCCTGATCACGCATTACAGAAAATTACTTCCCATCACACAGAAAAAAAGAAATAATAAAGAAATCAGTGTGCATTTTCAGTGAACCGTGGTTCTACAGTCTGTGCGGCTGCAGCATGGATGCTCACAGCCTGAGATGATTTGTACTATACAAATGAGATCCAGGAAATGTGTGCAATTATAAAGTAAAACTGCATACATGTAAGTTTTAAAATGGGGGTTCAAATAAAAGTTGTATTTAATAGACACATCCAGTGCTATTACATCTCGAGATACACTCCCATGTATTCATTAGGCCTGATCCATATTGCTAATTAACTTCCCCTGTGCGAGTCTTATCTCAAATTGCCTTCGCACTGCACAGATGTTCAAGAAGCATCTTTAAAAACCCTGGGCCTTGTAACTGAGTCCCCGCTGAAAAAAAAAAAAAAAAGTCCTGCCTCAGGGAATTATTTCTCACACCATGCAGTGACTTACAAGAAAAGTTGGATGAAAGAACTGAATGTCAACAGCTCTGAAGTTATTAGTGGAAATTATGTATGCGTCAATGCCTCTGTAAGTGGCAATTCAGAAGTTCCAAACTGGAAGAGGCACATACGTCTACTTGTTATGCACCCCAAGATTCCCAGCCCTTGTATTTGCCGTATACAGTGGCTGCAGGGGCTTTTATCTTCATATGACCAAAGACTCAGAGGTCCTTTGAGGACTCTGATAGAGTAAGAGGAGTGCATCCAAGGAGAAACATGCATTACCATAAAAGTTGGTGGACTGAAGCATAATACTGGAGGCCAAAGGTTGGGCATCTTTTATTTAGATTGTTATATCCTGTTAAGACTGACCAAACCCCCATCTGGGGTACAGATGGATGACTGACCTGCAGAGACCTTCAGATATATTTGAATGGGTCAGCAAGCATCAGTAGACCTCTACAGCTCTCCTCCCGACCTGGGCGGGACACAGGTCAGCTTTTGCATGATTGAGTTACTCAATTTGAGTTGCCGTCCATGGACATGACTACTTGTAATAGGGGGTGCTATGTGATGTAGCCTTAAATTGCGGAAGTGAATGAACCGATGTTATTGACTTTTGAATGTCATTTAACTGAGAGAGCGAGACAGAGAAAGTGTGCAGATGGAGGCTGGCAAGAGAGAAGTATGCGCAGTGCGTGAGCAGAAGAAGATGTGAAACTTTATCTGGTAATTGTTTAATATAGTAATGTAGTAGGGCCCGACTGATATATCGGTTTGCCGATATTATTGGCCGATATTGTCCTATTGCAGATATATTGTATTGGTGTATACGTGCCGATATTAAAACTGTTTTTTAAGGCTAGAAAAAATGCTTGAACTAGTAATTTAAAATGTCGTAATTACCTAGTTTCTCCAGCAGAGGGTGGTCCATTTTTAAAATTGATAATTGAATTAATAATTGAAGCATTCACTCTTTAGTCTTTTGCAATGATGTTTGCAATTAAGTTTGTTAGATATCCTGCCGCCATTGTATATCTTTGTCACATATATTTGATAACCACATTCAACGCTTTTATAAAGACTTTCGGAATTTTTTTTACTCCCTTAAATCTGTATGGGCATTGGCCCCAAAAATTCGACATCAGTCAGGCCCTATAATGTAGAGTATGGAACTTCAGGCTGGACTGTCTCCGAAAGGGCTGGTCAAACCAAGAAGCAGCATGCCAAGTGTGGCCACTCCAAAATCACCTTGGAAGCGCATATATAGGAAAATAAAGGCAGAATTATCCTTTTCGTCTGTGCTTGGCATTACACTGTTGTTTCCGCTACCCTTCCCCTGGCAACAAAACAAGACAGATGTGGTAATTGTAAAGTTTGCCTCCTACTTGATTTACTTGGGTGCTTTGGCCAGAAGTCACAGTGACGAGTGGTGAGACTCCGTGTCTTGAGCTAAAAAGTTGAAAAAAATTATAACTGCCCCCCCCAGAAAACCACACACACCAAAAAAAGCCAGAAAATCACAGCGCGCAGCACACGGCATGCACGCTGTACCACAGGAAGGTAAGTTTTGCTGGCGATGCTCTTCTACTTACGCTTCCCAGAGAGACTGGCCCCTACAATGTAAGAACACTGTTTCTTGCTACACTGTGGGCCTTGTCAAAATCATTAAAAGATCATAATGTGGGGGCGCCCGGTGGCTCAGTCAGTAGAGCGGGCGCCCCATATACAGAGGCTATGTCCTCGCCGCAGCGGACCCGGGT
>JAQFJA010000010.1:5630262-5647014 GCA_029874485.1 Naso brachycentron | reverse complement strand
ACTTGTTGTGTTTTGGTCTAAAACGCTGCAAAATACATTTTACCAGAAAGCTGAGCTGTATAACAGTAGATGTGTTTTTCCTGCAGTACCTTTCAAATATTGGATCACAGCAAATAGTCTTTAATGGGAGGAAATAGGTCTGTCCCTGGGGCTTGTGCACAGCAGCAGCCCCAGTGCCTCAGACCTCTCTCGTTTTTGTTCATTCACTTACTCTCATTTCCCCCTCCTCCTTTGTCTCTCTCTCTATTACAATGCTGTTTGATGCTTACACTCAGCTACAGTTTGTGAGCATGCACCACTGTGCACGCTGAAGCTTTCCCATAATGAGGCCAAAGGTTGCCGGGTGGGGAGGGGCAGAGCATGGTGGAGATAAATGGAAAGATGCGAGATATTCCGGAAGAGGTGGGCTGAAAGGCAAAAGAGGCGCATGAGTCGGAAAAGAGCAATCGCAGCATGAGGGAGAGAAGAAGAGATTTGCTGCACGTCCAAGGTCTGCTGTCAGAGCATGACAACAGGCCACGGCGGTAGCCGTTGTGTTAGAATAAACTCAGAGGTCAAACTCACAAATCCTATTTACTTTTTCAATCCAGAATGTGACATGCAGGGGAGAGTTTGCACTGCATCACCTGTGATATCCACATTCTGCGAAGATGAAGGTGGTTTGTGTTGCTTCACACATAAGGCCACAAAGCAACACGATGCAGGGACAGTAGCCTTGTTACGGGAGCCACAAACAAAGATAAAGTCCTTTCACGCCAAATATCTCTATTCCCGACTTTCTTGGCTCAGAGGTGTGTGAAAAGATACTTTGCATAATCCCGTCGCATCTGCATGCAGCGAGCAGAGGGGAGATAGAGTGGAAGTAAACAGGATTCCCTCTGGCTGCCGCTTTCACCTGCTGGATGTGGACTGTAGAGCCAAGGCCATATTCAGAGCTTTTCACAGGCTTTTCATACAAGAGGCTGTGCTCAGCTGAAAAACATAGACGGCGATGAATTAAATGTGTTGATGAATACTGTTTGTGCCAAGGCTGCAAAACATTCCAATTTTCGGAGAATTTTTTGAACTTTAAATCATTTGGACTTGGCGTGAATAGGGCAGCTACTAATTCCTGTCTTGTAATGTTGCAACAACTTTTTAATGATGATTTGAAATGCAAATGGCTCTCGTGGCTTAAATTTGCTATTTTATTTTGTTCACTAATTTATTGCTTACAGTATTCTCTGTTGGCAACTCTGGAAAAATTCTCAACCTTGTCTCTTCTGTTCTTCCCAACATGCTGCCTTTAATTAGCCATTTATTTGGCTATGAATACACAGTTAGAACATCCACTCACTTTTGCTTCTTTTCTCCAACTCAGTTTTACATTTATTTACACCATAGCAAGCTCTGTGCTCTGCTTCACCTGACCAGCTTTTATATATACCAATCTTCAACAACAGGCCATCAACAGCACCCAGAGGGCTTCAACATGCAATATTGAAGATTTCCATTAGCGCTGAATTGTTTAGGGGAACTGTGAAGAGTGTCAGTGCATCAGGAAACAGACATGAACCACCATCATCATCATCGTAGAAAAGACAACTTGCCAAGAGGAGACGGGGGAGTAGGGGAAGAAAGTGAGAGAGGGGATAAAGAAAGCAAAGAGAAAATAAATCAAAACTGAATGAAACAGAATTGAAAATAACAATACATGAGAATATCAGCATGTGTTGCTCTTGCTGCACGTTCCCCGCTGGGTCTAAAGTGAGACAACATCCCGTGAGAGTGTCAGCGAAGGAAATTCTAGCGCAGCGGGAAGCTCGACTCATCCTCTGTCTGTTTGACTGGCACAAACACACATACACATAGTCCTGTTTGATCTACACTACAGACCGATGTTGCTACAGCTAACTGGTTACAGTATGTATCTGTCTCTGTTTACGCCTTATTATTCTTCTTGCATAGTCAGACCAGGCTCGATGTGTCAGCGCACTCATTGTGATTCTCTTGCAATCCGTGCGATGCAAATATTCGAGCTGCACACATTTTGAATCTGTGATGCTTTCTCAGAAAAAAAAAAAAACTGCTTCAATGTGTTTGTGTTTCCTTAAACCAATCGTAATCATCTTTGCCGGTGCAAAGCTGAGATGCAGTGAAGGTACCCTCGCAAAATAATAACACGCAAATAGCAGGAGGGGAGGCCAATGGCAGGTTTATACCCACAGTCGACATCCAGTGAGTCTGACCACTGAGCTATTATTCTGATTGCTTTATACGGTGTTTCATTTGGGACATGATACATTTTGCCAAGAAATTTAAAGCAACATGGTGGCATGGTGGATCAGTGGTTCGCACTGTCGTCTCATAGCAAGAAGGTCCTGGGTTCCGGCTGGAGCAGGGCCTTTCTGTGTGGAGTTCACATGTTCTTCCCGTGTTTGTGTAGGTTCCCTCTGGGTACTCCGGCTTCCTCCCACAGTCCAAAGACATGCAGGTTAGTTTAATTGGAAACTCTAAATTGTGTAAATGTTAGCATGAATGGTTGTTTGTCTGCATATGTCAGCGCTGAGATGAGCTAACGAGTTGTCCAGGTTGTACCCCACCTAGTGTCAGCTGGGCAGTGTTGGGAGTAATGCGTTACAGTAATATATTACTTTTAGGCAGTAACGGAGTAATAAAAAATGTTTCTAATAAATTTTGGTAATAATATTGTGTTTATTGTGTCCAGTAGCAGTTACCACCCAAAATTAAGTGTTAATTTATGTTGTTGCTGAACAAAAACTTTGCTGCAACGTTTTCAGATATGTGCAGATTGGCTTTGATGTTATTCACGTGACATTCATCAGAATTAATTAATTTCTCTGATATAAAAACCTGCACCCATGTAGACTCACATTTTACTGTACCATGTTGCTTTTCAAATTATGTCAAGCAGCTCCATCTTTTAAGGTAATTTCTTTATTGTGTGTTGTATTGATGTCACGTGAGTATTTTTTAAAATGTTTTTAATTTACTTTCAGTTTAAAGTAGCTGCTTTTCATAACATTGGTGCGCACAGTAATACCACTGCAGCAAGTGGCAAAAATGATCATTCAATGCTGATCCTGACCGATTACGCTGACATGTCTGGAGGTTTAAAAAGCCTGATCAAATTTACTCTGTTGTGCCATGCACAATAGCGCACACTATCCTGGGAGATGGAGACATTATGTTTTTCTGCAGCATGGAAATGGCTGAACATATTTAAGCTGTATTCTCACATTTATTTATATACATATATAAATTTTATATATAGAAACGTTATATATATAGATATATATATATAAATAAATGTTCTATATTCTCACATTTCAGACAGTATTCCCTCCAGTCAAAGTGATTGAGGTGTGAACTCAAAGTGCAGCAAACAGCATTGCTGTGTGACAGAAGAGAGAATATTACACGCTTCTATTTTTAAAGCATAGTCATACTTCTGTGATAATTTTGGTGGAGGTAATGCAAAAGTACTGTGGTCAGTAACATATTACTCTACACAGAAAGTAACATTTTACGGTAACTTTCAAATGAAGGTAACAAGTAATATCTAATATTTTACATTTTGGAAGTAACTTGTCCTACACTGCTGCTGGGATTGGCTCCATCACCCCATGCAGGTCTGCAAAGAATAAGTAGTTATGAATGAATTTAAAGCAACATTAGTTGATTTTTGTTGTCGCTTTTGAACATTGGACATACTGTAACAACCACATAAATATATTATGATGTTCAAAAAGTTACACTTTAGCCAGTGTTTGTCTATTCAAATGGAAGAGGTCTCTTAATCAAAACAATGTAAACAAAAGACATACTTTGATGATGCGGTGAAGAAGTGTGGGATTAGCAACCACCATTAGAGATCAGAGACTAGACTTTATTGCCATTTGCACAGGTACAGGTAAGTACAGATACATTGTAATTTTTGTGTGATTCTCTCAAAGTCAGTTTTTCAATGTAAAATAAGAGAGTCAAGGAAAGTAAAGGAAGGGCAATTTAGAGAGCAAATTCACAATAAAATGCAGAAAAGCTACACACTTTACAAATAAACAGCAAGTAATTAAAAACACAAGCATTGCGCACAGAGACCTCTCTACAAGATGACAAACTCTTTGACTGACACAGGTGGGAGTAATCATGAACAAGGCAGCGTATTAAAGTTTTATTCACATTACATTTGGCCAAAGTTGCAGACTTATTTTCTCAAATGCTGACTGATGTTACCCAAGAAGCCTTGACAGGTGAAAAAAATGAAGGGCACCGTTATTTGGCAGGGATCTTATCTTGGCAAATTATAGATTTGTCAGAGTTTGAACATCGCTAAAAAGATGTGTACCTTGTGTAACTGATGGTTTACTTAGAAAGGATGACTCTGTAATCAATGTTACCAAATCTCAGAGAAGACTACTACCATGAGGTCTGACAGCTGCAAAGAAGTTGCTCGTATTAAGATGGATGCCTCCTCATAAACTTCAGATTTCTCAATGGAGTCTCTTAGTGTTGGACACTCACTGAAACTCCCTATAGCTCCAACTAATGACACTAAGGGGAAATGATGGATACCTTGTCCAATGCAACAAAAAAATCTAATCAGCCCAAATGCAAAATAATCTGACTTTTAAAATGGATTATGCATTATTATTCTTATTATTCTTATTCTTATTCTTATTCTTATTTCCTTTGGGGGAGATATAAATGTATGTAAAGATTAATGCTGTTTTGTTCAACCTACAGTAATTGAACAATATTATATTGGAAAAATACTGGCCACTCAAGGAACATAAGTCCAATAATCATCTCCTCTTGGCTCTGACTAACTGAGGACAGTCTGGCTCTTTAGCTGCTGAAGGCCTCACCCCTAGCCAGTTTGCTTGGTCTGCCTTTGAATTGGTGCCAGGCAGGTGGTTACAGTCTGTTTATTGAAGCTTTCTTGCTAAATACAACTCCCTGCTGTGACTGGAAACAAGGTTTATCTGAAAGTCATGAGGGGGACGAAAAAGCAGTGAAATTACAGGTAAAAAAAAAAAAAACAACCTTTAGACAATGTTGCCAAGACTTGTCGCCAACAGAGTTATGAGGAACTGTTTATTTAGCAACAGTTTTAGGTAGGTTCATCAACACAAGTGACATCCTTCACTGGTCGCATCATTTATTTGAACCACCTAAAAATATTTGTTGATGTAGCTTTAGTGAAGGTGAGGATGCATACTGACCTTTGAAGTCAAGGTACAAGGTAAAGGCAAAGCAGCCACATTGGGCCAACCTAACCTAATGTGCCTAACATGCAATGGGTTTACAATAGATGTAGAGATACAAATGCAAAAGTGACTTTTTTGGAGATAAAATAAAGTTAGTAAATTGTCTGACATATCTTGACCCAAAGAAAGATAGACAGAAAATCCTTAGACTTAACCATGCATCAACTTCAAAATGGGGCTCACATTTCTTACCTGAATAAAACTGCACAAAAAAGAGAATTTAACGCTTGTATGTTTTACACTCTTAATCCTAACATTTCAGTGGCAAAGTAAGCTGAAAGATGGTTCTTGCAGAACTTATTCCATCAAAGGCTTTGGAAGCAGTTATCTAACAAAATCAGCAATTAACCGTAGAGAAGCAGAGACAATTCAGTGAATAAAGCAACCTAATTAACTTTCACCGTGTGAATGTTTTTCGGGAAAAACACTCTTGATAGTAGAACAGACACTCTTACACTGTGTTTATGTGGCGTGGAGGTCTATGTGTGTGCGTGTGTGTGTGCATTGTGTAGCATGTCAGTGTGTTCACCCGTTTTCTGTTTCCATTAGACACATAAGGACTCACTGCTGTCCTCTGCCCAGCTGTGAAAGCAGCAGCTTACAGCCTGCAGGTACACCGATGCACCGTTAATTCACTGGCTTAATGCTCTTTTCTGCACGTACACACACACCTACATGTGCACACACAAGCGTAAGTGCAGTTTCTTCATTCAAGCTACTAGCATTACGAGTTCCACAGAGGGGCTTTCCATCAGTGTCTCCTGTAAAGTGAAGCTCTGCATTAGTACCATGGCTGTACGCATGCATAATCACGTACTATTATAATTCTGTGCAATTATTCTGATGATGACATTGAAAAAAAATGTCCTAAGGTCATAGTATATTGATCTCAGCAGTCCACTCAGCCACTTTCCTTTGATTATATTCACACACACACTTGTCAGTAGTCATACCTTTAACCGCAGCCCTCGAGGAGGAGGCCTATCTCAGCAGGTGACAGCTATCAATCCAGCCCCAGGGTCGATGGAGGGATAGAAGAAAACCCCTTTCATCTTCCCTCTGACTTTCACTCAAACTCTGTCTCCCTCCCTGCTCGCTCCCCCTCCCTCCATTTGTCTGAACGTTCTCGTGTCTGCGGCATTCTCCGAGTGCTAACAAACTTGTCCGGGATGATTCTCGAGCTCTTTCTACAGTTGACGAGCTGGCACATCTTTATTTCCCTCGCACCTTCCATTACTCCACTGCTCTGGTAATACACTGCATGGTGGGGGAGCAAAAAGAGAGCAGAAAATGGCACAAGTTTTTGGCGACTAACTCTTTGGAACAAATTTTAAGGCAGTTCTCCAGTGATGCTAATTCTCTACGTGCAAGTACTTGTTGAATGTTTTGGCTTTGCACACGGGCAGTCAAATTAATCCACTTTCAGCAGTGGCTCAGTCAGAGTCTATTTATGCTCGGCCTGACTGGAGAATAATTCTTGTTGAAGGGGACATTTTAGGTATTATTGTGGTCTGTCAGCTCAATCGATATTTGGAAATATGAGCAAGTGTTTCTCACACCCTGAAATTAGAGAGCTCAATTGAATGTCATGTACAATGACTTAATTTTTGCCAAATTTAGAAGACACGGCTAGCAGCAGGTTTTTGAGAAGTGGTCGGTGCCTTCACATTTGCCCCAACATGATTTCCATCTCTCAATCTCGTCCCTACTTTCCCGTCCTTCTTTCCTCACCTCGGGACAAAGTCAGTACTCCAGTGTTTTCTTCCTTTCTCCAGTCCCTGGGGGAATGTATTCGTCTCAGCCCCCCACCCATCACCTCATCATCATCCATCTGGGAGGCAGAATAAGCACTGCATGGGACATTAGGCCCATTACCCAATCACGACAGGCTACCAGTGCCGGTCCACTGGCTCTCCCCTTGCTCTCACGCCGCGCTCCAATTTGCTGGAAAGGACACTGTGCTTAACACAAGTTGCAAGGGAGCGTTAGAGCGTGTTGGAAATATCTCCAAGCAAGTCAGATATTTTTGTTGCTTCTCTTCTAAGCCTTCAAGCCTTAATACTTGGCGGCATGTGGGGAGTTATTCTGTCTTTTGTGTATTTTAAGCATAAATTTAAAGTCTCGACCAGGAACTTTTAACTGGTTATCAAGCAGTCTAAATTAAATACTGATGCCTCACACCTTGCCTACCACTGGGGAAGAGATTGAAGATTACTGTCCTGTCTTTTACAATGTCTGTGCCCGGTCCACTCAGTCAGTGGAAATGCTACAAAAAGCTATGAAATGCTTTGCAGCACACAGACCATAAGAGACAATTTGTTGTTTACCAGCATGATCAATCCACTGTTCTCTTTCTTACTATCTATGGTTGGAAGCAGGAGGATATTTTTCTTTAGATACTTTAATACTTAGTGTTTATGGCCAAACTGGTATTGTGTAAGTAAGTGTCGTGCTTCTTTCATTCTCGTCCAATAAATGGTCAAGCTGAACAAGATCTTTATGACAGTAAGCAGAACCGCGTTTGTCCACAGGTGCAGCTACAATCAACACAAATTAAAAGTACCTTAAAAGGTATTTCAATTCACATTAGAATTTACTGTATGAAAATAAATAATACTCAATAATATATACTTTCATATGCAGAAAAGTTTGAAAGACTTTTTAAAATTTTATTTTGGAGGCTTTTAAATGGAATTAGTGCATTTAGACCCTCTGGACTCTACTTTTATGAGTCGTGAATATTTATATAAAACCTTTTTTCATTACACATGAATTTAGAAGAGGCTGCAGCTATGCCAGCACTTCTGTGAGGCTGTACTTTCTGTGATTTTTTTAAGCTGATGCAGAAGTGATAGGCATAACGTTGTCCTAGCACAATAGCTTCTATTAGCATGTTAGCATTGCTTAAAAACAATAAACACAAAATAAACTCACAAGTTGTTGTAATATGATCTTCATCCATTTAAAACTCATGGAAAAACTTAAAAATGAACTGCTAAACCTTTGCTGTTGCTTGACCCAGGTAATAAGCTAAAAATATATAGTTTATTTTGTAATATATAAATGGCTAAAAGTGTCTTAACAGCTGAGAAGCCTGACATTCAGTGAGACATCTAGATTTAGGTAGCTGATGAGTAAAGTTGTTCGACATAAAAAGTTTGCCAAGAGAGTTGAGAAAACCGAATTAATATATCTTTTTTTTAATTCAAAAAAGGAAGGTGGTATGAATAATTAACACTTCAGTATGATATGACTGTTAGAGGTGCAGTCTCACTGACATCAGAGAACTTGCTCCAACCTCTAAATCAGTGCTGTAATCAGCAGCAGTTCTGCTAAAACGAACTGTAACTGAAGGTCAGAGTGGAGCGGTACTTTGTTGCAGGGGAGACTGGGAGAAGGGGGAGTGAGTGGATGTGAGAACTTTTTGGATACATGACGCAATAGGGAAGCCTGGGATGCCAGAATGAATTGCATTCATAAATCAGTTCATTTCCAATTTCTGAGGGGTATCAGGTGCTGACTAAAATCCCTCTGGATAGAATTGACCAATAGACAACCAAATGAAATGACAAGCAATGAAATAGGACACTTAAATAATCTGAGCAACTAAACATATAACATAGAGCTTCTTACACATGCAAGTTAGGACGATGCTTTGTCAATTTTCAAACAGGAAAACATTTGTGGCCTGGTCACAAAAATCCTCAAATTACAGCTTAAAGCACACCAAAATGTGGTTTTGAAAACATTATAGTGTAAGGTTAAATAAACTTGATTTGACTTGATCACTACTACCCAATTTGACAGCTTGATCTCACTACTTCCGGATCATGGAACCTTAAATCTGAAAAAATATGAATGATAGTCAATAGAGAGAGACAAACTATTTTTTGATTACGTTTAGCTCCTGCCCTGGGTTACACATATGATGGTTGGCAATTTCAAATATAAGATTTCATGCAAAGAAAGTCGAATTTTGCCATCAAGCAATAAAGTAAAACAACGTTTTTTGTGAGACCGCTCGGTGAACTACATGTCTTGTCTTGGACAATATACATCATCAATACAGACATGGCCGTCAGCTTGGCAAATTTCACAGCGTTTTTCCAGGACGAGGGGAAAAGTATCGAAAGAGGTGAAAACCATCATAAATCAGGTCATGACATCAGTTATGTGACTGGCGTTGTAATCTTTATAATTACATATTTTCACAAGCTAATACATCAGCTGTTTAAACATAGACTTTCTTTACATGGAAAATTATCATTTAAATTGACAGACATCATATGTTCAGCGCACAAGTCAGACAGGATCAAAAAATAATTTTCCTCTCCTCATTAACTACTGTTAATATTTTTTTCTGTACTAAGATCCCATGTGGTCTGGGGGAAGGGGCGCGACTTAGACACTCTATGCAAGTTGTGCTTGAAAGACCTGCAAACAACTAATCAGCTCAGAGAAACGTGACATCTGACATTCAGATCTTAACTGGTAACTGCAACATGGTACTGATTGCAACTCTTAAGCCAGGGGGAAAATGGTTCTTGCTGAATGTACCAAAAAAATAATAATACCATAGGTTATATCCCCTCACAGGTAGTGCTGGTTTAGGCTAATTATTTCTGGTATGATGTGGGGCAAAAAGCTTTTTGGCCTGTGGTATGTAGGCAAGAATTTATAGTGCTGAATCCAAGTGAGACAAAGATAAAATTTATGCTGTATAATTCATTTTTTAAATGATGTGTTTTACTTTCAGTGGTACAAAAGCAATGATTAACTCTAGAATATCAGCATTTAGGACAGGCCTCTGCTCATCCAGGGAATAGTAGATGTGAGACTGTGAATTGAGCATTTTAATGTAAAATGTAACCCCTCAAATTAATGCAGCATGAAGTATGCTTTGGTCTTGAAGGTAACACTCCGTTAGCATCACACGTACAGGTAGTAAGCTACACTTTTACACTTTTTTTCTGTTTTTTAAAGATTGTTCAACAGATGCCTTTTGCCAAAACCATTTGCCAGACAAATCCCATTTTAATTTCTTTCCTCTTCAAATTTTGAGTTTTAATGCTGTAGAAACAAATAGCACTGACAACTAACAGCACAGCAGTGCTGTTACTAACAGTTCCTGCATATTCCCAGCTCATAAAACTAAATAATTGTCTCTGACAGCGCTGAGAGAAGTAGTTTGCATCAAATATTTGGTCTCCTTTAAGCATACTGTATAAAAGAATTCCTTTGTTTGCCTGTTGCAGTGATTGTTGACTCATCCTCAATCAAAATACCAAACTCATTTACTTCATAATTAACTAGTGGCTGTATATACAGTATATCAGGGTGTGTCTGGATATAAGTCTGTGTGCATTTGTTGCTCTCTGTTTTTGTTTTGTGTGTGAGTGTGTGTTCTAGGGGGTTGCAGTTTGAGTGCCCCTCTTTGACAGCAGGGATTTGGTGGTTTTGATCCACAGTGTGAGTGACCATCGGGCACACAGACAGGACAGAGGGTGTAACCAGCCTCAAACCCCCTACTAATCTACTCACAGTTATCTCCTGCTAAAGGAGCTTACGCAGCCACTGTCTACCCCAGGGGGTTACCCCAGATGTACATTAAACTCCACACACACACACACACACACACACACAAACACACACACACTGATGTCACTTGCTCTTGTAAATATAGGTTGTCATGTCTTTTCCAACTTCACAAAAACACCCAATGTGTGAGACAAAAACTAAACAACTAGAAACAAAAAATCGTAAACAGCATAAAAGCACTTGCAGGAAAAGACATTTGATCTTATTTCCTGTCCCTGACAAAAACAGCACACGGCAAAGGGGCACCAGGGGAAATGTGCAGAAGTTCTGCTTATCCTCTGTAAATGCATTATCTCATGGAGATGCTCTAAATTCATTCCAACTGTTACAATCCCTACGCCTCAAACATCCCACCCTCTCCCCAGTGTTGGATATTTAATACATTGTGGACTTGTAGACAGATGATCCCTAAATGAATATTCTGTCCCACTTTGCATGCTGGGTTGGTAGTAATGCAATAAGCCTGTGTAAGCACAGGGCACACCAACCGAGTACTGATACCAATTTTGCTTGACCAGTATGTTAACACAAGGACGAGCCAAAGCTCAAAGATCACAGACTGACTGTGAATATGGGTGAATTTAAATAAAGGAATTTTATGATTCTCTTTTTCTTCAGTCTGTACTTTTTTGTGTAAGGCAACATGGCGGCAGCATCTTAAACTGACATCAGAGAAGATTCAAAAACTGGACATTTCTCAGACGTTTAAAAGACATTAATTGCTTTAATCTCTACATTCATTTTCAGCCATACGTGGTTTACATGGTTCACCACTTTGGTCAAGACTGATTTACCTTAACAACTGTTATGAGTTGCTATGAAAATGTGTCACTACCCACAGTGTCAAGAAGTTAAATGGCATGACCTCGGTAATCTCCTGATTTCAAAATTCAACCTCATGGTTAAATTTTGTGGTTTTTGGCAAAATTCTTGACAACTGCACTACAAAAATGTTCTTTCAAATATCAGTGAAAACATTTGGGAAATTTACATTGTGTCTGAAACAAGCAAATTTAACTGTAAGTGCGCAAAAGATATTTCACTTGATAAGATTTTCTTAAAATTAGATGTCTAGATGTCCATCAGGTTGTCTGGCTACCAAAAGTCTTGAAGTTAAATTAAAAGTAAAATAAAAATTAATTTCAAACTGCCTAACCACTTAAGAGTTAAAGGTGGTTAGTTGAAGTAGAATTCAATTAATATTGACATATAAAGGATAAATTACCCACAGTGTTTATTTCTTACCTGCTAATTTAAAAAAGTAAATACGTTTAGCAGGCATGTGTGCCAAGGCAGTCTTAGTGCTATCTCACAGTAAGTGACCTTTGCAATGGCAGCGTCGATCAGTGTCCACGTCTTTGGTCCAGATTTAAATGTCTCATCAGCCACTGAGTTGTTGCCATAGAATTTGGTGCTGATATTCATGGTTCCCAGTGGATGAATCCCAACAACTTCGGTGATCCAATCATTTTCCTTGAATGCCACTGCAGGTTTAAGTTTCACTTATTCAGTGAAATATCTCGACATATCACAAGTATAAAAACAAAATTCGGTTCAGATTTTTTAATTCTCCCAAAGGATAAATTTTAATGTTCACTTAAAATGTTACATGTATAGTTTCAGCTGCACTTTCTGTTAAGTGCTAAATTAGCAAAGCTAAACAAATACTAGCATGCCAAAATGCTAAACTACAAAGGCAAAAATGTTTCAGGGCATAATGGCCCTACAGAATCACAGCCACGACCTCTTTTATGACCATATTTTAGCTTTTGCACTTTTTGTCTTTGATTTAGATAGATTTTTCACTTTTTCTCACCTCCTGTAACTGGCCTGTCTTTACCTTTTTTTTTTTTTTTAAACTCCTTATGTTGGAAAAAATATGTCAAAGAAAATATTGACCTTAGCAAAGTATTTTTACATATTGTCACTGTTAGGAGGAATGCTCCTGTCTTCATTTTTCCATCTTTTTTTAATAATCAACGCAAATGGGTTATTGAACACGTGTAAGACTGACTATTTCTAAAGACAAAATACTGACTTTGATGATGCAGTCATCATTTAGAAACACAGGGTTTTTGTCTTTTCCTGTGTTCCATTTTGGACAAAAAGGTTTTCACCCAACCATTACAATATTTAAAAAATATTTAGAGATGAACTTTAACTTGCTTATGACTTTGAGCTAGAACTATGACTGTCTTTTCCTCCTACATTCATCCATTATTACTAATAATTTAATATCAATTTTGTGTCTGTGTCACAGTTGGAGCTTTCATCCGTTCTGGCCTCAGTTGGTTTCAAACTACTTTTTGCTCGAGAGAGAGAGAGAAAGAGAAAGAGGGCAGTCTAAAAACAGGAATTTTTCTGGTGAAAAAAACCCAAGGCAGAACTTGGCAACCTGAGAGTTTCATCATTATTAAATGTGCACGACACGTCTGTTGTCGTGTCTTCTCACTGGCACCCTCCTCCTCTACCCAACAATTTTTACACAGTGATTCAACCGAGGGGCCAAGGTGTTGATTTGAGTCTCAATGACATATGAAGGCATGAGGAGATCAGAACATGTGGGAGGCTTTTAGAGCCAACATTAGCTGTTCATGGAAGTATTCTGGGTGTTTTTGCTGAGTCCTCACTCCCACTGTTTAGAGGTGAGAGTCAGTGACTGAGAGGGAGAGAGAGAGGGAGAGAGAGCCTGAGAGCAAGCCAGGCGGGGATGACTCTCTTACATAACGTCTGCTGCTGCATGACACGTTTGGTCACGCTCCGAATCACTACTTCTCAGTCCAACCACCACGAGGTGTGTGTGCGAGACAAAGTGAGACGGTGCTGAGAGGGTGGTCTGCAGTCCTGCCCGTGGGTGAGCGGGGGGATTGTTATTGATTGTACAGCTGTCGCTTTTAATTATGTCTCTGTCCAATCAATGCAAAAGACGGCAGGAGCCAAAGTGACATTTCTCCAGTTTGATTACTCATGTCTCCTTCGTGGCTCCACTGCCCTTTGCTTTCACCCATCTGCAGTCATTTTGCATCAGATGTTTCACCCAGATTGAGCATATGGTTTCATTCATTTTGAGAATATGAATGGTACAGAGAGAAACCCAGAAGACGTTTAAATATATCAACTGATCTAATTGGGAAACAAAGTTTGACATGAATTTGTCTCCAAAACTGAGCTGGAGATTCAGCTCAAATGTCACATTCACTTCCTCAATAGACAAAATCAGATAACTGGTATTTGGAGCAAATCCAAGGCTTGAATGGGCATTTAAATCTCCGAGTTGAGTCATCAGTACAAAATGTGAGCAACTGTGTTAGAAAGTATCTGGTTCTTTGATAAAATGTCAAAGGTATACTCAAGAGAGAAGTCAGTACAACTCTCATGCTTAAAAGTCTATTTTAAGTTCACCATGAGCAGTCAAGAGCTGAAGATTAGCAAAATATGGCTGTTTGAATGAGTTTACTTTATAAGTATAGGACAACTTCCAATGAATGTTTCCAATCACTCCAAAGAACAAGGGCCTAACTGATATGGGATTTTTGCAGCCAATGCCATATTGGCGTACGTTAGATAAAATATACCAATACTGGTATAGGGGTGATTGGCTGGTATTGGCTGATAATATCGGCAAACTGATATCTCAGGCCCTACAAAGAACTACTGAATTAGACATCCATTTATTACACCACTGTTATGTGTTTTAACTGAGACATGTATGATCACAGTTTTTGCCCTTGCGAGGTAACAACTATGTTTGACCCATTTAGATGATCAGTATTATCAATAATTTGACATTAACATAAGGACACGAATGACTGACTCTACCTGGGATTCACACCTGGTTTAACTCAAGTGAAGTCAATATTTATGGAACTTTTGTGTTATATAATATAGCCTGCATGATGTTGACATCAGTGTCCAGATGCCCATTTTTCTAACATGCTCATAACTTCACAGTAACTGCTAGAAAGAACGACACATTTTGGTGCCAATTACAGGGAAATTGGATTGTCCTTTAATGAACTGCCCCATCAAAACAAAATTAAATAACTATTCACAATCAATTTATAATTGGTAATGTAATTCTTTATATTTACCTTTAGACAAATCTTGCATTTTTGCAGATTTACATTCTTATTTACATTAGAATTTAGTTTTAATTAACTGTTGATTAAAGACTGCCTGTATTTTCACTGCAAGCAGTGCCAAAGTACCTCCTGGCAGCAAACTTCTGATTATAAACTTCAAAGTTATTTGGAACTTCCAGTTACCAAAGTTACAAACCTTTGAAATGAAAAAATATTAATAAGGAAAAATACTTCAGGACTCGCAGCTTTTTTCCACTTGGCAACTCTTTCAGCTCAGTGTATTGTCGATGCTTCTTTCTAATGAAACGCTGCATGGAAATGATCAAAACAGTCCTGCTGGTCGTAAGTACATCAGCTCTGATCTGCATTCACTGTGCAGATTGAATAGTCTTTCACTGTCTGCTCAGCAAGCAGTGAGCATACTGTACTCTGCAGTTGTTAATTTTATCTGTGCAAGCATAAAGAGTATTACGACAATTTCCAGAGAGAAGAATCAGCGTAATTTATGCGTGTAGATATTGTGTCCTTTGAGGGGCAAAATGAGATTGACCCTGGCGAGTGAGAACACAAATTTAACAAGGGAGGATTCACAATGGCAATATGTTTGTAATTGTGACTTTCAGTGTTTGCCCTATTAGAACTGAACACTGCTCTAAATCAAACGTTCCTGTGAATAATAAAGCTCGGGACTGATGAAGTGGGCACTGCTGAATCAAGCAAGCAGTAATTGAGATGGTGCGGGCCTGAGCAAACAATGGAAAGCGTATGATGAACTACAGTCCATCAAGATTAATAGCATCTCTTGTTGATTAATTCCAGGTCAAAGAATAATATGAGCAATGGTCTCTGCTCAGCACAAAAATGTTCTTTCATCCTCAGTTCCTTTTCATTTCTCTTTCACATGCTGTCCTTGTGACCCCACCTCTC
This sequence comes from Naso brachycentron, assembly GCA_029874485.1. Classification (NCBI taxonomy): domain Eukaryota; kingdom Metazoa; phylum Chordata; class Actinopteri; order Acanthuriformes; family Acanthuridae; genus Naso; species Naso brachycentron. The sequence goes on along the minus strand of JAQFJA010000010.1, from coordinate 5,631,137 downwards.
TCTTTCCTCCCATCTCTACCAGTCCATCGCCCTTTCTGTGTGTTCTGTAAATGACTGAAGTGTAGTGGTAGCTGAGTATAAAGGACAGAATTGGATCCTTGAATCCTTTATGGTAACAACATTCCTCTCTGAACTTGCTGTATTTCCACTTTAAACTGTAGGATACTAAAAGCTTTTAAATTCTCAGTTTTCATTTCCACACTGTTGAAATTTTGTCACAGCTGTTGGCGTCCCAAGGAGCTTCATTACCTGTTCTGGCAATATAGATTTGCAGTCCAATTTATTACTCAAGTTAATTTGCAATTAGCTGAAGCAGGCCTCTGTGTATAGAGAAGGGAAGTCCAGCAAGTGGGAAACACATTCTGGCACGATCTATCCCATTGTCCCTGGTTATTCCATTTGTCTTGTCTCGTATAGTGAAAAATGAGTATGTGTAATCCAGCTATAGATGTGAGCATATGGATTTAAAGATGGAAAATTACTTCTGTCAACTCCACAGTTCAAGCCCTCTGGTGAAATGGCTGCTGCTGCTGGGGGAAAAAAAGAAAACATGTTCTCTGAGGAGAGCCGTATTTCCCTCCTCTCAGCCCTTTTGTTGTTTGGGATCGCACTAGGACAATCATGGCTTACTGACCCTATCTGTTTCCATGGGGACAGAAAAGCCATTTCTGCCATTACTGAGATTAGAGTCTTATCTGCTTTTGTTCTATTTCTGAAAAGCTCATGCAGACTATCTGGAGGCCCGCTCCTGCCCCTGTATTATCATAGCCACAATATCTACCTCTGATATCACTACCTGTAAAACTACTGTTAAACTTTTCGAGCTGCTTTGTGCCAACACTTTGACCAAAAGCCTGTTGTGTTGTGCCAGAGTG
>JAQFJA010000010.1:5595795-5610143 GCA_029874485.1 Naso brachycentron | reverse complement strand
CCCCCCACCCTACTGTGCAGAGCGCTCGGTAGAAGGCGGGTCAGAGCGTCAGTGTGGGAGAAATCCAGGGGCCCATCATCAGTTGCGCTGAGTGAGCCGAGCTGAGAGATGCGCGTTCACACGGCCGGGGGAAGGAGGACCGCTGCCTTTCCCTCCACCGCGCCTCACTCATAATAACCTCCTCATCACCAGCATCAGCATCTCACCGCCCCGGGCTGACTACCTTTAAAACACTACGGTTTCTGGATGGAATTTGGCTCTGGATTATTATAAATACTATATTTATACTGAGGGTTTATCCGTCAGGAAGCGTCTTTCTGCACGGAAAGGTAGGAGCACATTAAAACTGGGCTATTCGTTTTTGTGTGTGTGTGTGTATGTGTGTGTGTTTAACCCGTTCCCTATGCTGAAGGTGGTCCGTGGCGGAATTTATGTCGACATTATAAAGTTTTTTTCTGCAAACATTTCTGTGAATTTGATGTGGAATGGGTGAGTTTTGGCTGAGATGAGGATTTAAGCGCAACGGGGCGGTTTGGATGATTAGTTTGAAAGCTCTTCCCCGGAGTTCAACCACAGAAAAGCGGGTGGTCTGCGGGAGAGGGGGAGCAAATCTCAAGAGACCGCGATGACTTATCGGAAATGAATCTGTGCCACATATATTTTTTGGTTGATTGTCGACAGAGCGTTTAGACGGAAAGTTTCTCCTCACCAAATCGCGTCTCTCATCCGGGAAACACTAAACACGAGAACACTAACGCAGAAACTGCACTTAACTTCTCACGATTTAGGCTACATTTGGTTTCGTGCAAATACAAACTCGACTCCTGATCAAATTTCACTTCGTAGTTTTTCAAAGCAAGGGTTTTTAAACCCTTGAGCAACAGTCAGACTGCCACCGTGCGAGGAGCGAAGGGAAAGCTGGAGCGCTCCTGGAAAATGTTGCCCGCTGTTTTATTCATCGGTGCAGGGCTGCGGGTCGGATTTCCAGTCGGTTTTAAGCACTACAGCCTCTGCTGAAGGATGATCTACGATAATGTTGGTTAAATACGAGCATTTTGTTAAAGCACAGCCTGTGTGGGATCGACAAATCCAGCGGGGCTTTCAATAAAGACTGTAGTCATCACTATTCCTACAGGAACTAATGTCTTTATGACTTTACTGCATTGATACTGACAGCCTGCCTTTATCTCTCTCTGGGGATTGTTGACTATAAAAATAATTAATGTAGACTATGTAGCCTATAATCGGTCTTCATTTTTGTTTTTATTGTACTGTGTGCTCTTTGCCTCATTTTGAAGCTTATATCTATGCACAGCCTGTGTTAAATGCAATTTCTTTTGTTGGCTTAGATGACGTTTTTGCACAGAGGTGCAGGTGACAGACAAAAGGAACAGTTTTAACCTGTCCATTCACTTCATGACGATAAAGGTCAGGTTGCCAAACTGTGCTGCTGTGATTAAAATCTCCTTGAAAGCCCCCCCTTCTTCAATTATTTAGGCTAGAAACATAGTTAAAGTTATTAATAAACACATCCTAGCATATTTGCTTATTGTCTAGTGGACAGAAATGTAAGAAAGGTCGATAATTAATATAAAGGTATATTTTTTTTTTGCTGGTGCCCACTTGGGGACCACTAAAGGCCCCCACCTCACTTTCTCTGCACCAGCAGGTCCGCACACTCTCCCGGTGTAGGCTACCCATGTCTGCTGTGACTGATGTCGGATTAAATCGCTCCTCTAGGCTGCAGCTTGTGATAGACAGGGAGCACAGCGGGGGGCAGCGGGGTCTCCAGTGCGTGATGGGGGATAGCTTATATTACAAAACATGCCAATAAATCTGAGGCACCGAGGCTGGATGCATGAATGCATCATTTATGGCCAGTGACGGTATGCCGTGCAGGTCATCTCATATCCTGCTCTGTTTAATAATTCAGCGCGTATATGTATCCCGGAAAATATGTTTATTCTTGCTTACAAACTCTTATCAAAAAAACACCAGAAAGCTGAAGTGAATATAAAAGCTCGAGGAGGTAAAGGCACGTTAGGTAGCATGTACGTGGCCTTTTTTAATTAGCAAGGACAAGAGTTTCTGTTTGTGCTAGTCAAAACCTCTCTAAGTAGCCAAAAATACCTTCTTAATTATCTTTTATGCCCTCTAGAGCAAAGACTGCTGAAGGTGCTGCCAGGCGTGGGGTTAGCTGAAGGGCATCTTTTATAACAAGCCTGTGAGGGAAATCGTTAGTTAAAAATTTTGTGTAAAATTGGACTTTTCAGCACATTAGCCCCATTTAGCTTAGCCTACAGGCTAGCTAGCAGCTGGACAATTAACCTGTGTTGCCATGTTAAATATTGGAGTATGGACACCTGACATGGCTTTTAATTAGTCAAATGTCAAATAGCATTCATTTAATTGTTTGTCTCCTATTTTCTTATCACATATAAGAAAAAACGATAAATTATTGCAAGGTAATTCGGAAAAGACTTGGTTAAAAGGGTTTGTAGGTGCACTCTAGGCAGCATATTTGAAGATAAAACTACAAAAATTTATCACAGGCTACATAATTTATATGGCCAGCCAGTTTGATAGGAACCTGAGTTATCTCACGTAATTTAAAATATTGTTTGTAGGGTTATATGCGTGTGACATAAATCAGCCATTTCTTACACTGGAGTAAAAATGGTTCCCATTAAGTGCCTTAGTTAACTGAGAGAGAACATGTTAGCATTATTAGCATTTGCTGTCACATCTACGGACACCTGATGCCTCAGAAAGCCAATACACACAATAGGTCGTGTTAACTGAATAGAGGCCAGAGCAAATTTTCATACGAGAATCAAGTTTCATGGACATACAGTACTTTGCTTATTGAAGGGAAACACACACACACACACACACACACACGCCACATCTCTGGAGTTGGTGAGGTTTGGATTGGCACAGCTGTGTTCAGGGTTATTTTCACCACACAGAACCTTTTAACCTCCGTGCTGTCTCACCGAGTCACTTTTCAGACAAAGACAATGATCCAGCCAGGCAACCCAGTGTAGTCAGAGAGACACACACATGCACACTCCTGCGTCGGGACACGTGTGCACCTACCGTGCATTAGCATAGGTATCAGTTACGAGAATTCAATAGCTCGGCTGCTGCAGCAAGATTAACTATTCAGAGCAGGTGGTTAAAGGCACTATTGTGTTGCATGGGTCTGTGCTACTGTCATGATTGGACAATGCATTTGTCTGGTGGGCAGCCCCACTGCCAAAACAATTGCAAGGGCAAAGTGCTGGAAGAGTACACACACATATAAGGTTTCGCTGTGTGAATCATTTCTAGCTCTGCTGAGCAAATTTAAACAAGTGAATCAGTACAGGTGTAGCAAGCAAGGGCCAGTGAGCTTGTTAATATTCCATACCAGTGTCATCCAGGTTTCGAGGATAGAGCGAACTTGAATATATATTCTCTGGAAGGAAATTTAAAAAATGTAAATAGTGGCGGGATTCAAATATGAAGTGGTACCATCCGAAAATCTTTCTGAATAGCTGTTTATGATCGTAATCCCCCAAAGACATGCAAATGAGAGAGAGAGTGGCAGTGGATAATTAGTCATATTTATCAGGATCCCAGCAGCCCCTTACAGATAGCAGGCTAACGTCTGAGGCTTAACACATGTTCTGGCTCACCTCAATGGATTTTCACTCATCACAGAATCACCAACAGCAGACTAGATGTTTTTAAATGTCTGTGTTGTGCAAACACTGTCTGGCAATTTGACTCCCAAGTTAAGGCTTTAAAACTCTGAGCGATTATTTGAGTTGATCTTCAAATAAAATGGATAATTGGTAGAAATGGAACCCTGCATAAAATACTCGTAAAACTTTTATGGATGGTTAATAGTGGTTATGTAGTGGCATTTAACGGCCACATGGAGAGACAAATTTGCATTGAGTGGGGCTCTCAATATCCTCTTACGTTTTGATTTTAAACTCATAGGCATGATTTTGCTGAAACAAAAGCTTACCCTAACTCCTGTATTCTTCTTCTTTTGACTAACATTTCTAAATCGAACTGACATAATTACACTCATATAAGTTAAAGTCCCCACAAGGAACTTTTATCTGTAATGAAGCAGTCTAAATTTAATACCGATGCTGCCTCACAGCTTACCTTCATTGGCAAATGAGACCGTTGGCGAGAAGTTTGGAGATTACCATCCTGTCTTTAACAATGCTACAAAACGCTTTACGGCTTACAGACCGGAAGTGGCAATGTGTTGTTTACAAGCATGATCAATGATTTTTTTAGTATCTACGGTTGGAAGGAGCATCATATTTTTCTCTAGATGATTTCAGTATTTGATGATTATGGCCAGACTGGTATTGTGCAAATAAATGATGTGTTTCTTCATGTGCCACCACAATCAACACAAAATGAAATTTCTTCAGAGGTAGCCTGGCACTGCCTCTCGATTCACTGCTCATTTCCGAGGGGCAGTACCAACAGGCACAGACAAACTGCCTTTGGATGCAATTGGATAGATGTACAACTATACAAACAATCAGAGCAGTTTACCCATCTTTCCCCTCGCACTTTAGGAGAGCCAATGCCATTTTTACTTTTAGAGGATTTCCGGCAAGCCAAAACCCCTTCATTATCGAAAACTACAAAAGATTAAAGATAAGGAATGTTCTGACAAGACGGATAACAACCTAGGAGACCTGGCAAGTACTGGTTTTTGAGATTCTTACACGTAGGAAGTAATAGGAGTCTTTAGTTGGAATCCTTCTACTACTGCTTGGGGCATCGACTTGAGACTCAGCAGCCTTGCGTACAACGCAACACAATGCATTAAAAAAACAGTGGACAAGCACTAAAACTAATGTCAAAAGTAATATCACAACACTATATAACAACATCTATGTGATTATTTGACAACTTTTGGAAAAGTAATGTAATTTTTGCGTTGCTCATCTGTCTGCAGGCCACCAACATTTCGTGTTAGCCACTGTGTACATGGGCAAGAGCTGCTGGCTCTTGGCCCTCATGAGTCATCACATACCACTTTTCCACCAAGGCAGTTCTGGGGCTGGTTCAGAGCCAGTGCCCAAGTTGAAACCAGTTTGTCTTGTTTCGACAGACAAAGAACTGGCCTCCAGAAAACTGGTTCCAGGGTGGCACCAACATTCTGCTGGTCTAGAATAAAGAACCGTTTAGCCTCCATCAGGGGCTGGGGGCAAGGATTGCGACCTACAGGACCAACCAAAACAATCTAATTACATCCTGTTGCAGACTTCTAATGCTGGATCGCATGGCATGGATTTTGGATGCTAATGGAGAACTTAAAAGAGGGGGAGTTTGATAGCTTACCTCACCTGCAGCTCTTCATTTAAAAGCTCCTTGTTCCATTACTTTAACACACGGTATAAATCTACTTCAAGACATATTAAAAAAATCTAACTGGACATATTGTACTTCTGTGACTAGCCTAAAAGTCAGCTCACGTTTCACCGGTGAAATGTTTCTAATGTGAAGCTGCAGCTGTAGGACATGTTCAGTTCGCATTAGCAGTAACTTAACACTGCGCTCTACAGATAGTGAGTGGAAAGCCGGTGTACCAGGGATTATCAGTGCCGTCATGAGTTTATTATTCGGCGGAGAGAGAAGACGTGTGAAGTGACGTCATGACATGGCCCTCTTGTGGCTCTCTAGCCTGTGGAAAAGCAAACTGGTTTGTAGAAGGTTTGCAAGAAAAAAACCGATGATGAACCAGCTCTAGCACCAGCCCAGAACTTGCACTAGGTTCATCTTGGTGGAAAAGGGGTATCATAAAGCCCGCCCCATATGAGATAAATGGTTGTGATCGGCCTGTCAGGTTTGTGTCTGGTTTACCCAGCTACCTCAGAGGGGCTTTACATAAACATACACATATCATATTCTCTTTATTTTTTGTATTTTACAAGTTTGTTATTTGTTATTAGTGAAGCACACCACTTGTATTATTTGTAGGTAGCTCCTTTGTCATGCCATTTAATTAAAAAAATTCAGATTTTTTTGCTTAAAGTGATCTGTTTTTTTTCTGCAGTTCTGATAGAGGTGTGTCCAAAGCTGGAGAGCAAATCATGGGGCACGGAACTGGAGCAACGGTGAAGGTCATGTGCTTCAATCCAGGAAGTCGCCTCAAGGAAAAATCGCAAAATGCGACTCTGAATCACTGACAAAACAGACTAAGGATCACCTTCATCTTAGCACTTCACCTGTTCGCTCTGTGAGGAAATTGAATATTTTTTCCATATAACTCTGCATTGACTCGGCTGAGAAGATTAGATTCCATCCCTTATCAACATTAGATCTGCCTGGAGAAATAGAAACGGGGATATTGCAGTCTCAGCTTGACTGTGAAATTATCTATGTGGAATATAACATTCAGCAGATAAGTCGTGGAACACAGCCATAATCAGATGTTATTATCACTTTGAGGATCTATCCTCAGTTCTAACCCTCTTCTGGTGCATCTTGTTATTCTCTACAATGAATTCCAACAGCCTACCTGGGCATGTCCTCCTTCTGCTAAGTACCGTGATGGGTTTGAGCGTAGGCTTGGAGTTCACTGGCTCTGAAGGTCAGTGGGCTCGTTACCTGCGCTGGGATGCCAGCTCAAGAAGTGACCTGACATTTCAATTCAAGACTTCGGCATCGGAAGGCCTGCTGCTCTACTTTGACGACGGCGGATATTGCGACTTTCTGCTTCTCACGGTATCCGAGGGCAAGCTGCAGCTTCGCTTCAGCATCGACTGCGCCGAGGCCACCATCACCTCTGACAAGATGGTCAACGACAGCCGCTGGCACTTTGCCGCCATCAACAGGCACAACTTGCGGACAGGCTTGGCCGTGGACGGTCAGACCAAGACAGAGGAGGTGCGGCCTGAGCGACGGTTCATGAAGATCGTCAGTGACTTCTTCCTCGGAGGGCTCCCAGGGGACATCCGAACATCTGCCATCACCCTGCCCTCTGTCCGTGAGCTACCACCATTCAAGGGAATTATCACAGACCTCAGTTATGGGAGTAAGCTGCCCACGCTCATCAATAGTCAGAAAGTACGCTTGGAGATGATGGGCCTTTGCACAGAGAACCCCTGTGAGAATGGCGGGATCTGCTCTCTGGCAGATGGAGAAACCTACTGTGACTGCTCCAAAACTGGATATGTAGGTCGATACTGCACAGAAGGTAAGAGGGCTGGCTCCAGAGCTTTCTGTGTCAAGCACTGAATATTGATAAAATCTTTGTAAAAAATTCAGAGGGATTCCTTACAAATCTACAACTGAACCAACAGTAGGTTTGCTGTCTGCCTGCAGGTAAACAGCAAAAAAAGGTCATACCAACCCCTTATATTTGCTTTTTCCCTCATACATATATCGTTTAAATCCTTTGATGATGTCTGGCTTAAAACTCATTGAATCAGGCTGTTTTTTGAGTTGTTGCTCTTACAGCTTCTTTTATAAAGCTGTCATATTTCATGTGGGAGTTAAATTGGAGGTGATGTGCTCAGCATTTCCTCTCCCTTCACAGTTATTACTTTTGATGAGGAAGCGTTGGCTACGGTTTTAGCTGTTATGACTAAAATTACAACACTCAGTTCTCTTTTCTCTGTTAAATGTATTCAGCTCCTGCAAGATGGTGCAGGGACCTGAAGGTACACACAATGTTTGGATGAGAAACAACTTCATCTATTTTCCCTCTGCTTCTGTGCCAAGGTCATCTCTTTTATGGGGAGTGAAATGAGATGCAGCACTTTGACTATATTCTCCTCTATTCTTTCTCTACACCTTTAAAGATATGAGCATATTTTTTGCAGATAATACTTATGTATCCTATCAATAGCCTGCTGACAGTGATATAATGCAGGTCTAACTTTTAAAAGTTGCCACTGGTCCTTCTCTCCCTCTCCAGGAAATGTTAAAAAGCTATATATATATATTTTTTTGTACTTCAGTGAACTACTTTCACTTTTGTCTGGCCTTGCTGCTGCTGGTTCAAGACTGCTTAATTTTAAAATGTCTATCAAAACATACTTCTGCTTGGAGCCTTAAAATCGATGTCAGCTGATGCCAAGAATAATTCCTTTTCCTCTTTTTTGAAACTACATCTTCCACTTGATTTTTTTGCGTTTTTCATACCAACACAATTTCACAGTGATCTTAACTCTGTTCTTCATGTGTACGGATTGTAAAAAGATAACTTTGTGTGAACAGACCCATGTCAAATTTCCTCCACTGCTGACCCACTTCCTGCCTGTCTAAATCAGACTGACATGGTTTTGGGATGACTCCATTTTGCTAAAACTCAGGGGAATGCTCACTGAATGCTACAGCACCTTTAACAAGTTATTTTAAACTGTCTTCTGCAGTCAAGATTTAGTTCGATTTACATTCTAAGGGTTTCTAAAGGTCCAAGGGTTTTTTAGATTTCCATGATGTATTTGGTTTTCTAAGATGTCTTATCAGTAGCTGCTCAAATGAGGCTGTTTTCAGCCTAAATCCCTGGCGCTAGCCTGTGGCATTGCTCAGGACAGCACGCGATGTGCTGGTTGCAAAGCAGTCAAGCGAACTGACTGGACTTGCCCCCCTTTTCGCTTCAGCCCATTCGCTCATCGCCACTGTCGAACAGTTGATAAAGAAGGAGGAGGAGGAGGTGGAGGAGGAGAAAGTGGTGATCTATCTGTCTGAGAGACTCCTTGGAGAGCTGGCAAGAGAACTATGACATCCTCGTGTTAAAACAACAAAGATTTTTGAGAGCGTACTCGCGACTCAGCCAGACAGCTTGGACAGAGATGGTCATATCTCAGCCCCCGGGCAGAGCAAGTGTGATGAGTGAATTCACCACAGGCCTGTTGTACCCTAGTTTGTCTCAGCAGGTCAGCTGTTGGACAATAACCAATCCCTGCTTACTTCCCCTCTGTTAGTTTCTCTCTGACACACTCCTCTATTTGCATACCTTATTCTGTTTTCAAGCAACAAAGAGCAAAGCAGGAAGGGTGGTCACGTAAACTTTCACGTTAGCTCCACAGCTGATCTGACTGCTGCTCTTTCCTGCCTTCACATTAACTGATGTGGCTGATCGTTGATTATGCCACAGAGACTGGGAACTATAATTAGGAGGATAATGAGAACAGAGATGGCTAATTTGCCCGGAAAATGCCTGCGCAAACATCGCCGACAGTTCAAACTGTCTGTCTGTAGGATTTTTACGATTGTCACGGCCACATGTCTACAAGTGTCTTAATACATGTTGTTCAAGTAGCCCTAAAGCACCTAATGTTTGCAGGGGATATTCAGGTTGCAGTTAAATATGTATAATTGCCAAGCACACCTGTCTTTGTCGGCATACTGTTGATTATGCTGTACATTAATGAGCAATGAAAGCAATCTGTCAAACCTGTGAATATTTATATGTTACATTATCAGACTATAGCCGCGGCCTCGCATGCATGCACGCAGAGACACATTTGCATTTGCAAATGCGCACACAAACACACATAGATGAGGAGCAAAAAGGCCCCGGAGCTGCTCATTAAAATGGGCAGATGGCTGACTGACTGAGTGGACTGGGCCTGCGAAGCATTTTGCCAGCCGTATTCCTAATGGTAGCCCGCTAGCCCACTGGCCTAGAAGAGAAATGTGAGGAGTGGGTAGAATTAACATGTGTGATGAGACATGAAAAAAAAAGAAGAGGAGTGGAGCCTGTTTGTGCCACTTTAGCTAAAACACATCCATATTCCCACACTGTTTGCCCATTTTTAATATGCTTCTCTTGCATCATGGGAGAGCAGGGTTAGGCCCCTGCTGAGGCATCCTTGTTTCCATGCAGCGATGATGATCAACATGAGACAGTCTTGTCTCTTTGTGAGATCCTGCAGCTCTTCCCGAAACCGTCCAGCTCGGCTAGCAGCTTATTACCATTAACAGTTGGCCATAAAACACATGTTCAGTCTCTCCCTATGTGGATCGAGATGTATCAGTGTGACTAACTGAGTCAGAGCAATGAGCTGAAATTAGACACCACTCACCACTCGCTGTCCCCACGTGTCGACTTTGGCAGGCAAACCCTCCGTCGTAGTTTTGGCCCTTTGTTCTGCTCGTGTTGATTACTCTTAAACTGCTTTAGAGTCATCTGTAATATCAACTTCATTCTTCCCCTGTTATTCACTGTGCAAATATCAGTATATTTTATGGTAATGATCCTGATATTGTCCCCCATTCAGTTCAATTAAATTAATAGGGGTGACATTATGAAGTCTCTTGAGTACCTAAGGGTTTTCTTGTTACAGTAAGATATGCATAAGGTCAAGGTTATAAAGAGCTGCACTGGATTGTTGATGAATATGCAAAAAGGTTTTTTTTTTCTCTCTCGCAATCCCACATCCTGCATTCGGAATGAAAGTTCAAGTCCCCCCTTTGCCTCAGAAATATTCACTGGTTTGATGGAAGGCTAGTAATTGAAGGCTAGGGCAAGCAAACTGTAAAGCAAGTGCTAAAATGGTGCCTTCAGGCTTAGCTGTGGGGATTAATAAACAGACATGGAAAAAATGACAGTTACAATAATCTTACTATAAAAAGTAGGTCAGAGGGAAAAAAAAAAGAAAAAAAATGGTGCAGGGATTCGCCTGATTCCAGTGCAGAGGGCATTTGTGTCTAGTGCCCAAGCTGAAATTTATGTTTGGATTTGAGTGCTGAAGCTGCTGGTAAAATAGCGCAGAGGATTACGCTCGGACCACATGTCCTCCGCAGCACATTGGCTTGTTCTGGGTGCTGTCGCATCAAGAGAAAGGGCTTTATCTACATGGGAAACTGAGCGTTTAACACGCGTGCATGGTGTATGCACGCTTATTGAGTGCATAAGCATTTGCACGGTCAGAATAAAATGAAAAAGAAAACACGTGTGCCTGCTAATTCAAGCACATACATCAGGAGTCTTAAGTCACCCCTGTTCTTGAGAGCTGGAGCCATGCTACTGTCCATCAGCTGGCCACAATCTCCCTCCCCCACAGTCCACTGCTTCGTCCTTCCCATTCCTCTCCCAATGTCATCCTTCTCATGTGGAAGGAGAAGTAGCAGCCATTTTGGTCTCCCCAAAGATAGGCAGGAAAAATCCTCCCCTCTCCTTCACCAGCTCCTTCTACAGTATTTGTCTCTCTTTGCCTCCTTTCAAAATATATTAACGTCCACTGCTGAGTTTGTTAGGTGTAGCATTTTACAAGGACTTAATGCTGTGAGGGAGGAAAATAATGCATGAAAATCCCCAGTTGTATCCATGGGTGGAAAACAGACCAAGCCACACAGTCTGAGCAAAGACCAAGGCACAGGACTGAGACAAATTGATGTCAGATATTGTGTATTAAAGTTGACGCTTAAAAGGTCTAATGTAGTTTTCTTAGCCATGATTTGTTAATTTTCTCCGCTCAGTCCTCGCTGCTCTCGAGGGGCTTTGATTACATAAATCTGTCTCTTTTTACAAGCACCAGTTGATAATAAAGAGACAATCTACAGCTTAGGTTGAATTCAGACAGTCAGCCTGAAATCAGAGTTGTGGACTCGAGTCACATGACTTGGACTCGAGTCAGACTCAAGTCAGAAATTTGATGACTTTAGACTTGAAAAATATCATAAAAGACTTACAACTTGACTTGTGCTTTAACACCAATGACTCGTGACCTCACTTGGACTTGACAATGGACTTTTGACTTGAAAATACTTGAAATGTAAATGTATATTATTTTACAAGTGCATCATAAATCAATATATTTCCCTTCATTTCCTAGATCAACTAACATTAATATTTTTTGTTCTTAGCAAGCACACTTTTCCCCCAAGAGTGCACTTTGTTTGAAGTATCTGACAGCATCAAATCAAGTTAAAGAACAAACAATGAAGAAGTGGGTTGTGTCGTCTTTATGTTATTTTAAGAAGTGAATAAAAATTTTAGAAAGCTTCACGATTTGTGTAAATTTAATAGATTAAAAGAGTGCTATTGACTTGTTTAGGACTTGAAATTTAAAGTCCAGGACTTTGGACTTGTCTGTCTTTACTTGGGACTTGACTCAGGACTTGTGAGCAAAGCTTTGAGACTTACTCGAGACCTGCAAAACAATGACTTGGTAACAACTCTCCCCTAAATCAGCTGGTGTGTTTGATACCCACAAGGAGTCATCCACGGGTTTGATCCGCTGTGATTGTCTGCAGCAAGAGATCAAGGTTAACGTTTGACAAATAATTTTTCTCTCATGTCAAGCTTTAAACTACAAGAATCCCACAGTGAGCGTTCCCCAGAGAAGCCACACTGGGGGTGGATGGTTTTTTGGTTCACTAAACTGTTAGTTCAGAAAAAGTTGGCTGGGTGGGTTAAATGGACAGAAGGGCAAGTGGAGGAGAAAGATATGGGTCTGATAAGTAGCATCCTGAGATCCACAAACCTCACAACACCATCAATCCTTATGGATTCATGTCCTTTTTCGTTTGTGTGAGGCACTCTGTGTGATACAGGATGCGGAATATTACAATACTGTAATGATGAAAGTGTTGTTTGCTGAAGGGTTAATGCTAATCTGATTCCCCCAGAAGATGGGACAGATGAAATTTTACGTGTTTCTCTCCACAGGGGGTTTATACTGAAGTAGTTGTTTTGATCAGGCATGTCAAGGGGCAGCTCTCTGCTCCTTACATGGAGAAACAGGGCTTAGAAGTGTGTGTTATGTTTGCATGTTAGAGCCACATGCAAAAGCAGCTTTAGTGTGTTTCTAATGCAGGACTTCTCTGTGCTTTCTCTCTCTCTTTTTCCTTTAACAACTCCACAGCCGTCCAGAGAAAACCAGGTGAGTCTCTTGAGCGACTAGTCAAAATTTTAATTAAATTGCAGCTGCAGTTCTTCATTTCAGATAAAGTAACAGCAATCTATTAAAAAATTTTTTTCATTCAGTTTTACAAGGCAGGCAAAAATGTACAAGACATTAAGTTTTATTATTTACAATTGTCATTTATTCAGTAAACAACCTGCAGAGCTACTTAACATTCACATACTGTGTTGTTCTCTTTATTAGACATTTGTCTGGTTCAACAGAAAGCTTTCAAAGCACTTGGGAAAGCTTTACTTTCCGTGTGATAACTATGCTTTGCCATCATGCAAAGCATGCATAATGACAATACAACTGCAGTATTGGTGTGCTGTTGTTCTCAAATTTTCTCTCTGTCCCTTCTCTGTCTGATTTTTCTCTCCAAGGCCTCGCACACCTGAAGGCAGAGCAAGGTACTCTTTTCTATGCAGAGCTCTATTGTTCTTTTTGTTCACTCACCGCCTGGCTTGGTTTGGGGCATAATTTTACGTTGTGTGCCTTGACTACCTGTCTGTGTGCATTTGTGTGTTGCATTGCTCCCATTGTTGCTACAGAGAAGTGGGAGGATTTGTGTGTGTGTATGTGTGTGTGTGTGTGTGTGCTGTGAGGGCAGGATGCATGGCAGCATGGCATGTTCCTCATCTCACTTCTCTAGCTGTATGCTTTTCTGTCTCCTCACCCTTGTTTCACTCAGGTTTCTGTGTATTACATAATTGTGTACTGTTCTCCGTTCCATAGCTAACATGCAGTGACACACTCCACTGTTCCCGCTCGACCTCTGCAGTGACGGGGGGAGGGGAGGGAGGGAGGGAGGGAGGATGAAAACCTGGGAAGCAGGAGAGGGTGGTGAGACAATCATTGGAATTAGGGGAGACAGCTCAGAGGAAGAGGTATGGCAGCGACGGAGGGGAAAAGAGAAAATAAGGAACAAGAAGTGTCATGGTTAGGTAAGGCACATGCAGACAAAAAATACTAGTACCTCTTGCAGTTGTGTTCATATTGGACAAATTTGCAGTGCACAGTAATCCAGTGCTCATGTAGGAAGCAGTGTGGAAAGGATGATCGAAGGGCATGAAGGCTGGGATAGTAATGGGTGTGTGTGCAGCCAGTTCATACATCTTGTCGCTGTTGCACAGTAACATTTGATGTTGAATTCCTCCTTAAATTTAAGCCTTTATTTCTCTAATTGCTGTCAAATATTTTAATTGCCTAATCTTAGCTTTACCTGCACTTGAGTTTATATTCCAAGAAAACCCAATCAAACATAAATAACAGTCAAAAATACACATGTTCTTTTCCTGCAAGTGGACTTTGCAAAGTTGTCGTTTATTTATATTTAGCCCAGAATCACAAATCATCTAGTATTTGTCCAGTAATGTTTTTTTTCCTGCCAATCTGGAGTTGACCAAAAACAAACAAAAAAAACCCCTACAACAAAACAAAAACAAAAAGAAAGTTGAAACTGTA